>JACBFG010000015.1:613248-759964 GCA_013435955.1 Diaporthe sp. HANT25 | reverse complement strand
GGGGGGGGGGGGGGTGTAGGGGAACATCTCTCTTTCCTATGGTGCTCAGAAGAGTATTCCACCTGACAGCTGTAGATATGCCCCGGGACCTCGACGTGCTGACTTTTGTGGCTTCGGCTCACGGGGCTTGAGCCAGACCAATTTTCCTGGGCTACCCGAAATTGCGGGTTTGCTCACGCTCGAGCCAAGCCTCAGCTTGATTGCATGCCACGGTAATCACCTATGAATTCTGACGGTCGTGTGATTGGAAACCAACGGCGTGAATGCAGGTCTCAACTCAAAGACAGCTAGCTTCAGCGCCTGCAGCTGACCGGCTTGAGCAACGCCTCTTTTAGGTAAGTGCAGGATACCAACAGCCATCAGGTCATGATAAATATCGTAGTTATACCATTGCTTCCCAATCTTTAACTGATTCGATTCGTTTGGTCAGATTGAGTTTCGACATCGAAATATTTTTGGTCGACGTATTAGTCCATGTCGGACAGTCAGCATCACCATGGTAACAGAAGAGAAGACATCATCCGGCTTTTGGGGTCGACCTGAGCTAACAGGTGCAGCATATGATTTCAGAAGTAAGCATCACAGCGTCATATCAAGAATACCACGCTCTTGATGTTGCATTCCAGGAACAGAGGCAAGATCCGAGGGTTTGGGAGGAGAGATTAGGTTGGACTGACCGATGCTGACCAGCATCACAGGTGATGTGATTACGACACCCTCCGTGGGCATGCTCGATGCTATCAGACGAGCCACTCTGAATGATGATGTTTACGGAGAAGACCAGACCACCTCCGCTTTCGAGCGTGAGATGGCTTCCATTTGTGGTAAGGAGGCGGCCGCCTTCGTGATCACCGGCACCATGGCCAATCAGCTTGCACTGCGCACCCTTCTGAACGAAGCACCGCCTTATGCTATCATGACAGACGCCCAGTCTCGTAAGTTCTTGCTGTTCTTCAAAGTTTCATTAAATCACTGACATAATTCATAAAATCGATCCAACATACAGTCTTGCTCACTAACCGGTAAATCATGCAGATATTGTTCACTGGGAGGCGGGTGGTGCCGCGTTTATCAATGGTGCCATGGTCCAAGCCATCCGTCCACTCAATGGAAGATACTTGACTGTGTTGGACGCACAGAAGCACGCCGTGCTGGCCTACGACGTGCACAAGGCGCCGACACGCGTAGTGAGCATCGAGAACACGAATTCAGGAACAGTGATTCCGCTCGAGGAGTTGCAGCGTCTTCACGCATGTAAGTATCCCAAAGCTCTTCTAAATCGTCCTTCCAGATTCATTTCCCAATTAGGATGATCAAAAACACAAACACTCTTGGAATGACCTCACTTTACGTCGTGGGTAGTCAGCTACTGACTGAAGCCACTACAGGGGCACAGACAAATGGAGTCACAATTCATGTAGACGGTGCACGGCTCTTCGACGCGGTTGCAGCTAGCGGCTCCTCGCTCCACGACTTTGCACAGTGTGCAGACCTCGTCACGCTCGATTTCAGCAAGAACCTCGGCGCACCCATGGGTGCTATGGTCCTTGGCACAACAAACGCCATCCGAAGATTGAAGCGAACGCGGAAGGGTATAGGCGGCGGAATGCGTCAGGCCGGAGTATTAGCTGCTGCTGCTCGTCAAGCAGTCGTCGAAAACTTTGGGCTTGGAGGGGTTGATTCTGTCGGTAGGCTGGCGAGAAGCTACATTATCGCCAAGCTGGTTGGGCAGCTTTGGACCGAAAGGGGCGGGCGTCTGCTCCGGGAGGTTGAGACGAATGTAGTGTGGGTAGACCTCAAATCGCTGGGGGTCGAGGAAAAAGCCTGGAATGCGGTCGGCAAAAGACATGGAATCCGTCTGGATGGTAAGAGAATCATGGTCCATCACCAGATATGTGACGAGGCTGTGATGAAGCTTCAGAGCGTCATGACCAAAGTATTGTCAAACGAGGCAAGCAGCCTTGACTTACATAACACATGGGTCGACTGGAGTGCAAGAGCAAGGTTATAATTTGAAATTCAGACAGGGGTCTGAGGCGTTACATATTGTTTTGCGTGGTGTTCTGGTGGTCTAACAAGTTGAACCTGCCCGTCTTGAGACAATGGTGTATGTGACTCGCACAAATTTTTTAATGGTGCTGCCCGAATGTTGCTTTCTTATTCAATACTCATGCTCGATCTGTCGAAGATGTCTCTTGCGATCAAGACTCGATTTGAACGATAACTTCAATCAATGATTTAGGTGAAGTGATGCGAAGGCGAAGCAATGCGAAATGGCTCGAGCACTACTATAGACCTTCACTCATGTTTTCAATCTCTGAAGCTCCTGGCAATTGGCCTTAATTGATATACAATTGCGACAAGTCTGCGGCTTTCGACTAGGAGAAAGGTTGTCAATCAAAATAGAATAGCATCAATGTAGTACTTTGGGTATAAATATCTTTCACGGTCTCTCTGATAGGAATCTACTTTGGTGGCTTTACTATAAATACCACTTATATACCTCTTAGGGTTGTTTCTTCCGAAGCAATTCCGCCAGGACCATTCACTGATCTCTAGCAAAACAAATGTATCCGAGGAAGTCTCGCAAGGTCGGAAAAGTACACTGCCGGCATTGAGATCTGCATAGTAACTAGCATCGCTGCAGGTAAGAACACTGCTACCACTCCACGGCTTACCTCAGCACTAAATATGTGAACTTAGTTTTGCACAAATCTCAATCTAGAAGGTCTGAAAACTGAGAATTATAACTATCGCCCGCTTTCCGATAATATTTGTCTTAAACCTGAATGCAGAGGGGCCTGGAACGCTCCTTATCGTGGGAATTCTTCTTGGCCTTCGCATTTTATGGCTCCTTTTATTTATTCTGACGCGACTTACCTTGCGGGGATTATGCATGAACTAAGAGTAGCTACTTTTGGTTTCCATCTGGGCTGATATCTGCCGGTGACCCCTCAAGATTGGAAGTAATCGTCGGTTGAGGGTTGCTTTCGCCTCCTGTGTAACAATACCCCTCGTCCTGACGCTGTGGCTTAAGGTATCAAGAAGTCCTGGCTCCCCTCTTCGGATTTGAATCACCGTTTCCTGAGCCATTGAATATCCATATTCGCAGTCACGGCCAGCCATCATGTCTGCCTCCGACAGCCGAGACGGTGTCGACGCTAAGGAATCGCCATCACGATATTCTGAAGTTGAGAATAAGACCACTTCCGACGTCCACTTCCAAGATGGCAACGTTAGCAAAGTTACACACGCGGATGGGTCCGTCGACTACATCGACGTAAAGGCCATTGGCGGCGACTATGCCATGATGCATCGAGGATACTTCCGCAGCCCACAGTTTCTCGGTACTCTGACAGTAAGAAGAGATTTGATCGAGACTGGGACACTGGCTAATGGGAAGCCAGGCTCAATGTCTTGCTAGCATCTGCGCTTATTTGGCCTGGGTGCTGCCCTCAAACACGCTGTCAGTATTCTGTTGATGGCTTCTGCCCGGCGAATATGCTGACTTCATCGCAGAAGCCTCATCAATGCAGACCTCGGCCCCTCCCCAAATATCACCTGGGTAGCCACCATGTACACCATGGGCTCCTCGATTGGCTTCCTCCTCGTGGGTCGGCTCTCTGACCTCTATGGCCGCAAGTGGATGGTTCTCGGCACCTCGGTCCTCGGACTAATTGGCTGTGTCATTGGTTCCTGTGCCCAGAGCGTCGAGATGCTCATCGTGGCAAACGCCTGCAACGGCGTGGCAGCTGCCGGCCAGTTGTCGTTCAACATCGTCATGGGGGAGCTCGTTCCGAACAAGTGGAGGGGGCCAGTTTGCTCCATCCTTCTCCTTTCGTCTCTTCCATTTGCAGTATTTGGCCCGGTCATTGCCCGGTCCCTAATCAACAACACGGTCTCGAGGTGGCGGTGGAGTTACTACATGGGAGATATTCTGGGTGTTGCTTGCTTGGTGCTGTACTGGTGCTTTTACCATCCCCCGTCCTATGATCAGCTTCACGTGCATGGGAAGACCAGATGGCAAATGACCAAAGGCTTGGACTATGTTGGAATGTCCTTGTATGTTGCCGGCTGTGTGCTCTTTCTAGTTGGCCTTTCATGGGGAGGATCTACATACCCGTGGGCGAGCGCGCAAGTTCTCTGCACACTGCTCATCGGCGTCGCAACTTTGGCAGCGTTTGCTGTCTACGGTGAGTGGCTCGCCTGCTTACGACAAAGAATCGCGCTGACTCGGCACAGAGGGATTTTTCTGTAAGGTGCAGCCCCTGATGCCTCCAAGGATGTTCAAGAACATCGGATATGTAGCTATCGTCGCCGTCGCAACCATCGGGGCCATGGTCTATTTCTCGCTCACCGTCCTCTGGCCGACAATTATTGGCACTATCTACACGACGGACTCGATGCAAATCGGATGGCAGAGCTCCGTGGTCGGGGGTGGCATGCTCCTCGGACAGACGATGGCGGGATTCACAATCTCATACGTGCCCAGAGTGAAGCTGCAGTGCATTGCCGCGTCAGCCTCGGCCCTCGCATTCTCAGCGTCCCTGACGACTATCTCTCCGGACCGCTGGGAGGCAACTATAGCCTTGGGAATACTGCTCGTCATCTGTGAGTTTCAGACCACCGCACATCACTATGTACTCCTTTTCCCCTTCATACTGACATTGCACAGCCGCTGGCTTCATCGAGAACATCTCTTTACCGGGTGTCACGCTTGTTTGGGAGCCACAAGACATTGGCCTCGCAACCGGCGTCTTGGGATCCATACGTAGCCTCGGGGGTGCCGTTGCGACGGCCCTGTATTCTTCGGTCCTCGCGAACGAGGTGGACAAGAACCTTCCCAAGTACGTCGTGCCGGCTGCCACAGGCGCGGGCCTTCCGGAGTCGTCAGTGGAATCCCTCTTCGCCGCAATCACCGCCGACGACTTCTCCGAAGTCCCAGGCATCAACCCGGAGATCATTGCTGCGGTGGGCGGAGCACTCAAGATGGCGTACACGAGCTCGTTCAGGATCGTGTTTTACACGACCATCCCGTTTTCTGTCATCTTGCTCCTGAGCTCGTTCCTGGTGCCGGATATGAAAAAGTTCCTCAGCCACAATGTCGCGAAGAAACTTCAGGACAAAAGCTTCGATTCTGATTCTCAAGAGAAGGAGATTAAGCAGCAGGCGTGATCTTTGTCGAAAGTATTTTGTCCTTTGTAGTGGGAGTTTCGTATGTAAAGCATAAGGAACTTGGTGGGAAACATCGGTTTTGTTCGATTACTCCCATTTCTCTAGTGGTGTACTATGACCACTGGAGCAGAAATAACTTGTTACAAATATCGACTGATAAAACCGTAGCGTTTTGGAATTTTCCACGTAGATGCTTTGTTCAAATTGTTATATTCGTCACTTCTATCGTGCTTCATTTTAGCATGAGGAAGTCTATCTAAGCTAGTCTCACTGTCTAATGGGCAGCCCTTAACATGTGAGTGACCTGTTCATTCATACAACCTACATCTCCACTTGTAAATCAAACTCAAATTTCTCAATCCGTCATATAAACTACCTTGGCGGACAGCCCATTGGTTGTGGCACGACGACCAAAGACGACTAATGGGTGACGGTCGCGACGCTAATTGCTTTGGTATTGTAGGAACGGAGGCAACTAGCAAATTCCAAAATTGGGCCGTTTTGATTCCGAAAGGTTCTATGGCAATAACAAAATCCAATTAGCTACCTGCAAGTGCCTAGCTCCGATGGCCATGAGCAGGTACATATAAGAAGACGCTCTTCTCAGCTTTCCCTGGTGCCAAATTCGAGAGCCAGCATTGGAATACCTGACCAGCACAATAATCTTGCCACCATGGCCAAGTACCCGAAAGAGGCCCAAACACCAGCGGATTCGCCGGTCAAGGCTCGGAGAAAGAAGGAGCGTCGCCCTAGGCGTAGCAACAGGGCCATCGCCGCGTCCCTGCGCCAACACATTTCAGACATCGCCGAGACAAACAAGAAGGTCAATGCTCGCAGAGAACTTGCCCTACTGCGCTCTACTGTCGAGCTCCGCTTCGTGGGAGATGTCATCATCCAGTCCAGAGACGATGCCATCCTTGCAGCGACGGAGTCACCGCGACCGAGCTCTGAATGCGCAGAGAAGCAGATGCTTTTCTATGTGGACGGCTCTTTATTTTTCAAAAGAGGGAAGCGGAATGCGAAAAGATGTGCAGGTGCTGCCGTGGTATTTCAAGCTGACGATGGCCAAGACTGGCAAGAACGGGTCTTTTCCTTGCCGCGCGAGTCGGACACATTCGCCGCCGAGATGGTCGCGATTGCCGAGGGGCTTGCAGTTGCTCTGTCGCAGACTTTGACGCAACCAACAGATGTTTGCAAGGTGGTGATATTCTCCGATTGCCAGGAAGCCTTAAGCCGGGTTAAGGAGCTGCGTCAACACACATTGAGCGAAGAGTCGCTGCAGAGTGAACGTGACTCGGTTCTGCGCAAGTTGATTACAAGGTCACAATATTTTTGCAAACTCGGGATTTCAGTTGAGCTTCGTTGGGTCCCTGCCCACTCAGGCGTGGAAGGAAACGTTCGTGCTGACAGGGCTGCTCGAAGCGCAGCCGCAGACGACAGTGGTGGTCCTGGTTTCACAAACGGTGTCTACCTGGATGAGGCGCTTCATTTGATCGAGCTTGAAGGCAGAAAGAACCGTGGGCAAGACAAGCTCGTCAAGGCAAATTAGCAGTGGTTCACGATCCATCGCCCTGGAGATGGTCTACGGATGGTTCCCGAAACTATGTACACGAAGCACATCCCAAGTCATCAAGCTCTACAGATGCACTGTCACCATGGCACGATGCTACTTCCCCTACTTTGATAGACACGATTTATGATCGATGATACATGAGATTCACAGGAGGCTTTTCTGAAGTCAAAATTCTGTGAAGTGACGACACATAGCGTGATATTCCGCCTGATCACTGATAGCTTACCAAGTTGTCTTAGTGCCTCACAGAAATACATTTACAGACTCCACCTACTCCTAGAGGGATTTGCAGCGATCGCGAAGGATGACACACAGGGGTTTCTCGAGGAGATCGCACTCGCAACTCCCCATCTTCTCTCGATAATCAGACAATCTCGCTTCCATCTCTCGCTCAGATTCTGGCGGATTCTCGTCCATCACGGGCTCCTCTTCCCTGCAGTCCTCGGCCATTTGACATAAGCGACAGCATTGATGTCTCAAGTTCATGTTCTCGAATACTAAGAATCTCAAGACTGCTTCCATGGAAATTTGTTCCTCGTCACGCGCCGGCGGCAGCTTTTTCCAGAATAGACGGAGCTGGTGCAAGTAGACCTGGTATGCTGAACTTCGTGAACCACGATGTCTCAACATCTCGAGGTCATCGGTTGATTTTAGAAATATTCCGACGGCTTCGCAACCACCCACAGAACAGAGACAGCAACAAGAGTCCCGTCTCGAGCCGGAGTCCGACTGAAGCTGAGAGATTATGGCTTCATTGTGGTGAACCGCCGAGATATCACGTTTGAAGTAATCGCCCGGAAACCCGAAACGGTGCGCGTAAAGATGCAGACCTGATCCTTGCGTCTGCTTGTGTCGGGAGAAAGGGGATGCACCTTTGGAAATCAGCCACGCGATCATCTCGAAATCAGCATTGTACCAGCTGTCGAGAAGTGGCGTCGTTCCCCGATCGAAGTGTTTGTCGATGTTTCTAAAGCCGCCGTCCCAGAGTCTCTCAGCCATCTGGACGGTCAAACGATTTAAGGCATTGAGTTGAGCCGTTTCGTAGACGCTGGAGCCGTCTACATTCAGTGTAAGAGCAGGCGGAATGCGGCAGTGGTGACGTTCGAGTTCTTGCTGCATCATAGGAACGAGGCTTTCGTCTAATATTCCAGGAGAAAACTCTGCGAGAATTGGCAAACATCGCGGGAGCATTGATGAGGCCAGATCGAAGAACCGCGTATATCGGTCAATATATGCAGCGATGACCAAGTTCGCAATGGAACCTCGACTCTCTGCCTTGTTTCCTTGCATTGCCTCCTGCAGCAAAGAAAGTGAGCCAGGATAAGTCGAAATTGCGCAGTCCTCCTCCAATAGAATCTTGACGACTTGGGATTGTCCCAATGCCGTGGCGAGTTGTATAGGACGGCGGTGAAAGTGGTCCTCGACGTTCACATCCACACCAATCTGAATCATTGCAGTGAGCGCCGTAGGCCAAGTCACTGCGAAATGGATTGGACTGAGGCCGGTAGCTGCAGACTGATGATTGGGGTTGCAATGGGCAAGCGCCTTCTGAAACCTAGCCTCATCGCGCTGCAGAATAGCACGTACCAGATCGTTGTATTCGCATACTGTGTAGTTGTTCGTCAGCCAGTATTGGCAAATCTATTTGTCAATTCAATATGACCTTCTTACCCTCGATCTCCTCCGGGAACATGTACAACTCCTCAATCTCAGTTTCAAAATGCCGTGATAAATGAAACGAATGGGGCCTTGCAGCAGATCGAATTGGTCTTGAGAACTCGGCACCCTCCCTAATGAGCTTCCCAATTAACGCGTTCGAGTTCTCTAAGTCGACCACGCGATGTGACGACTTGGTCAGTAATTCACCGACAAATGAATCCAGAGCGGTGCCCGGCTTTGCTCCATAATAGCGTTCGGTGTGGGTCCAAATTACATTGGGATTCGCACCATTGTCTAGGAGTAATTGTATCAGAGAAAGAAACCCGGGGGCCTTGGTGGCCCAGTGGCTGAGGCCGCCCCGTTGATGTTGGAGATATAGCCGAATCACCTCCTGTTATTTGTATCGCACATTTCTCAGAACTTAATCTCTTGCATGCAAGTGTAAGAGGCCATCATGCGTACGTAGAGAAGAGTACTGCCATTTCGGTCCTCGTCAAGAGCTGAGCTCTGACCGGCGCTGAGCACATCTCGCAATGATCTCCCGAAAGACTCCACGAATTCGGTGCTGTTCTCAAATTGGCCTTCTTCGAGGGAAATACTATAGGCCTGCACCATCTTGAAACCAGGCGATGTATCGGGGTCGACTAATCTGCCCGTGCCAACGACAGCTGGGGCAATCGAGAACCCTCTGCCGTTGCTCCAATTCCGCAAGACCATGCTTAGACTGATCGTGTGGGAGAGCAGCCATGTGGGCGGAACGATCTTGATGGTGTATTCCAGACATTCATCCGAGCTCCTGAATTTCGGGCAATTGGAGTAGTGTCTTTTCCGGAACACGCTTTGGAAGTGCAACACCGATAGTGGCTCACGGTGAGTAAGTTGGCTGTATGCTCTGCACGTGCACGCTGCGTTTCCACTGCCTTCGGACCTCCGCAAATCGTCGTGAATATCATGGAGGTGAACTTGTTGTATCATTTCAAACAGGTCGCCAGTGTTGCATCGTTCGGCCCCGGTTGACGCTGCATTTCTCATGGAAGCGGCACGAAGGATAACACGAGAAAGCTCTTGATTTGACTCCAAAATTTCTCTGAACTCGTGTAGCTTACATTGTGGATCAATCTTGGGCTTCGTTTTGACAAGCTTTGAAATGTAGTGGCAATACTCACAGTTGTGCCTAGGCTCTGCCATTCATCAGCAAGATCTCGCATCTCGCTGCGTGTTTCTTGGACTGCGACGAGTATATCTTGCTGCTCGTTGCCTTGTTTGGTGGCCAGGGCTTTTATCTCCTTGCAAGTAACGTCGGTCGTACGAAATAACCTGGACAGTTCTCTCTCGTGTGCATCTGTCTTGTTCAAGTTTACTTCCATTTTCCTTGATAGTGCTTGAGTTTGCGCTCTGCCTTCCTCGACAATTTCTTTAACTTGGTGAGATAAGTTCCTTCTAATGTAAGCAGCAAGTCCGGCAAATTGAAGTTGGTATCGCCTTTGCTCACATATTTTCTTTGCTCAGCCATATGGAGAGAAGACTTCTCTTCTGTGCCAGTTGGTCACAACATAAGAGCATCGCGGTCTTCTTGTCCAGGGCTCGCAGAGCGTTCCAGCTCCTCTTAAGAAACCCATCATGAGACTCGCTAGTGACTGAGTTGAGTAATCGCAAAAGATGCACCATCTTGGCAGAGTAGTCATCTAGGATCGCCCGCAGTGAATCGATGGAGTTGAGAGCAGGCAATATCCTAGAGACCAGGATCTGAATATCCCTAGCCGCCTCGATCTGTTGCTTGAGGTCTGCCCCAAGGCTGGCCAGCCTCTCCGGCACATCATGCATATCCGCGCAAAATGAATGAAGTTTCAGACAGAGTTGGACGATAATCTGCAAGAACTGGACGACTGCCGCCGAGATGGACAAGGGATCAGCCATGTTTGGCTCGAGTTTCTGGGTTGACAACGCGAGCGATCTCGGAACGTGAATGCACACATGCGACATAGGATAAAGACCTCGAGCGGGGTGGCATATAAATACAGTCTGGACAGTCAGGCAACAACGCATGCAGCTCACCTGCAGACTATTAAACGGGGCGGAGGCATTGGTAGCTAATGCCGTGTAAATGCACTTTCTCCTGGACTTTGAGCAGATGATAGGCTGCCTGTCAATAAGTTATCTACGGTATTTCTGTAGTCACCCAGCGGAGCCAATGCTTAACAGCAGAGCAGCTCCCGGCGAATGAAGACTGGACCAGATTGATGCAGCTTTGCTATATTTATGGCGATATTCAAAAGGTTGCGGTAATATGTCTGTTTTCTCATGAACCAGACAAGTCGCAGTGCAATTATGCAGCAGATTCAAGAGCCTAATAATACCGCAAGGTGCCGAGGTACACAGGTACCTCGTGCCTGGGACAGTAACACGCTAAAATTGGAAAGGTGCTACCAGCCCCACCGCAAAAGTTCAGATAAGACCGATAAGAGCAACCCCCTGCTACTAACTCGAATTTTTTCTACTGAAGAGCGACTTCGAACTTCACGATTCAACCGCCACTGAGTCTGCCGAGGCCGAATCGCTTGCCCACCATGGCTGCAACATTCAACATCCAGAAGCCATATGTGCTCACCACACTGCCTCGACCTCTGAATCAGCGGGAAGGTGCGAGCGCATACCAAATCGGTGATGTCTGGGGCCAGCAGCCAGGGTCCAAGAAGAGGAAGCGATCCGAGCTGGCAGTCGGCATAGACGGCGAGGCATTGAACCTCTACGATGTCAGTTCCTGCCCACTCCTCCCCTTCCTGATCTACATGAGCGATTTCTTACTTGTTGCAGGTTCCTTCATCACGACTGATTACATCCTACCCTGTCCCTCCCCAGTCGGTCTTCACCTGCTCGCCGTGCTCGACGAGGTTCAGAGTCGCAAAGAGCAAGGACGTCACACGGTACACCTACATCTCGACCCGAAACCCGAAACCTGAGATCACTTTGTTCAAGGATATCATAGGAGCTTCAGGCGAGACCACCTCGACCACCTTGACCGAGAAGGTAGACCACGCCTCGAAGCTCGTGCACCTTAGCACGGCCACCACAATCGGCTCTGCAAGCGCCGACGGGACTGGCGAAGTTCCGGACTTAGTGGCTGTCGCCGAGGATGGAACTGTGATCTCTCTTCAAGGCGATAACCTGCGAAAACGATGGCAGACATCTCCAGAAATTCTAAAGCAGGACCTGCCTGCCGTGCCTAAGGCAGCTCCCCTCCAAGTTGAGCTCGTTCAAGCCACAATCGCAAGCGATGTCATTGGGGGTCTATTCGGAGGCAATAAGAACGCTTTCGCTGCCTTCCTGAAAACAACGCAGGAGGACACATCCACCCTGGACATGTTACTGCTCGTCACAAGGATCGCAGGCAAGGAAACAGAGACTCGCCATCTCCATATCCTCGGCATAGTTTCCACGTCCGAAGCGCAAGCCACCGGGCGGCTGGTCCAGATACACACATCTCCGATCCCAACATCCTCCTCGGCCGCAAGTGGGCCTGGCAGCCTCCGTCTGGACGTCGGCTCAGGATCGCTGATGGAGCTCCAGGAGGACGGTCTTGTTACGTACGATCTGACCTCCAGTGTTGTCAAAGTCGACAGCAAACTCCAAGTACCGGACGTGCGGTCATTTGTCCGGCTGTCAAAGTCTTCTATTCTTGCAGCCAAGTCTGACTCTTTGGATGTTTACAACCCTGTCTACCAGTCTTTACAGGCATCTTCTGAGATCGATCTGGACAATGCCGGCAAAGGCTCAAATGCCATGGTCCTATCGTTAGTGGCATATTTTGCGAGACTCGAGATTGCAGTGGCAATTTATGGCGCATCCCTCGTGGCTGTGCAACTTGAAGCACCCAGGACACGAGGCAAAAAGCGAAGAGCAGAGGGTCTTTTGATAGACTCGATAGGTCGAGGTATCCTTCAGCACAGAGATATCATTAAGAAGCAGAAGACGGACGCCGAATCCTCAAGCTTCTCTGAGCATCTCCCAGGCACTGTTACGGGAAGTTATTGGTCCGAATTCAACGCGGACGTGGAGAAAGTCGATGCTCTCCTCGAGGCTGGCGACTTGGCCGGATTCGAGGAGCTAATGGCTAGCAGATTTGGAATCGTGACGAAACCAGCTGACGCGGCCAACGGGAAGAAGGATGAAGAGCAACACAATCTGCCAGAATGGATCTGGCCAAGCGAGCGTTCAGCGTATCCAACTGCTGATCGCCGGTGGGTTCTATACACGATTACGAGAGTCTTCGGCTGGCAGGACGCACCGGAATCGGACGCAGAACAAACGAGGCTCATCTGCAAGCTGCCACAGAGCAACGTGCTGAATTGTCTGGTTGATGCAGGTCACCTCACCATATCCAACATCAAATCAGCTTTCAAGGATGAGCTCAGAGGTGTCGACGACGTGGACCACATCCTTGGCGAAGAGGTACCTCAAGTATTGGTACAAGCAGATCCACCCTTCGAGCTCCTCCTGTCTTACCTCTCGTCAACAAAACTAGGCGCTGCCGAGCTTCTCACATCCGTTCGTCTGATCATGCGCAGTCTAGAGCTCGTGCAGGACCCCACGAAGATAGCACCCAAGCTGCTCACCTTCGAATCAGAACAGTCAGAAGATATCGACCCGGATGAGAGCACACTCAATGCAGACCAGAGCGCATTTGGTCACGAGCTTGACCGTCTCGAGCAGGAGCTGGAGGTTACAGAGTTCTACCTAGGCGACCAATCTACCATTAGGGCAAGGGGCTTGAGTGTCGCTTTCGGCAAGCTGGCAAGCTGCCCTCGCGATTCCACCATTCGCACCTTGCGCCGCAGCTACAAGCCCGAGGAGATTCTATCGCTTATTTACGTGCTACGCATGGAGCTCGTTAAGGACGGCTGGACGACGCGATACTTAGACACGACACGCCTAGATGAAGACGACGAGCTCGAGGCGCCACCAGACGGGAGCATCAGCCTCCTCGCGGACCTGCTCTGCAGGTGCATCGACGCTGTGGGGCCGGGCGGCTGGCTCATTAACGACGCGATCGTGGCGGCGGGCGCGGGAGACCACATGGACTCGGCAGACTTCCTGGCCTCGCTGAAGCTGGAGGTCAGCGCGGCGCTGGAGGGCGTTCAGGAGGCCGTATTCTTGCGGGGCATTCTGTCTGAGGCGGTCAGATACGGGGCCCAGGTGCAGAAGGCCGAAGCGGATGCCGGGCAGAAGCATAAGCGCGCAGACGGCAAGGCGGTTGTGGCACACGGCCACGGGAGCTATAAGGCAACTGGTGCGGAGGGTGCCATGTTACCGCTTGGTATGAAGGCCAAGGAGAGAATCTCGGCAGACAAGATCGTCTCCGGTGGCGAGGTCACCCGGAGGAGCAAGAGAGAGATTGGACATCTGATCAGCCAGACGGTCGAGGCTTACTCGATGGACCAGATCAAAATATAAGACCGCGACAGGTTTTGCAGTAGTAAAGAGACTTGGTGTCACGGTCGGCGTTTAAGTGGGATCATGGTCTGGGTAGGCCTTGTTGTACAGGAGTGGTCGTCTATTGGACGCAGTAACCACGGGGCCGATCGTCTGAGCAGAATAATTCGAGCAATACCCTCATCATTTATCCGTCAGAGGACCACTGCAAGTTTCACTCGCGGAAGATATCCACCCATCACGTAAATTGCTACAGGGGACTCCTCCGGCAGGGAGCATCGCGACCGACTTCTTACAACAAGGACAACGCAGGAATTCCCGGGATGCCTGGTTCGTCGTCCCGGACAAGGCGACCGAGCTACACAAGCACAGACAGAGACATGAGAGCCGTCACTCAGCTCAGGCGTGCATGATGCCCCACAAAACAACTCAAGACCGACGTAGCACAGAGGTCGCGTGCCGTCGCCAGTGACAGGTCAGGAAACACACATACACACACGACACTTGCCTCAGCCATCCATCCCTACGCAGCCTCACGTCGCCGTCGCGACGCGGTTCTACAACAGAGGCGGAGGAAACTTCGGCGGAGCGAGAGTGAGACAGAAAACTGACATTGTCTCTCTCGGGCGCACAACGATAGCCTTGGGATCCTTGGTTGGGCCGGGGCCGGCCTCAATGGGGAAATAGGGCTTTCTCGACACGCGCGCGTGTCTGCCCAGGTGCGTCTAGGTGTGTGACGAGACGCTGGTGTTGCATGAGGGTTCAAGACTCTGTCTCGGGGGTTGTCACCTGCAAATGTACACGTACACCGGACCGTACGGGATATTTCTTGAGATTTTCCTATTCTTGGTGTTTGTGGTTTTGCCTTATGCTGTGGACGGGGACACGATGGGCAAGGCGGGCGAGGGAGAATACCTACAGGTGGGCTGACTGACAGACAGGACTGACAGACTGACGGGCTGTGCTTCTGTATCTGCATCCGCGGCGTGTGAGCTGTCGTCCCGCTGTGTGCCAATCCTACGACATTGATACCCTTTCGCCCGGCTTGTCTGGTCTCTCTTGGAACAAATGCCCGGAAAGGAAGGAGGCGTAGAAGGGCTTGGTGGCTAAGCTTCCTGACAGCCGTCGGGGTTCCGACTCTGCATGGGAGTTTTGCCCAGAACATGGGCAGCAGAGCCGCATCGCCAGTCTCCACTTCCTACGAACTATCCGGCGCCCGCCGGCGATGGATTTACCTCCTGGTAGTCACCCGTTAACATGGGGTACATCAGCCTCGACGGTTGCGAAAGTACATAGGTCATCTAGGTGGTCTGTAGGAATCCAAACCCCGGATGACGGAAGCAGCCAGTTTGTCGTTGTGGGAAAGATTGCGCCTGGCGTGTCTGCCTTGAGCTATTGTCAAGCCTCTCTCTTACCTGGGCCAATCTGAGTGTGTTTTTGTCCGGGGTGGTGGTGTGTGATCTGTGTCCGTGTGTTGGTCTGACATCGCGTAAGCCCAACTGTGGAACTAGCCGGGTGCTCCCAGCTTCACGGATTTCCGGGTCAGCGCTTGGGCTTGGCCTACAGAGCCGCATCGCGAACCGATCGAGGGGAAGAGGCGTCGGAATGGCGAAAGAGCGATAAAGGCTTTTTCTTCTCTAGCTACTCTATCATAGCGGAGAAAACAGTCACAGCCCGGAAGATGCCAGGGACATCGTTGTTAGCCATCGTTGCCCAAGGCTTCCATTATTCGTCTATCGTTATAAGCTCGCGGTTACACACGGCTCTCATGCTACCTCCGTTGAATGAGCCGGCGCGATACCGCCGACTGGGATGGGGAGGCAGAAGTTTAATTTCAATTATACAGCGCGACCGTATGACATCTTAATGATCATGATTATTAAGACAAGCTTGGATTTTGTTCGGCAGTGAGTCATCGAGCAAGAGGCTGATCACTTGCAAGGCTGCTGCTGCATGACGATTCCGGGCTAACCGACGCCGGAAAGTCGGAGCGAGGAACAAACTTATCCTTGGTCAGGATCAACTACGAGTGGACAGAAATTTGTGTCAGTCACCAAATTGGCCGTGGTTGAGATCATCGATTGCTACTACTGAACCATGAGAAGTATTCTCTAAGTATCGCATATGTCTGCTTGAGCTGACGGCAGATGATCATGCAAGAATCCCAACTTAGGTGACGGTTCCCCCATTCAGGGCAAAAAGTGCACCTCCGACCAACAGTTGACTTCCTGTGATGAGCGTATGTGTGCGGATCCCAGCATCCGCAGACAAGTTCCTCGCTGTTGCCAGAGCCTGCTTCACGTCCGCGACTAGTACAACATCGGAGTCAGGATAGTACTTCCGCCACGCTTCCTCGAAGCTTCCCACCAGTTCGTTGCTTACTGCTTCTACCTCTGCTTGATGCGG
This sequence comes from Diaporthe sp. HANT25, assembly GCA_013435955.1. Taxonomy (NCBI): domain Eukaryota; kingdom Fungi; phylum Ascomycota; class Sordariomycetes; order Diaporthales; family Diaporthaceae; genus Diaporthe; species Diaporthe sp. HANT25. The sequence continues at coordinate 743,721 of JACBFG010000015.1, read as the reverse complement.
CTTAGCTATGCGTTGATATTAGACCTGGAAAAAACCTCATCCACGTACCTTTGACATGCGACTGGTCAAGCTGAACCCTGTCGTAACTTGACTGGCATAGTGTGAAGATGACCTTATCGAAATGGACCGGCTTCAGACAGACTGCCAGGCTTTCCAATACAGGGACGGCGTCCCTGTGGTTTGACAACTGGCTGAATATTAGAATCCTCTTGGGTTTCTTCTCTAAGCCTGAGCAAGGCTCCGCAGAGAGGCTCTCAATGAACCACTCGGACGCCTTGCTGACGCTCATATGGTTGTGTGCGCTGTCGAGGTACCATTGGTGCTGCCCCTCGATAATAAGCTGGAATCGGCCGGGCCAGGAGAAACCCTCCACCGCGAGCCGGATGTCATTCTCGGTCAGCACACCGCCATCCTCACAACCATCCCCGGGCGCTATTTGCCCCAAGAAGTAGCGCACAGCAGCCAGGGCAACAGAACAGTTGAGAGCCTGCACAGCCGGCCTGAGCTTCTCCGAAGACCCAGGGAGCAGTGACTCATCCACGCTCACAAACTCAAGCGGCACCCCTCTGTCCGACGCCCGACTCCGCAGGACGTCAACGGCGTCGGCTGACTCCTGGGGCGCGGAGAAGGCCCGCGAGCCGCGCTTGAATATGCCTGCCTTGTGCCAGGCTATGTTCTTGATCGTCGGGCCCAGCTGCTCGACGTGGTCCATGCCGAGGGAGGTGATGACCGTCCCGACGGGGCGGGAGATAACATTTGTAGGATCGAACAGCCCGCCGTGGTGGGTCTCGATGATTGCTGCTTCTATCCCCTCGCTGATGAAGGCGTGGAGGGCTACTAGGAGGAGGAGTTGGAGGTATCGGGGCAGCGCGGTGGTGTCCCCGTTGTTTTGCTCTAGGAGACAGCCCCATACTTCGAAGAAGTACCTGGCGAAACTTTCCTGTGACAGGGGCTTGAAGTTGATGCGGATTCGCTCCTCGGGATATATAAGATGCGGTGATGTGTATAAGCCTGTCTTCTTGGGGAACCCGGTCCTCTTGCCGTATGCCCTTAGAAACGATTCGGCCCAGGCACATGTGCTTCCTTTCCCTTTGGTGCCAGCGACGTGGATGATGTTCAATTTGTCGACATTATCGATCTAAATCCTGGTCATTAGAAGGTTTCCATATTTGGTGGGGGGATTGTGTTGGGGACCGGAGGTGTTTGCTGACTGAGTAACCCAACTGCTGTATCCATTTTGTCATCCTCTGGATGCCTGGGACACCTTTCAGCCCAGGAGTCACGAGTGAGCTTTCGTTTCCCTTCGGCTTTGATTCATACTTCATCTGCTCTGTAGGCCGTTTTGGTCGTCGCCGGTCGTGTAAGACGTCCAAGGCAGCCTGGCAATTGTTAGAATCTAATTTGAATGAGGGATCCTTCACAAAAAGTCCCAACGCAGACTCGCCTTGTAGTCGCTTTCGCGAGATCTCGGGTGATCACGTCCATCCATCAGAAACGCCTGGTTTCTGATGCCAGCTGTAAGTTGGTAACCTTGGATGGTTCGTAGTGGAATGATATTCCCGCCTCACAACATGTCAAGTCCAACGTCTGGAGAGACGACTTCGATGGCAACGCCATGAAGTCCAATGAGTTAGCTGGAGAGCCGTCATTGCTTGGATGGAATTCGGCCAGTCACTCGCTTCCCTCTGCATGGTACGAATCTGGGACATGAACAAAGATCACTACATCTACAACAAAATTACAAATCGTCGGTCTCAGCTGCAAGCGTACATACAAAATGCGTGTGGGTGGGTTATTATGTCCCTTGAAGTGCGTACGAGGAGTTTGACGCTTGTCTAATGCTCGAGTGTTCTTGTAGCCCAAGTGAATCACAAAAGACCTGGCCAATCATGTGAATACGTGCAAGTCTATGGGCCTCGGTTGAGGTTGCTACTACAGCTTTCGGTGAAATTTTTGACTTTCCCACATCATCTCTCGATCGTCTCCAAATGGAAATTTGTTTCAGAGGAACGGGGCCGTATGTCTTCTGTCTTTGCGTGGATTGTGTCAACATTGAAGTGATAGAGGACATGTCCTCCCAGCAGATCTGTGGATACATACATCTTTGTCCGTACATGACTTCAGACACACATCTCCAGCAACACGTGCCGACTTCTTCTTAAGAGCGTAAAATAAGTGGAACGGGCCATCAAGAAATTAAGTGGCCGGAAGTCAGGTTGTAGGCATTCGATGTGTCGCAGAACGTCCGAGGAGCATCATCATCATCATCATCACCATCACCATCATCTACGTTTGTCGTTGAATGGTGGTGCCCCGCATATTATTGGATATACTACGGTAACGAATCTGTGCCACACACATCAGACACGACCCATTAAACCAGGGCCATACCGATTGGCAGGTGGTCATGCGGCTCGCAGGAAAGTTGTTGTCAGCCGGACCACTCTGTTCGCATTTCTTGGCAGAAGCGTGTGCTTCCCACAATCTTGCAGGAGACGACGTAATTCCTGCCTCTTTCCTGGTTGGAGAATCCACAAAATGCACAAATTTGGTCTGCCACTTGTCGCTCTACTCGACAGTATTGCGTCTGGCTGGTAATGGTCTGTGTCAACTACCTAAGCAGTCGGGCGACACGCTCCGGATGGCTCGGCCGGGCTAGAGAGACGAGTCGCTGTGCTAGTCTTCCCCAAGCAGTAGTCCGGGCTTTCTCATGAGCCTGACTGCGGGCATTGCCGCGAGACAAGTGGAATGGCGTCGTCCTTTGGGCTGGGCTGGGTTCTGAGGATGCCATCAAAAGTGCGCACCGACGTCTTGCATGGCCGAGCAACGCCCCATAAGTGCACTTTGTTATCAATCATCTGCATGGTGGCCTTGGACAGACGTGTTTGGACCGGCAGACATATCATTCCAACAACAATATGCACGCGCTCCTGCTAGTCCGCTGCGGCTGTCACCATGCCCTGCTTGTCTGCTTGTCAGCTGTTGGGCCGCATGCACGATTGTCAGGCTTATGCACGGTAAGGGTTGTTTGGGGTTGTTTGGCCAGCTGCCAGCAAGGCAGCAGCCCACTTTTCTGTCCCAGTAGCTGGCTGGATGGTCAGCGGCTTTAAGCGTGGGTTGCTGGCGTGCGGCTACGCCACGTCTGCCGGCGTGCTGCGAGATTCGGGGTTGTCGTGCAAGGACAAGGCGACAAGTTGCCTGCCATGCAGGCTCGTGGGCTCTTCTCCGCGCCAATGCGGCAGCTGGTTGACAGCTCCACGCTGCACGCAACTGGGGCGCGGCCAAGCCAAGCTGTTCGTGCTTAGGCGTTGGCTTATGGCGGGATCTAGGTGCCAAGGACGTTTGGTGCAGCGATTGGACGACTGTGTCTTTCTTGTTTGATGGCTGTGGTCTGCAATGATACCTTGTGCGACGGGGAAAAACAGTCGACGGCGATCCAAAAATCACGAGGTGGCGATGGCGGGCCAGAAATTTCTTCACGTCCCGGTCTTTGGCCGCGAAGATCAGAGGGAGGATTGGGGCGGATTGATTGAGTGGTCAGAATTCTGACCCTCAGGTGAGTACTGACTTCCTCCTCCGCTCCAATACGGGACGAGGGAGGTGGAGCAGCATCTTGGCTTACTGACCTAGACCTGGCTGGCTCTCTTCACAGCCCTCTTCGTGATATGCAAAATCCATATCAGACCCGCGTCTGGACTCTGCATACGGGGAGTTTAAAGCAAAAGGGCGAGCAAAAGTAAGTCCGAATGCCCGGGGCATTGGACGGCAATAACCCGTGCGTGCAGGCCGTCAAATCGATCAAGTCCCGATCAACTTTGTCCCCGGGCATGCCGTCGTAGTGGCATCTCTTCGGCGAAACTTGGAGAGTCCCCACTGTTTGTTTTGTCTCCCGTGTTGTTCATGGATTAGTATGGGGGAGATGAGTCAAAAATACCGATGTGCTTCATGCGCTGTCATTGAGGTGTGCCTGTCTGCCCTGTATGCCCTGTACTTAATTGCGGGATTCTCATGAACTTGCGACGCGGACGCCCGGGGTGTTTTTGGACCAGGACGGGGCCAGCCGTCAGCCCTGGTCAGCATGGTAGTCGCAGTGTCGCAGTGCGGTAGTCTAGTTGGTTGATTGACCACCCATTACCAGGAAGAGAAGCAGAGAGAAAAGGCCCAACAAAGCTGCAGAACTGTGGCCAAGATCTGTGGGCCTCGGGTTTCTGTTGGCCCACCATCTCGTAACGTTGGTTGGTGGGGAGAGAAACGAGGTCGAGGTCGGGTTCGAGGTCACAGTCAAAGTCGGCGTCTCCTGGTCGATTGCTTCGAGTTCGATTGCTGGACTGGTCGAGGCCTGCAAGTCATCGGTGGATGGAATGGTTGAATGGCTGCTCAGTGGTGCGTGCCAGTCAAGTGCTCCGGTACAGCCCGGTGGCGCAGGCAGCCCAAGGTTCGAGGCTAGAAGGAGCTTTGGAGCTTCTTTTCCCTTCCTCCCCTTCTTCGCGTCTTCTCTGCTGACAACCTGAGTGGCTCTGTGACGACCCCCTCCAACTGTGTGTGTGCACAGACCACTACTCCAAAAATGCACTTTCCCAGCTCGAGCCAGGCTGATTGGAGAGAGATCCGGGGAAAACTGGTCTGTGCCAACCATGGCTATGAAATCATGCGACGTCATCCAGCTAGGTGCAGCTGCTTCCCTGCACAGAATTTCCATCAGGTCCCTTCCTGCGTCCGGCTGGGGTGAGCTGGGGGAAGGTGCGTCCAGTCGCGTCGAGGCAAGCAGGGCCAGCCGTTCTGTGACGAACACCACCAACCACCTAGAAACAAGCTGTTCAACCAATGCCGCTCCCAATTTTAAACGCTCCTATAGCGTGTGCGTGAATCCTTGTCTTTAGTGTTCGAGGTACACAGACTTTCATCACCTCCAAACCTCCTGAACATGCTGACGTCCAGCAAGAGTTGCATCGTCCTGCCCTTGCTCTCCACCCTTCCCCCACATACTCACATGCCATCAATCTGGAGACAGACTGGAGACAAGGGCGACTTGGACACACGAGACTGGAGGCTGGTGAGGACGATCTGTTTCGAGCTGGGGAAAATCTTCCAAGATTAACTGCCCTCCATGACAGAACCTCGACGCCCCGAGGCATCATCATTCTGCTACACACCATCTCTATCTTGGTCTGCCTGTGGATATGCGCCCCGAGGATGCGGACCATCCCAAATGCCAGCTGAACTCGCCTCGGTTACAGGTACAGTGACATAGACACATGGAACGTGTGTTTGTTCTGTTCGCGACTCGTAACACGACCCCAATATACCATCCATCCGGCTGTCTTCCCCATCCACACAAACAATAACACAAATGCGTACCCACATACGTACGGTGGTACGGTACATACATACGACGACCACATGCCGACTTGTTTGTGCCTATTAATCACCTCGAGAGTCTGTCTCCGGACGCTTCAAAGTCTCGTCACCTCACCTTACCTCACCTCGCACGCAGGTGGTAACAGCCATTCCCGTCCCGTGTCCTGTTTTTCCAGTCTTCTGCTCTTCTCTGTCTCCCCCCTTCGTTCTCGAGCCGAGCTCTGAGCCTCAACCGAGCAATCAGCATCTGCATCATCTTCACCATCTGAATGCTCGATCACCGTCGACGCGGCGCACTTCATCTTGACGACTGTGTGACCGAATTCCAAGTTTCTTGTTCCTGGATTGTTATCTTGACACACACACCACGCACACCCCAATCTCCCACCCAAGCACCCGCGATTCCGCCCACCTTAGTCTCCTTCTGATCACATCCTCCGGGGCTAAGACACGTTGGACCCGTGCCGTCGGATTGCACCCCCTACATGCGTCTTAGGCTGAGGTACATCCCTCCCATCTCCCTTGCCCCGTCTCTGCAGCCCTGGCCTGGTCTGCGACAATCAACGCCCTTCCTGGGCAAGCTATGACAGTATCAACGCCTGTCCATTACATAGCCGCCCACACCCAACCTGGCCCGGATCTTCGCTCCTGGCTTTAGACAGCCGTCAGCATGTTCGTTCATCCTCACCTGTCCACAACCCAGGGCTCTCTGTTTCACTCAACCAAACGTCCACGCCGACATACTGCCCACCCAACAAATACAGAGACGAGCCCACAGCACGCCCGCTTCGACCAACAGCACCATCACCATTATCCAACTACGAGGGCCACCGTGCCTGCACCACAGGCAAGCAGTCTGCCCAGAACGGCGCCGCGCAGCGGCCACTATTACGACATGCCGGTAGATAGCACCTCGATTTCGTACATCTCCTCTGTCGCGGCGACTGCACGAAACCTCTACCGCCGCGCCAAAACATCCGGACCTGAGTTTGCAGAAATCGCGACAGGTGTGCGCCCTCTGCACTCGGTCCTCAAGCACCTGCGCGCCGAGGCAGAGGACCCAGACAGTCTCCTAAATAGCGACGGATATGAATCCTCCGTCTACGCCCGTCAACTCACGCCAATAGTCGAGGACACAGATTTCACTCTCAAGCAGCTGGACACGATCCTCGAGAAATATGGCTCTTACCCCAGCGACAGCGAAAACCCCGACGGCGGGCGAAGAGAGCGTGCAAACAGCAGTGCCAAGCGCATGGAGGACCGCGAGAGGGACATGGTCGCTCTGATAAGGACCAAGCTGGCGAACCAGAAGACCAACATCGACATCTTCCTAGACACAGTACAGCTGCACAATCCCACAAGGCAGCACAAGCCTGTCGACCTGGAACATGCAGACGACCAGCAGATGAATAAGATCAAGGATAAGGTTGATGTTGTGGCTGCACGTCTTTTCCAGCGCAGGGCCAGGGCCGCGGCCTCAGGTGACGCCGCGCAGGAGAGCGAGGATCAAATGTGGCAGCAGTTCTGGGCTGAGCTGGTCAAAGAGGGCTTCTCAAGTGATGTCCTCAGGAAGCACAAGGTGAGTAACATGTTGCCGAATCATCACACATGCGGTGTCTCATATTACATTTCCTTTCTTCCTCGATTCAGACGTGTCAACGTTGCACAGCAGCGCCCCAATGTGGTGCCACTGCGCGCTTTGGGCGCGGAAAACTCTGACCTGTATATGACCGCTGACTCTTTGGCCTGCAGGAGGTTCTCCGCGCCTACATCCGTGAGCTGGACTCAAACGGTTACCTGGATGACAAACCGCCTTCGGTGCGTGGGCTTCTAGACCAACAGCTGCCGCAGGGTCGCCGCAGCGCTGCATATGCACCTCAGCAATACGCGCCCTATCCGGAGACGCCCGCATTCGGTGCTCGCCAACCGCAGCAGTATGGATCCTCACCCTTGCCACCACCAGTTGAAATCACCCCGGCCTCGTACCCATCAAATCCCCATGGCGAGACCATGTCTCCCAAGGAGATGGTCTCGCCCAGCATGGACAACGAGAAGTTCATGCCCAGCGTGAAACTCGAACGGCGCCAGCCGGAGCAGTGGCCTGGCCATGCGGAGGGTCATTCACCAACCAGGCCGGGTTATAACCCTTACATTCCGCAGAACCAACAAGGTGGCCATCCTCCGCCACCAACAAGTGTGCCAATGCAAACGTCCTTTGAGCGCTATTCGTCCGACTCAGGCTCGGATTCGGGCTCAACGGACTCGCAGCAACTGGCTTTGATCTCCACTCAGGATCTCATGGCCCTCGACCGAAATGAAGCTGACAGTCTCTCGGCCCGCATGGGTGGGCTTGGTCTATCACCGGCCTTGTTACCCACAAATTACGGCGTCTCGCCGGGCACCTCACCCAGCACACGATATCTCCCGCCGCCAGTCTCTGCCCTGCCGGCGGACCAACCCCTTAGCTCGTCACCACAGTCACAGGCTCTTCAAGGCGCCGCACCGCGATACGTCCCACCCCTCCCCGGGTATGGTAGCCCGACGGCTTCCACATTGACGCCGCCACCTCCTTATGCATCTCCCGCTTCACATGGTGCCGTGCCAATCCCATTTCCTTCCTCAGCGCCGCCATCCTCGGCACCTGGATTCCCACCACCGCCAACATCCGCACCTAGACCCCAGCGTTATTCTAGACTCGCACCGGACAGCGTTGGCAATGAAATCCCCCTTGAAGCCAAATGGACTCGTATCAAGCGGAGCCTAGTATCGACTGAGGTCCTTACAAAGGCGGGTGTGCGCTACGAGGCAAGACCAGATTTTGTTGCCGTGCTAGGTGTGTTGACGAAAGAACAAATTGCGGACTACGCAAGGAAATCTGCAGCTTTGAGAGCTGGCCGAGACAGGGCCCACTCAGATCCTAAATACAGACCAACTGCCTACTACCCTGAGGAGAAGCGCAATACGAACGGAAGGAGGCATCTACAACACTCTGACACGACCAGCGAGACGGATTCCGAGGATGTCATCTGGGACGAGTCGGACACAACTGACTCTGAGTCCCGCGATCGGTCAGGAGCCTTGACAGACAAGTACATCCCCAGGGAGCATCGCCGTCGACGAAACAGGAGAGCCTCAACCAACTCCACAATTCAAGAGGAACCAGAACTCGAAGAAAAGGCAGAACGCAAGGGCCACAGAGTATACCCGGTCATCGTCGAGAAGACATCACCGGCAGCCGTCACCCAGCCCAAGCCCATCCTCAAGAACCGTAACGAGAACCATGTGAGATTCGACGAGGACGGTCCAAGAGAATTTGACCCTAGGGAGCTGGAGAGGGAAAGAGAGCGCAAGGAGCGCAGAGAACGGAGGAGAGCTGAAAGGGAGAGAGAAGGCGAACGCCGCCGGAGAGATCGCGACAGGGATCGTGAGCGTGACCGCGACCACGACCGCGACCGCGATAGAGACCGCGAGGCCACCCGTGAGAGAGAGCGTGAGCGTGAGCGGGATCGCGACCGGGAGCGAGACAGCAGGCAGCATCGCGATCGCGACCACCACTCGTCGTCGTCACATTACCGCCCGCGTGACCGCGACGCCACCCGCGACCGTGGTGTTGACCGGGACCGCGAACGAGAGGAGGCACGCGACAAACGCCGGGCGAAGAAGCGTGTCTGGGGCGAGACTCTTGGAGCCGTCGGTATCGGCGGTGCCGCGGCGTCGCTCCTGGGCGTCCTCACTGAGGCTGCCTCTGGCCTGTAATCATCAGGATGAGGCAGGAGCCACTCAGGCTGTGTCTGCACCAGGCGATATTGTATGGATAATGTGTGTCGAGGATGAGTCAATGTACGAGATAAGCCATGTATAAAGAAAGAAAGGAAGACAGCGACAACGGAATACAGTACAGAGGTTTTATGGGGAAAGAGATGGGATTTTCTATGTACAAGGGAATGGAGAGCTGGAAGGGAAGATACCACTGGTTTCATGTCGATCATCTATGTGTCAGTCTGTCAGTCTTGGTTCTGTTCTTTACATATATACCCCCGTTGTATACCATTTGAGTTGGATTTGGTTCATGTCAACTTCGCAGATCCTGCTGCTAGCCATCCTCGTGAAAGTGAACCTCCTAAGATTCCTGCAAAACATGACGCCCTCACGTAGTTCCATGTTTTAAATACCCACTCACCGCTTACTCTCATGCAGCGTGCAATGAAGGGGATGATAGCCAGGGGTCAAGAGGACATTTGGGAACATCAACGGCGATGGTGGTCGGCCGTCCTGGACGACTTAGTACAGAAAATGGCCTCCGCGTCCGGGGTGGTTTTCAAAGACGAACATCTAGTAGGCTCCCTCTCCATCCTCGGTCAATCTACCAAGAATTATTCCATGTCAACCCGTTTTCCCCTGTCCCATACGGACCACACGCGACATATTTTGAGCAGTCTCGGGCGGGCAACGGGTAATCGCCCCACCCAGGTGCCAGTACGGCGGGAGGACATCAGGGCGTTGTTCGCGTGTACGGTATGTTTTGTTTAGTATAACCGACTGAGCCGTCATGATTGGAGTCATAAAACTATACCCAGACAACTTAGCATGGTCTAGCCTGGCCTGGCCATACCGGACTCCTTCCTGGAACGACAAGAGACGCCGAGAGACGTACATGCATATGCACATGCTCCAACCAACAGATACAGGAACAGAGACATTATCATCATCGACATGATCAGCCATGAGCGAATAAAGCGGTGGAAGCAAAGAGGACGCCACCTGACCAAACACCCTAGGCCACCGGTGGTACGGTATCAGCAAAGGAGAAACCAACCAAACAAACAAACACCCCATCATCTAGGCCGCATGCTGCGTCCCCCGTAAACCCGCCCCACCGGCGCCGGCGCAGGCTTCACCTTACCGCCCACCCCCGAAACAACGCCGGCGGTGGTGGTTTCCGTCACGCCTCCGCCATCGCCTCCTACCCTACCACTCCGGAGCATCTTGCTCACGAGCCGCTCCTTGCTGATCTTGGCCTCGGGGTCGTCATACTCGACCTGCGTGCTAGCCGCGGGTGCCGCTCCGCCCTCGCCAGCACCGGCCCCATCCTCCTGCGACGAGCCCCCGGCCCCCTCGCCGATCACCGCGGCCGACCTCCCCAGCCCCGTGGTGGACGAGTCCGCACTGCCAGTCGACGCCACCGAGACGTTGCTTATGGCGCGGCCGATGACGTCCCGTCTCTTCCGCCTCGAGGCGGGCCTCGCGTCGTCCTTGCCTGCGCCTGCTGCTGTTGTAGTTGCGGAAGGGTCACTGTTGGTAGAATTGTTGCGGCTGTTCTCGGTGGTGACTGGGTTGGTGGGTGCGCCGCCGAGGAGGGAGGTCAGTTTTGATGAGAGGGCCAGGCGCTCCGCTTCTGCCTTTTCTGCCCTCTCACGTTGTATCCTGCGCTCTTCGAGCTCGGCGACGGCTGCTGCTGCGGCTGCTGCGTCATGTTCGGGCTCTGTTCGGACAGCTGGTTGCGGGGTTGGGTCGTCATCGTTGGGTGTGTCGAGGCCTTCGTCATCATCCCCTGCCTCTGAGTCGCAGACTTCGCTTCGCACTCGCGTCAGCGGCTTGCGTGCTGGAGACTGTGGCGCTTCTTTAACCGAGGGTTTATTTAGTTCGCTTGCTGACTTCTCACCCAGTGGACGAGCGCCATTTCTCGAGCTGGGCCGTGAGGCTGGCCGCTGGGATGGTGGCTTGTCCCTGGACTGGTGTGTCGGGGCGGTCTCGAATTCGGTGACGGCGTTGGAATCGTGCCTTATTGACGTCCTGTCACGAGATAGGGGAGGCTCAGTGGACACAAGCGGCGTGGGGTCAAATGCCGACATGTCTGGGCCCGGAAGGCTGGCTCTACCCGGCTTCTCGGTGCGGTCTGGTAGTGACTTTGGGGTCAACTTCTTGGACACGTCGGATGTTGACTTGGATCTGTTCAATGGTTTCGATGTGGCGACCTTCTCCGTTGTGGCCCTTGCTTTCAGCTCGGGGAACAGGAATGGCTTGGTTGACAACCTTGTGCCCTGTGATATGCATGCCCAAAGCCAGTCCGCCTTGATGACAGGGACGCTCCAGAGCAAGGCCAGGTCGAGCTTTTGCTTCCGCACAGCACCCAACGAAGCGCACAGGAGCAGTGAACTCTCGGCGTTGAAGCGTTCCTCAAAGCGTGCTCCTAGCTGGCGGATAGACTTAGCCACCTGAAGGAGATCGATGTCGGTGAAGCCGGCTGTGCATATCGAGAGCTTCTCAAAGCCCTCGATAGGGAAGACTGGGAACGGTCTACCGATGACATGGTCCTTTGGATCCAGAAGGGCCTTTCTGTGGAGACACCTCTCGATGAAACATTCCGTAATGAGGTCCACACCATCTGGTAGCAGTGGAAGTGACTTCTGATCGGCGCTTTGGGGCACTATTACAAAGCGACGGATCATGCCCTCTGGAGTTGTGATATCTGCCAGAGACCCGACCACCACGCCCCCAAGGGATGAGACTGTATTGACGAGAACTTCCGTCTGTTGAGGAGGAAACCCGAAAGCGTATAGACAACACGAATCGAAGGTGGTGTCACCTCTGTTCTGTGCGCCTACGAACGGTGAACGTGAGCGGCCCATGTCGACCGACTCGCTGACCCGTGATATAGACGCATTGGACCGCAGGACCGAGTCGCTCGGCAACGGCTGGGTGGGCTCCTCGGCATGGTGAGAGGCAGACTGGTCGGCGGACGGCTGTCCCAGGATCTCACCCCACATGTTGTCCCTCTGGCTGTTGAGCTTCATGCTCGCCGTCTTTCTCAGCTTGCGCCGCCCTTGCTCCTGCTTCGCCGCCGCCTCTCTCTGTCGCTTGCCAAGTGATATACGGCGGTTCGCGCTCGCCCTTCTATTCCATGCTCCATAGCCGAGTTCTTCCTCGCCGAGCAGGGGGTCGTAGGCTTTCTCGTCGAGGATCATGCCCCGCTCCACGCAGTCGTATACCCATTTAAGCCCTACGACGTGCAGCCCCCAGTTCCTGGCGGCCAGGTACTTCTTTCCCTCGGGCCTAGAGACTATTAGGTGCGTGACCTGCCTGCTGAGGTCGCCTGTGTAGCTGCCGCCATGGGATTTTATCATGTCGATTATTCGCTGGCGCTGGTCCTCTGGGGACATGGATTAGCCTTGGTGTGCCAGCTCGAAGTGCCAGATCAGCCATGAGGGTAACATACGATCCACAAAACCCGTCAAGCAGCAGTTCAGAGCGATCTTGGGCCCGACCTGGTTATCGTCTATTGAACCGCCGCCGGTCTCGAATACATTTAAACTCCACTCCTTCTCCAGGGCTCGGAAGTCGATCTGCTCGTCCTGTACCCAGAGATTTCGCACGGCATCGACCCAGCCAATGGCCATGGCCTTGATGTCGGGGCGTTCCTTGGCGACATGTCTGTACTTGGGGGTGTCGTACTCGCCGACGATGAGATGGGTAACGTCCGGGGTCAGGTCGTACTTGTGGATGCCGCCGAGCTCTTCCGTCTTCCGTGCGATCAATGACTGAGGGCGGGCAGAGTGGACACGGTCAGCTTCGTCGGTCAAGGAATGGTCAACAAGCCTAGGAAACACTGCGCGGGAGAACTTACACGGAGGTCGGTTGGGATGCTGGTGCAGCAGACGACGACGCCTGTGAAGGGGTGGGAGTGGTCGAAGGTCTCGTCGCCATGGTCTGAGGATGCTGGAGGCGAGTCCATGACCTTGATCTCGTGGAATTGGAATCGTTAGCCTTGCAAAAGCATGGGTTGGGTTGCTTGGATCTGCTCCAGGCGGGTGTGGTGGTATAGTGGGCGGGCTCCTTCAAGTCGCGTCTCGCTAAACCAAACAGGCCCCTCAACCGCGTCTTTGTCTGCAGGCAACGCCCTTAGTCAGCACCAACCGGCGCACGACGTCACAACTTCGGGGGAGCTCCAGCCAAAGCCAAAATTCATTTTTCCCTTTACTTCAACTGGCACATGGAGACACCACCCATGCGACGTCTCCCTTTGCGCTGACGCATTCATCTCATGTGACGACTCAGGGATGATATCCAGTGTCGCGTGTATTTTCCATTCTTTATGTAGCAGCAGCCCTTGCAGCACACTGAATACAGGCACTAACTCACTCATTTCAACTGTCAAGACTGCCTATCTGCCAAAGCAATACCTAGGTAGTCAAGAAGCTGCATTTAAAAGTAGGGGCAGCAGCAGAGGTTTTATCAGCTGGACGATTGGGATACTTGTCTGTAGCTCAACCTAAGCCACATAACAACATCCGAAGTCTGTACACAAAACAACAATACCCTACCCCGGTTTTCCTGAACCCTAGAGTTCTTTACTATCCTTAGTGTTTTATTAGAATCAAAGAGCCTAGAAAGTAGTCCAAAATAGACGCGTAACTTATAATAAGTACCACTCTTTCTTTCAAAACTGGCTGGGCCAGAGATATTTTGCTTTGTCATTGTGAAAACGTCCACTTACGTGAATGTCAGGGTTGTATTTACTTCTACAGAGTCCTGTCGATAGTTACCTTGAAAAGGCGGTTCCACTCTAGGCAGTAACTATAGTGTACGGCACAGCAACTGTCACAACCAACTGCCAACCGGGTCCACATTGCCTCCCTCAAAACCCTTTTAGTCTTTTACTTCATTACCAGTCAAGTCAGTTCACATGTGGCCAACACCACAACAGGAAGATTCGACAAGACGAGATGGACAAACTCCAACCAGCCCCCACTTTTCTGGACTTACCTGACGAGGCGCGTAGGTCCATCTACGCCATGGCAGGCCTGAGCCGGCCTTGTCCCATCGATCTCCTTGCACGCAACCGCCGACCTGACACACGGCCACCGGGCTCCGGGTCCTGCAACCCGTGCTGGCACCTCATGCGCCGCGCCGGCTACTGGGGCACCCGCTCCGCCAGGGCCCCCCTGTGCGCCTGCCCGCGGCTACCACTCGAGCTTTTACGTGTGAGCCGTCGCGTGGGCGACGAGGCCTTGGACGTCCTCTTGAGTACCAATCGCTTTGTCGTTCGAGCTCGCGCCGGCCGCCCTGAGATGCTGTCTCCGTTGGCTTTCCGTATCCCCGAGGCGCACCTGGCCCGCATAACGAGCCTCGTTGTGCGCCTCAACTGCTGGCCTTGCCCTTGGGGCCACGACGAGACCCGTGCGAGGCCGAGGCGCTCGCCCAACCGCTGTTGCCTCTGCTCGGAACATGCCAGCGCGGCCGACCCCGCATTATCGAGCTTGTGCTCCGTGGGCCTGGATATGCTGGATGTGTGGGAGCACGTTTGCGCCCGTCTCGGCTCTGGTATGAGGCCTCGGCAGCTGGACCTTACACTAATCTGTGATATTGATTCCACTGATGATGGCAGCGCTGCGTCCCGCCTCTTGGACCCGCTGAGATGCTACCTTCCCTTGTTGAGGTCGTGTACCCTTCGTTTAGGCCGTACCTCCAAGGAGCAGACCCTGACGAGGTTGGCTAGCCAAACTGCACTCGCTCTTGTCGGGATCGAGACCGAGGAGCCATCTAAGAAGTCAAAATTTTTTCCGTTTGACCGACTTCCGTGGGAACTCAAGATACGGATCCTAAGCTACACTCACCTCGGCCCGTCAGGCCTTGCCGGTTACGACCTTGGTCTCGAAAGGCCGGATATAGTCAACGGCCGGATAATCCTACAGCGCAAAAGATCTTCTATATCGTACGATTACAGGAAGTGCTGCGACAGGTGTACGGGCACCTTTCTGGACTGGTCTGTGGCTTGTCCCGTTCCCTACTTCTCCCTTCAAGTTTCCACCTCCTTCCACCTTTCCTCTCCCGTGCTAACCCAGACTATAAAAAGCTGCTGCTCCAGTACGTACGCCGCCTTTTCTCCCACCTGTACCTGCCGAAGCTTGCCGACCGCCCTGTTTTATGTGAGCCGCGCTATGCGCCGTGCCGCCATGGAGGTCTTCTACAAGCACGCCGACCTGCGTGTGCGTCACCATGACCTCGGCGCCATCCTGCGCATCTTTCCACCTGCCACCCTGCCGCTGTTGCGCCGTCTAACCATCTACCTCACTCCGGCGCAGTGTTATTACTGGTTCGGCCGCGCCCCGGACGCTGCCCACCCGGACTGGCACCTCCGCTCCATCGTCAACTCTGAGCTTGACAGGCCCGAGGAGTTGAGGGAGGACCAGAGTGTCCAACCTGGCATGCTGCGCGAGTGTGCCGACCACTACCGCCCCAATCTCCGCGCCGCTCTTGCCCGCCTGGCCGCCGAGGGCGACCTGGCCCGGCTTGAATTGGACCTCGACCTGCACGCCGCGTGGTGGTTTTCGAAACTGTTCGAAGGCGACAGCGAGCCGGACGAGGAGGACCGCTTCCGCTGGACCTACGATTTGTACATCGACGTGGCCGAGATCGTGTGCGCTGAGCTCCCGGGCCTGCGGGGCGTGCGCTTCCACCTGGCCACCTACTCCGACCTGGAGAAGTGGCTGGAGCGGGAGGTGCTGGGCGAGAGGTTCCTGGGGTCAGTGGAGCCGCCGAAGGGGCGGAGAAGGGGCTTGTCGCAGGCATTTCCGTCGTATCATCGGATGAATCAGAGAATTAGAGGATCTCACTACCATGGGGATGTGGAAACAGGTGATCAACGGTCATGAACACAGAAGAGTATTCGGCAACTTTCTAGCTACAGTTTCCTAGCACTTACTAAACACCACAGAGCCAAAAGAATATGAGTGCAGCTCAGAGGGGCAGTAAGTATTGAGGATTTTTAAGTATGCATCCAAGAAAATAAAAAGGGAAAGTAACCAGATAACCAGTGAAATGAGTGACAGTGCCGAGAATCTAGTCCAGGAAATCTGTTGCCGAGTGGGTGCAAACGTCAAGTGTTATCTTCGGCTCTGTGAATAACAGATCTTGGTAAGATACTTGGGTAGAGACTCGATAACACACCACTGCCAGCCCAACTGAGTCTTTGCTCTGGATATTGGCGCCATCTTCAGCCTTATTATGACCCAGCAACGCCAACCTGCCCTTCTGGAACAAGCAACATTGCCACGGCTGACTCAATCTATATTGACCCTCGAGTCAAACATTCTGACGTGTAATTTCCAATTGATTCATACAAAATTTATGTACATGAAGCATCAGTCGACCAAGTGGGTGAGTCGACTGAGAAACGGATTCTGTTCCTTCTGACCTCCCTGTAGTCATCTCCCGGCATGATCGGCTGTCTTGAGAGATACTGGGGGGCCCGAGTCAAGCGGATTTACACTATTCCGGTGTCTCCGCGCTGCATTCATACGAGCTTGCAGAGTCCGCCTCCCCCTCTGTACCCTGTTCGTTATGCGTTCGAGCGCTTTCTCGAAATGCTAGGTTAAGCCATCTTCATCGGTCTGTATGTTCGTGATCCCTTTACAGGCGCACGATCTTGTATGACTTGACACCCGTGACACACTTCTGGGACTCATCTGTCACGAGCTCCTTGCACTCAGCATCAGAGAAGAGTTGGACTGTTCGGGCAGAAATATTAGCCGGTGAACGAATGAGGCCCCTTTGCGGGCTGGAGAGGGACGTCGGCCTGACGAAGCAGGCGTATGCATTTTGGTTGGGGGACTCACAGCCAAACAGAGGAGTGATAGGGATGCCTTCGAACATTTGGAACTCAGCACCATCGACTCCGGGGGTGACCGTGTCGCACGAGTCGAGAGTGCCCAATGCGAGGCTCTGGCCCTCTGGGTAGAGGATCGTGTCCTGGGTGCAGGTCGCATTCGCGTCGTACCACATCTGCAGCGTGCCATAGATGGTGGTGGCACTGGCGGACACCGCAAGGGCCAGGACGCTGGTGAAGGTGGCAATTTGCATCTTGAATAGTTCGTGAGATTAGCGGGCTGGATGCTGAGTTATTTCGAGTCGACTTAGTTTGCTGGCTGATTGGAAACCCGAAGAACATCGAATGGAAGTATTTGACGTCCCCCTTTATACCATTTTCTCGGGTCCTGATCACCGCTCCCTGCAGCCAAGCTTTCATCTATTCTGTGGGACTGGACGGGTCTGCAGCAAGGATCACACTTGGCGGCCCTGGCGGTGCCCTCTCCACAGAGCCTCAATGATGGCACTGCGGGCCCTCCGTGCTCGTATTTGCTACCAGCCAAGTAACATGGGTCCACCTGGCATGATGCTTGGTTAAGGTTATTCTATTTTAAGCCATATGGAAGGGGGTCGATTCGGGGAAGATCACCGAGTTTCCTTCTGTTAGTAAACAAAATCGCCCTGCCGGCACTCAACTCGGCCAGCTCGGCACCGTGTGATAACGGACCACAATGGCTACAGATGTCAGCCATAGACGGATGACATCAATCGAAAATGCGGCTCATAATTGTCCGTTTCAAATTCAATATCAGGCCTTCAATGCGCCGACAGGCAGGAATGAGTTGGAATTCAATATCTTCTTTGTTTTCTCCGCTGAGTTGACCGCCCCTGGAATGCTTGTGGATGCGGTGAAGCTCGTATTTGGCAGCAAAGCGCGGCCAAGCCTAATGTATGACCCTGGCCCCGATGTCTCGGACTTATACAGATGGGGGATCGATCTCGTACTTGCAGCACACAAAAGCGTTGGGAATCTGCCATGTACCTCGGTTCGATGGCTTTCATAGGGTATTCGTGCTGAGAAAATGATACCGCAAGTCCGAGTCACACCGTCTGCTAGTTGATCGAGGAACATTGGTTGCTTGTCTGGCTACGGTGCTGGTGGTTCTGATGTGCAATTTGGCCATATGGTCTATGTACGCTAGTAAATCTCTGGCCTTGTGACAGGCTTGCAGTGTCTAGTCTACCTTGGTATGTCCGCGAAAACATTATGTGACATTTGACTTCCCCTCGATGAACGCACTCAATACCGACCACGACATTGCGACCAAGGGCTACTCGACGGATGCAGAACATCAAGACGTTCTGAGGCAAAACCATCTACTCTCCACGATCCTTCCTGCGAATTTCAAAAGCCTTCATGATAGCCCACTCCTGCGCGGCGGTTGTGAACACCAACTCGGTCGGCCCCTTCCCCTCCGCAGACCTATCGACCAGCTTCGCCCGGCACTCCTCCTCCGTGGCCCACACATAGTCCTGGTGCTCGTCCGGGTCGAGCGTCACGGCAGACGAGTCCTCCACCTCGACGATGAAGGTGAGC
This sequence comes from Diaporthe sp. HANT25, assembly GCA_013435955.1. Classification (NCBI taxonomy): domain Eukaryota; kingdom Fungi; phylum Ascomycota; class Sordariomycetes; order Diaporthales; family Diaporthaceae; genus Diaporthe; species Diaporthe sp. HANT25. The sequence continues at coordinate 725,180 of JACBFG010000015.1, read as the reverse complement.
TTGAAGATGAACGTGCCGCGCCTGGTCTGGAACACGGCGCCCGCGGCCAGGCCCTCGCCGGACCCGACCGAGGCGGTGAAGCGCCTGACCTCGAGCCCGCTCTCCTCCCACACCTCGCGCACCACGCCGCCGAGCACCGTCTCGCCCTTGTCGACTGCGCCGCCGGGGATCTCCCACTTGTTGGGCATCGAGTCGTGCGATGCGCGCTGCACCAGGAGGACCCGGTCCGGTTGGTCTGCTGGGTGGTGGGTGTTGAAGATGACGGCGCCGGTGGCTAGGCCCTCCAGCTTGGTGATGGCGGTCTCGTTGAGTTTGGAGAGATAATCGTTGAAGAGGATCTTGTAGCCGGACAAGGACGGCTCTGTTGTGAAGTCTGCTGGGGGAGGTGGTGGTGGGGCCATTTTTACGTCGGCTGCTTCGAGTTTAGATGTTTTGAGACGGTTCTGGCAGTATAACCCAGCGTTGTGGAATATGGCGGTAGAATTGAAATGATATATGGTCAACTGTTGTGATGGTGAGATTGAAGAGCTGAAGGATGTGCTGTAGTGCTGATGAGCAATGCCACTGTGGCTGACTGCAAGGCAGAAGTTTTAAGTCAGTTGTTGAAGACCAGCCGCGGTCCCGACCGGCGGCTTTGAGTAATGCCGCGTACTCAAGTTGTGAGACGTCTTGGCACTAAACTTCACGGTCGAAATAGCAACATTGAACAAAGGATGTGACGCAATCTTGTCATGTCAGATAAAAAATCTGAAAACTCAGAATCCTTCATGTATATGGAATGGCAATAATTGAACGACAAATTTCATGTGCAAAAGAGTGACATGGAAGTAGTTGCACATGACCACTAATCCACCACGGTACCAAAAGCTTGACTCTGCCACGGTGATAAATGAGTCAACTCGCAAGGAACATGTCACAATGACACGAATTCGAATTCGAATTCACGCTGAGATTGATTCGGATGGCTCAAATAGATTCACCAAATGGCAACTAGGTGCGCATGTGATTCCGTATGAGAAGTAATGACTATCCCAAAATTCGTCAGACAGGGAGGACGAGCGACTACTCATTGCACGGGAATAAATTGAGGGGGCGAGCCCTATTCAACATCCCGCAGACCAAATCTCGACGCCGGTATCATCTTCAACTGCTGGTCTGACAATTTCGAAATGAATCAGCACCAGTAGGGGCCCCCTTCACCCTGGTTCTCGTTGTAGTAGTGGAAGTTATCAAGTGCCAGCCCCAGAACAGCATTCACGCCATTCTCAGCCTGCGGCCTGAAGCTGAGGTTCGAAACCTGTGCCCAGTTGCAAGGGAACTTGAAGTACTGTAGCGCTTCAGCGTTGATGGCCAGCCCGAAGACGGTGTTGGCCGGGTCAAAATTGAATGTAGTCTCCTCCGGCGCCCTTCCGTCGTTGAATGTCGCGGTGACGGTGATGGTGCTGGCGATAGTTAGTGCCGCAGCGCCGCCGATTCCGTTATTCAGGAATGTGCCAATGAAGATGGCGATGGGTTTGATCGGTTGTCCCGAGGGCGTGGAGATGACGGCCGGATTGGTTGCTGGAGAGCTCGGGGCTACGGCAAAGCTAAAAGGTGTGACGAGTTAAAATACATTTTCTCTTCATTGTAGGGTACTGTTGTGGTTGGACGTGAAGGGATAATACATACATCTTGCCCTGGGGTAGGAGGAACTGTGCTGCGATGGAGGGCGAGACGCCGTATAGATTGGCCCAGTTGAGGCCAGAGTAGCCGTTAGGTACGAGACTGGGACCTAGTCCAAGTCCCAAGGCTGGGACATTGGTAAGGTCTTCGAACTATTATGGAGGTTATTAAAGGTGTGATTCTTCTGTGACTGGAGTGTCTAGGATGGGATATCGACAGTCTTACATCAACCATCGTGTCCATGTTGCAACACCTCTGTGCTGATGTCAGACCAGCAATGGCGAGCACGATGCTCTGGATCGATAAAAACCGCATCATGATTTTTGGTGGATGTCGGGGGTGTTAATCTGCAGTTTGCCTGAGTCACTAGGAATTGAGCAGAAAAGTAAAAGCGATGCCGTGGATAATTTGAAGCAGATCACAGACAGCTGGCGGAAACGACCACATTTTATAATCATTTGTTCGCTTGTACTTAAAAGCTGCTCACACTCAAAATTAGCTGCGGTTTCCTTCCGAATCATACTGATCAATTTTACATCCGTAGAGCTCCGGTAGTCACTAAATCTCGAGACACCAAGGTTCAAGCAGGAAGCCACCAAGCCACCACGGGATATGCTGGACATCGCCAAGCATCAGATACTCCTTGGTAACCCCAAAGTTGAGTGGGTGATCCCTTACGAAGCAATCAAATTGGTCACGAGTGGAAGGGATCGGGAGTTTAGGGATTCTTTGTGGGGTGAGACTGAGTCCTACTGCAGCGCCATTCGTCCAACGTGTCTTACGTGACCAACGTGTACTACGTGGGCAGGTCTCGTAGCCGAGCCTCAGAATGTGGCATTAAGGGCTGCTCCAAAGCCACGTTTCTTCAAATCATATCTGGACCATTGTGAATCTTCTGGAAACTTTCGACGGCGCGATCATGGTAACTTCGCGCCCAGCGTCGCGGACTGGGAGCGCATGACTGACACCCAGCTCTCGGTCTAGACGGAGCGAAAGACGAGATCCAGTCAGTGCCTTCAGCGCAGCCCTTGCCAACGGCACTGCCCCGAACCAAAATCCTTTTCAATTGGAACAATGTTTCACTAATGTCAAATGCACGTGGACGTCTTGATACGTGTCTGTTGCGGCGATCAACCTATCCGCCGAGGTTCCAGAGATGTGTGAGCATTGAGTGAAACCTGCTACTCAGAATAATTGTGCCGTTCTTTAGTAGTCCACCTAATCTCTCTCCATTTTTCGGAACGGGATCGACCACACAATAAAGAGCAGGACATTCTATGTCATCGACACCTCCAAGATTGATCGCTGGCTTATCTTCTGTTCAGATGCACTAGGTTCTGGGCCTTATCTCAACTTATCACGTACGCTCAGGGACTCCGTTGCTTATCGCTCGCATCTGCCGCTGTCAAAGCCGGGCATTTGTGCAAGAAGCAAGTGAAATGTGCCTCTTGCGAGGAACGCTCCCGATTTGGGTATAGCTCCAACAGTCCGTTGGTAGTGAGTCATCCCTTCTGCGCGGACGCGATGTGCGGAGGAACCAGGGGTCATGAGTCCCGAAGCTCAGGCAAGTCAATCACATTCAGGAGATGATTAATGAAGCCGTACCTCTCCTATATGTGAGAACCCCCTATAGTGTTCAGATACTGTGCACGTGCAATCACCAATTCGACCGAATCACCTCAATCGACTCAATCGAGTGAATAAACAGATACAGGAAAGCCATAGTCACAATGGAAGCCACTACCCTCAATGGCCCGAGTATATCTGTCCCCGGGCGAACATCATCAAAAAGCTCCGTGCCCATAACGACAAGCACATCTCCCGAGTATCAACACCGCATCGCAGAGATCTCTGCACGCGCTGTCCTCCATGATCCATTAAACATCCTTTTCCAGCGCGAGAAGACCGGGATGGCGGTACCGGTCACAACCTCCCAGCTGTACGAGGCATGTATCACACGCACCAAAGCAAAAGTCGCCGCTGGTGCATTTATAGTCGAGGCCGCGGGCTTCGCAGCCGTCGCGTGCTGGGAGCCACCAGAGAGCATCGGGCCCGACCGCACCGAGGAGACCATTGAGGAAATATCTCGTCAGAAACCGATTTTTGCGAAGTTCCTGAGAGAATATGAGGCGACCAGACGCGAAGTCTTTGGGGGACTCAGGAAGTTTTGGGTATTGAGCCTGATGGCACGGGATCCGGAACGAGCCGACAAGGGAGCCGTCAGGGCCGTCATTGAGCCCTTTGTAGCCAAGGCGCGAAGGGATGGAGTCCCGCTGTGGCTGGTCGCTGGGAATGAGAGGGCGAAGAATGTTTATGAGTACTTTGGGTTTCGAGTTGTAAAAGTTATGAGGAATTTCCCGACCGATCAAATGGGGACAGAAGGTGCATTAAGCGAGAAAGATAAAGAGGGAGTGCGTACGTGGTGCATGGTGGCGAATTGGCCGCCGGAGAAGGTGAATTGAGAGAAGCAACCTGTCAATTTCTATAATGTCTTAATCACTCGGACCTTGAGTTAATTGAATGGTGAGAGCTTTGCTCCTTAGAGGAATGTCCAAGGTGATCCGAGGTTTGGTTTCTCGAGTCTGAGTATTCGAGTATTCAATCGGAGGATGAACACCTGAGTACAATGCAGTGGAGGGATGTATTAGCGTTTGACCAATATGAGAACGATTTCACTTATCGGTCGGCAATGGCTGCTCGTGATACTTTGAAATGTGTCTGTTGTTCCTTAGCATCTGCACTGTCACTCACTAAACAAATGTTGCACGCTGATTATGTTCTGTTGAAATGAATTTTTAGCAGAGAAACATCGTGTATCTGGAATAAGTAGTTTGGGCTTGGAATAGGTTGCCAATTGACCAAGGAGGTGAACAAGGTTTCTGAGCGGGTAAGCCAAGGAATGCAACGGATATTTGGATCCATGATAGCGGTGTGGTCTCCATCTTGAAAATCCTGCAGAGAAGTCGGCCACTCGGCTAACGCGCCAGATTTGCTCAGAAAGCGCAGCGGACCGGGCCGATCTAGGCTACCACGTAACTGCTCGACAATCACTGTTGATGTGCATAACACCGAGGATGTGATCTGTAGCTTGAGATATGTGATAGAAAAACCGGGTCTGACGAGCAAGACCAGCTCCTTCTGACGAGGAAACTTCCCAAATCGGGAGAAAGCTGCGAATTAGGAATATAGACGTCCTAAGGGTCTGGGAGAATCTGAAAATAAGTTCATTTCGTTGGCGGTGAAACGACCATGAGAGCGTTGGGGTACATATGCAAGTGCACACCGAATAAAAGGGTGCTCCACAACAGATCCTCAGTGCTCGCTCCGTGCCAACTCACAAAAAGCTCCGTTGATAACCCATTCGAGCCACGCGGAATGCTTCTTCCGACTTCGTGAATGCTCAGAGGTTTTTTCTCGTACTTTTGTCCATTCTCAATGATTCTGATCGAACAATCCGGATGTCAAGGGTTGGGCGAGGTTCATGGGAACAAGAGGATCTCTCAGGGGATCCCTCAAATGGTTAGGAGACACGACTGGATCATCAAAAGTGAAATTGAGACTCAGCGGCCCTGAGCACACCGCCATCCCAATGGTCTTCTTCAGGTCATTGGATGCTCAACTTCCAGAGCCTATACTAGGCGATCCGTACTCCCAAGGGATTTTGGACAAGTGCGAAGTCGATTTGGAGGAGGACCACTTCATACGGGACGATCGCTTCATCGAGTACATTATGCACCGGACCAAATATCTGGATACATGGTGTCAGGTATGCAATAATCTCATAATCACTCGGCGATTCCCCTATCCCAAATACTGACTGCGTATCCATCTTCAGAAGTTCCTGAATTCGTACATGGACGAGCCTGTCACAGTCTTGCATCTGGGCTGCGGCCTAGACTGTAGGTATCTGCGTATGAGGACAAACTCCAACGTCCGATGGATCGACGTCGATCAGCCCCGCGTGGTCGAAGCGCGAGCTCGCCTGATCCCAAGTCCGCCCGGTGATTACACCCTCCGAGCGCTCCAGGTTACGACACCTGGCTGGTTGAAAGACCTCCCCAATGACAGACCCACATTGGTGGTGGCAGAAGGCCTGTTTCCCTTTCTTACGGCCACCGAGGGGAAGCGCGTCCTCCACGACATAGCTAGCTACTTCAGCCGCGGCGAGATCATAACAGATCATGTCAGTCCTATGGTTGTGCGTCTCTCAGGCTCAATCAAGTTCCTGCGCACGAGCGGGTCGAGGTTTCAGTGGGGCGTGGGCGATCCGAGAAAGGAAATCGAGCCTGTACATCCGAAACTAAGGATGAAGGGGTGCCTACACTGGCGTGACTTTATGGAAGAGCATCCACCAATTTTTGGAGGTACTGTGACCAGGATGATGGGTGTGTTTTTACCTGGGTGGAAGAGCAATCTCAAGCTTCTTCATTTTCAATACTGAGATATGATTACCCCAGCTGTAGTGCACCCTAACGCCAGAGATACCCGTAAAGCCCCTGAAAGAAGTTCGGCCATGGAATTCAGCACAATCTGTAATATCTCGTGTCACATAATTTCATCGCTTTAAAGCCCTCTGAATGAACTGGTAGCAGAGTTCGTGAGCAGTCTGAGGTCTGTTGGCGCATTCCAAGAGCCATAGACTAGTGTTTTGTTCATTACTCAATCACGGTATCTGTGTGGGGGGATTTTCGTTCTCTGAGCATAGTACTGACGCATTGTCCTTGCCATTGAATCAGGTACTTTGTCCTCCCAGTTGACACAATTGCCTTGTGTCTTTAGCTTTGCGCATTGTTACTCCAAGACACGATCAGTTCAACAAGACTTGCTTTGTAGGTGCCGTCGCATATTTCTATTAGATCCACCTCTGTAAAACTTTTCATGTGCAGGGAGCATGAACTGCACGGGTGTTGAAACAATTCAATTGTGAAACTAGCAGTCCATCACTTATTCACAATACCTCATTCGAGCACAGAGATTCGCAGCAAAGAATTTGCTGATCATGGAGCCTCTCGAGACCAAGTATGCTCACGTCTTTGTCGACGGAGAAGATAAGTACGTGTTGATCAAAGTTCTAGCAACTGCCAGCGAAGCCAGCGCCCAGCTTGTCGTGCACGCGCAGACGGGAAACCTATTTGTTCGCAAAGTCGGTAAGTTTCTTTTAGACGAAGGGCAAAAGGAGAAACAAGACCCTGAAACAATCTTATTTCTATTGCAGTCGCAGGCACGCTTGCGTGGTGTTCAGCTGAATACTGTACACCTATGCTCCGCAGAGGACGTACCGGCACCTCAACGAGACGGTAGGAAATTGCTCTACCACCGTGTCAGGTATTTCAAGTTTTACAACGGGGGTAGCCTGGGTGACTTCCGCGATGCCTGCATAAACAGAGATATTGCTCCTCCACCATCTCTTATCTGCAAGATGATCCAGCAGGTAGTTCATGCGCTCAGCTTCATGTACTCGATGACACCTTATGTATACCATGGAGATTTGCACATGGACAATATTTTTTTGCACTGGCTAGAGAACATTTCCAAAGGGCCCGAATTCATCTTGGGCGATTTTGGATGGTCAACATGCGGCAGAATCAGGGCAGGCAACAGATTTGGTCTTGGCCTTGACATATCTCATATCTGGAAGCATACCCAGGCGCTTCTTGACATAGGGGCAGGCTCTTCCTTTCAGGGTGCTCTGAGGCAATATATGGAGGATGAAATCGAACCAGAGCTACGCAGGCTAGCTTATGGCCCAGCCTCTCGGTTGCCTGATCTGGCACATCTGCTCAAACTCCTTTCAACGGCGCCTGCTGTCACTCCACCGGACATGCGGCCTTTCATGCTTGCCCCCGAATCTCATAGCCCGCCTTCCCCACTCCTTTACGACACGCGGGAAGAAGTCAAAAATGCACAGCGTATTCATGGACCGTGGCATATAGCCCGGGTAAGTCTTGTTCCATCTAGTAGAAAGCTTAACGTTGTCAGCATGAGCCCTTCCACATATCATCGACCAGTTCAAACCCAAGTAGACGACAAGGACGACGAGTCCGAAACATTTGATGACTGGGAGGAAATTAATTCGGCGGAGTCTGAAGACTGGACTTTCATCCCACACCGTAGGTAAGAATTTCAATCATGTACTAGCAGTATGAATTTTCTTGGCTCTTTGAACATTGCATGGAGACGTCTATTTTAAGATCGAGAATAATTTAACCGGAACAGTCTTTAGATCTTTGCCTCCAGTGATAGCGCAACCGTCACAATTCCATTCTTTGTCCGTCCCATGAGCGGTGCAACCGCAACCGGCGGCCGCTTTCACTGGGCAAATTAAATGTACATTAAATACATACCTCTCAATTTCGTGAATAAATTTTGCAAGGCACAATGGGATTCTGGATGCCCTCAAGAGTGCTTTTTATTTGATTCCCGCTCACAGCCCACAGCAACCCACGCCTTGGTGGTTCCGACATAATGGCAGATACATGCTGCGGCCGCAGGGCTGCTCGTGTCACCATGGAAACCATCAGACAAAGCCTGCAGGATCTCGAACTTAGTTCACACGACCTCAGCGGCGCAGGTCTTGCAGGAGACCCAAACGTAGGTCTTGCACGAGACCCAGATTGCGAATGCGACCCCTGCATGTGCCCGTCTGATGACGTACCGTGCAACGCCAGGTACCTTGGAAATGACCTGAGCGACCAAGGCCTGCGGCAAGCACTCGATCGCCTCGTCCGGCAGGCTCGACAGATCCAGGCGGCACAAGGCGACGCCTGTGATTGTGCAGATCAGCCTCCGTACGTGGAGCCCGTGCCTAGAGTCGTGCGGAGAGAGCGGGGCTTTTTCGGGCTTCCGGAACATTTACGATTCGCTATCTACGGCTTCGCCTTTGGCGACGCAACTCGACTTCTCTCTGAGATTGCGTCTGTTCGAGTCCGACAGGGTCAACACGCAGAGGCGACCCGGATTGTTCGAAATCTCTCCCGGACCACCAGGGTGAACAGGCGTCATGTCTTTGACCCTCGGCGAAACACTGAAGGAAGACGACCGTATTGGGATGGAAATATTCCCATATGGGAGAGGGAGACAGCAGCCGTCACGTATGAGGCTTCGCTAGATGATGATGCGCTTGCAGCATTACCATATGCAGGTGAAAGACTCAGTCTGCTCTGCGTCTCTCAACGCTTCCGTGAAGATGCGGGTCAATTTTTCTTCGCCCGAAATTTCCGCTTCACCCATCCAAGAGTTCAGAACAGGATACCAGAAGACGAAGGCATATTTCATGGTATATTGGCTGCAGACGCCTTTTTCACCAACCGGTCTGCCTACAACCGAAACCAATTCACACAAATTGAACTAGATTTAACGGAGGCAATACCTGACCGAAGTATTGAAGAAACCCAGTATAGATCGTTTGTAATGGAGTCGAGTAACGACAGGCCTCTCAATTTCGTGGATGGTCTCGATAGGCTGAAGAATTTGTCAAGCACGTTGAGACAGATGCCATTTCAGGACTTAAAGCTAACCTTCGGCGGGATACCTCATCCCTGGCTCCGGCGTCAAATTACCGTGAGTGACCAATCCTTTTCATGTCAACTATTGGAATCCCACTGCGGAATGGACTGCCCTTTAGAGATTCGACGTCTATTAACACTTCTCAGGATCCACGACAGGAAGAGGATGATAAAGGATTCAAAAAGTACCCCTGGACCGAAGATTTATTTAGTCTTGGGCCAAGGAGACGGTTAAGATTGGAACTAAATTTCACATATAGGATTTATACCAATCAGTCTGGGTGGGAGAGACAAAATACAGTCTACGATGCCATGTACATGATGAGAATAATTCGCAGCTTTCTGCTCACGAACGCACAAGTATTGGAAGACCAGTATGGAGGGATCCGCGTGTTGATATGGGACTCAGCAGAAGTTGATGAATGGGACCCTAGACGTGGAGCATTCGCCGCAGATCGTCAGGTTTTTCTCGAATGCGATGATGAGTACTTCCCTGGTATCAACGCAGTTCAGTCTCAGCTTGGACAGCGCGATTTCGACGGGCCGGGGCAATGGAGGGCACCAGATATCTCCCTTTGGGCTTCAAGAGAAGAGGATAGACCAGAAGAAGTGCCGCCTCCTCCTCCGAGATCGGAACCCGAGCCTGAGCCTGAAGAGGCTCCAAGAGGGGGACGGCAAAAGCGGCCGTCCCCTCCGCCAGCGCCGATAAGTATACTTGATCAAGATTAAGTGGATTAAGACTTGTCAGATGGTGGTTTGGATTAGTGGTATGGGAGTTTGACCCAGCACTGGCGCCCAGGACGTCGCGAGGGGCTGTCAAGACGTGATGCTTATGCTTTTCGACTTTCAAATTATCAGTAGAAACTTTGATGGAAGATATAGTGAACTTGCTTCTGAGACAGAGAAGTTTGCTATAGATTGCAGGCATTGCGAAGATGGGCGGCTCTGTCAAGAGTGGAGGAAAAATGCCACATCTTGTATTTTGTCAGAGAAAAGGTCACACCCAACTTTCTCGGGCACTTTGGCACGGCGAGGCCGTCATAAGCACGCGAGTAAGTACGAGAAACAGATCGAGAAATCAAAATACTGAACTCGGTCCGCATCACCAATCACCCCGTCTTTGAATGGTCCACACGGAACTGATGTTTCACTTCAACTCCGACGTACAGACAATGCATCAATACGAAAAATTGAGACCGCTTGAATGAATGCGCAATTAATCACTCTCGCATGCCATAAACTATCAATGAACCACCTCCGGCGATAGCCTGGTTTAATCAGTCGGAAGCGGAAAGATGTCGCGTAGACACACTCGTGGAATGCAGTATTCCTGGTAATCAAGCTTGACCACTACACAGGTTAGCGAGGTCCCACTTTCTTCCAAACCTTCAGACAATGAGCACCATGACGACGACAACAGTTATGAGGTTTCCGGGACGCCAATGGCGTGCTTTCCGCGCCCTTCTTTGTCTTCTCTTCAAGGCCATTGTTGTCTCTATTCTTTAACTGTGAATACTGAATATAGACTATAATTTCAATGTCAATCGTCTAGGCTCCGAACCTTAGAAATCGGACTACTTAAATAAAGCTGCTTATGACTAAATTTCCAATTCGCACTTAAGCTGTCATTTATTTGGATTGCGATCACCACCTAGATATCTTCACGCACACCATCGCCTTGCAAGTATGTCTGACAAAACTCAAATTACTAGATTCTGCCACCTGTTTCTCGATGGAGCAGACCAATACTTATTCGTGAAGAATCTGGGTATTGGGGCAAAGTCACAGGCGCAGCTCGTTTTGCACTTGCAGACTGGCGAGTTACGCGTCAGAAAGGTGAGTCTCAAGCCTCTTAATGAAAATGAAACGAAAGTCGAGGACAAAGAAAAGGTACTATTCTACTTACAACAAGAAGCAGCGAAGCTGGGAGTACAGCCTCACATGGCATACTTGTTCTCAGCCAACGACGTGCCTGCCGCTCCAGGGAAGGGCAAGAGGAAATGGGCTAGAGTGTCGTACATGCGGTATTACAATGGCGGCGACGTGTGCCAGTTATACGAGGCTTACGACGAAAGCGGACAGGGGATGCCGAGTTCCATGATCCTAAGGCTGCTCAAGCAGGTCGTCTGCGCGCTCTACTTCGCGAGCACGTACGGGGTCCTCCACGCAGACCTGCACGATGGTAACATCCTCACCCACTACAACTCTGTGCTGGGCGGGCGCCCCGATTTCTACATCGCTGACTTCGGTGAGGCGGAGCGTGGCGCTCTGACGAATCCGATGAACAGACTCACAGACGACGTGTATCATCTTGCCTATGACCTCGAGAAGTGGCTCCGTGCTGGACCTCTTCTCCGGGAGAGAGACGCGCTTTGGAGGTATCTCGACGCTGTCGTGCACACCGCCCTGCTCGACATCGCCTGTGGGCCAGCGGACCATCTCCCCGATCTGAAGCCTTTACTTGACGTCCTTCAAAACGCGCCCGCAGGACCGCCAGAAACACTGCCCGTCGGGTGTGGCCCCGATCTCGAAGACGTGTTTGAGCCATTGTACCATGCCACTACCGAAGATGCCCTCTGCGAGCTTGGGGTGGATGGCCCCTGGCACTTGGCACAGGTGAGGATCGAGAAATCTACAAGGCATGTGACAGTCGTTTGTGTCAGTCCCGAGACCTACCATACTGCGGCTCATCCGTGTCATTTGACTGACAGCGACGGCTCTACTAGTAGTTGACAGCAACATAGACATTTTTTAGGAGCGGATAGCTTGAGTAGGCTGTAGTAAGTTTCACAATTTCTCTTGGATCGCTCATCGAATTAGACTGCTACAGATGTGTGGACTGATCAGGCCAAGACTGAAGCTCTATCCACCTAAGTAATTCATCGATCGTTTCAACATGAGTCTCAATTTGCTGATTTTTGTAAATTGATTCTATTTCCAATTCGTGAATGAAGAACTACACTGCACCAACCATCTAGTGACACGGATACATGAGATATTGAAGCGTCTAATACACTGACTGTCACCAGATCGCGGCCTCGGAATTTTATCTGTGATATCCACTAGCTCCCTGTTCCTCGATAATGTGTATGCTGTTTTCATATCTTCCCCATTCAAGTCTACACAAGTAGTGACGCGACATGTAACAGCGCATCCCAAAAGGGGCCTTCTCTTCATTCGTATAGGTGTGAAAAGTTGCCTTCAAAGATGAAATGTTGTCTAGTTATCGCTTTTCAAGAGTAGAGTAATCCTGATATTAGCAGAGTGATATGTATTCTTCCTTCAGGCCCCATGTAACCCAATCTTCGCGAGCATGTATCCCGCTTCCCACCCTGTATAGATATGGATCAAGCTGCTGGGTGTCTTGACTGCTCACAAGAGATCCTTCTCCGACTAATCTATATTGGCTTTCTGAAGCTGTTGCCCTCAGCACAAACGGCGTGTCTGCGCCGAACAGGATACTGTACAAGTCGCCTTCAGCAGCAGCACTTGGGACTAGTCCAAAGAAGCCCCGCCTTGTCACAGCGAACCTTCGATTTATCAAATTTCCCGAGATGAAAGAATGAACGTCGCGAGCGTAATCCCCATGCAATGCTGCCCAAGCAATAAATTTCCGTTCCTGTCGAGTGGATTCAATCCCGAACAGCTGTTGAACAAAGGCTCTGAGATTGATGTGAGCGACCATACCCGTTTCGGGGATCATGTTATCTGCGATCAAGGCATTGACGAAAGCTAATAGAGGTGAGAAATGCTTGTAGGCATCTTGTTGGGTTTGCTGCCTCCATCGGTCCCAGGCTGCTTGGATCTCTTCAATTGACGGCTTGGAGCTGAAAAGCCCTGACGTAAATTCGATCGTATCCAGAATAATTCCTTTTACTTTGAGAACCCCCGAGATGGTTAAGTCTAGATGAATTGGCGGTGAAATACGGGAAATGATTCCCTCGTCACGGCCCTCAGACCTTAGAATTTCGGTATACTGCCTGGTGTGCCACTGCGGAACCCATGATGGATGATCCGAAGCCAAAGTCTCTCGGTTATGCTCCACGTAATGCAGGACGAGCAGACTCTTGTTTGTCACTACGTGCCAGTACGCGACATCATAGTAAACCTCCGCCCAGGATTTGTCGTAATCGATGACAAGATCTCGCGATAACTTCTGGAAACCAGGTAGACCAGTGAAGGCATATATGCGGTCTCTTTTGTCGGTAAGCTCGAGTCTGCGGGCATTGCACAACATGTTTAAAACGTTGTCGCCTATTCTGCGATTGTGCTCGTGGGGGAAGAAAGCCCGCGTTTCGAGCAAATGCTGACGCTGATAGATATCGAGATGTAGCCCTGGAATTCGCCGCTGGATCTCGGACTGGCTATTTGGAGCTTGGGCCAAAAGCCATGAATATGTCCGCATGATGGTGTTCCAGTTGAAAGAGTTGGAACCCCAAAGAACCCTCACATCTTGACCAAGTGCTGCCTCTTGAACCACCCAGCCTCTTTTGAACCAAGGGTGGCTTACTAGATAGTCGAAAGACTCCCATCTAGGATCTGAGAGAATCTCGTAATCGAGCGTATCATTAGGGTACCACGGCCAATTTCCGCTTATCCGTTTGAGTTCCAATTCCACCAATTGGTTGATTTCTTGCAAGAGCGTGTCAGTGATCGGGGAGTGCGATAAGCTGATCTCGTCGGCCCCGAGAGTAACGAGAACAGTTTTAGCTCGACTGTAAATCTGAGCCATCAAGTTGACCTGGTGGCCCTTCTCTTTGTCGTCATCTTGATTGATGCATATCGAATCGACCCAGAGAACTCTCGCAGTGCGCGTCAAGCGTACCTGTCGCAGTGCTCTTAGTAGATTGGGGGTAATATATAGGAGTTTACCATCGCATGCGATAGTCTCATCTCTGATCAGAGAACCCCAAACGTAAGATACTGCTTCGAAGGAGGGATTATCGCTGAGGTTGTAATGCTGTATGCCACAAGTCAAGGGGTCGCTTTCCGTCCCGGCTGAGAGCGTGAGGCACCGAATCTCGCTTCGGTCCTCTAGTGCACGATACTGGTACTTGTTGCATAAACCTGCGGTATAAGTGTCTTCCATGTTCATCATGGTTGCGCCGTCGTCAGTGGGGCGATATGACGAACCTCCGTCGTGTGTTGATTGCGCAAACTACCTAGAGTACGGTAACTAGGATAAGATTCCTTTGAGCCCGAATAAAACAGGAGCACAAACAAACAGAAGGAGGCAGAGGCACGCATCCGAGTAAGCTGAATATCTTACAGAACTTCAGGCAGCAAAACCCGGCGGTGTACTACGTTTATTCTTGTCAGCATGGTGACACAACTCCGCACTTCTGCCTGATCAACAAGGCAGGCCAGACATGCACGCATCTTAATGAAGAAAGACGGAAATATTTAGTCGTGACATTCGGTACTAAATGAATTCCTGCTATGTACTGTCGTGAATTATATGTGTCAATGAAATTCATGGAGTAACAAAGAACACCTCTGGTGCTCAAACTATATCCAAGTGTCTTAGATGCCTTGCTTGATGATCTCAGCAGCCTATGAGACATTGTCAGCATGTGCTCATATACAAGAAGACTTTGATAGAGGCAAAAAATAAGGGGCGACTCACCTTCTCAGCCAGAGCATAGGTAGGCTGGCAAGTGTTGGCACTAGGAACCATGGGCATGACACTGGCGTCAACAACACGCAGGTTCTTGACACCGTACACGCGAAGGGTCTGGTCGACAACACCGCCCAACTCAAGGGGCATCATCGCGGACGTGCCAACGGGGTGGTAGTCAGTCGGCGACAGGGTGTTGGCGACGTAGGCCCTGAGGTCCGCATCCGAGGTGACGTTGGCGCCGGGGCTATACTCGACGGGGGCGAACTTGTCGGCGAGGGAGGTCTCGAAGTTGTACTTGCGGACGAACTTGATGCCCTCGACGAAGAAGTCGACCTCGACGGGGTTGCTCAGGACGCGGTAGTCGATGACGGGCTCCGTGTTCCAGGGGTCCGTCGTGTTGATGTTGATGCTGCCGCGGCTGAAGGACTGCATCGCGACGGGGCCCTGGGCACCCTGGGCGGGCTGGAGCATCACGCGCGTGAACATCGTATCCTCGGAGCGCATCTGTGCGGCCAGGAGCTTCATCTGCGCCTCGTAACCGGCGATGACGGTGGAGTCCGCGTCGGCGGGCAGCAGGCTGGCGTAGTCCTGCTCCTCCAGCCTAGTGGCGAGCTCCTCGGCCTTGTCAGAGGTGGCGGTAAGGGGGAGCCAGCCGGCCAGGTTGCTGAGTGCGATGGAGTAAGGGCCGGTCCTGTTGGCGGCCCACACCTCATCGGCCCAGTCCTTGAACTCGTTTCCATCCACGAGGTCGTTAGGGTTGGGGTGAATATCCGTGATCTTAGAGACTATGAATTGGTCAGACTGGACACATTCTGCAGCGAAACTCATCTACACGAGCCTGTTGGAGCACTTACGTGTGATGTTCATGGTAGCCAAACTGCTGTGATCCTGGAAGTTCTGTCCCACGCCGGGCAGGTCCACAAGTACATCAATACCGCCCTCCTCGAGGACAGTCTTGGGGCCGATACCGCTCAGCTGCAGCAGCTGGGGGGTGTGGACTGTACCAGCAGACACGATGACTTCCTTGTCCGCCTTGACGGTGACGAGGGTGCTGTTAGCCGACTTGAACTCAACACCCGTAGCAGACAAGTCGTCGTCCAGAATGAGTCTGCTGGCCATGGTGTTGATCAAAAGGTGGTAGTTTGGCCGAGTAGCGTTGACGTTGAGGTAGTGACCTGTACCGGCGTAGGAACGAGTGACTGTCCGAGGGTCCTGGAGGGTAGGGAACCAGAATACACCAGCCTTTCCGGCACCACTGTCTGGTGGGAACGCAATGCCATCGAGCTCCTTGAAAGCTTCCACCAGGGGGTTCACGCTTGGGTAGTAGAACCTGGGCCAGCCTGCGTAGATCTCGGACGAGTCACCCCAGTAAGAGGGATCATACTGGACGGTGTCAAAGTTCTCCGTGAGCTCTGGTGGCGGCTCGGTAAAGTGAAGACCCTATTGTGAGAAAAGCGAAGTCAGCTCAGCGATCTCACGTCTCATGTAAGAGACACTCCTACCTTCTTGAAGAATGGCAGAATGCCGTCCCAACTCCAATCGGCGGTGCCTTCTTGAGCCTCGGACCCGAACAATGATTGCCATCGATCGTAGTCCTCAGCAGAGCCACGCATGTTAATCATGGCGTTCACGGATGAGCCGCCTCCAACTTGCCTCGCAATGAGGACTTGGCCAGGTTTGCCGTTCAGGCCAGGCTGGGGCACCGACTGAAGGCCAGGCCAGTACGTGGCCGAGGCATCCCCGACTCTGGTCGCAAAGTTGATATAGAGGTTGAAGTCCATGTCACCCCATCCGCCGGCCTCGAGGACCAGGACATTGGTATCAGGGTCCTCGGTCAGGCGGTCTGCCACAGTCAGTCCTGCAGTACCGCCTCCCACGATGACATAGTCATAGCTCTTCAGCAGCTGTGATGGCTGGATCTGACGGGGAATAACGAAGGCATTGGTGATAGAGCTCGCAGCAAGCAGAGCAGAGAACGTGATGCCTGTCCAGCGAGGCTGGGCCTTTGACTGGCGAAAGAGCGACATGGTCAATATCGATGTAGTCACGTCGATAAGACGGGAGGAATACAGCACAAAGAGCGGATGAGGATTCTTCCTCCGACAGAACTCTATTTCCCGGTTGGGTACCTAACTTATATAAATAAAATATTATCCCTCCTGGTTTTGCTTTTTCAAGTAATTCAGGTCTTGGCAATAGTACTTGCCAAGATTCCTTAGCTTAGGCTAGCCTTATATTTCTCAAAGTACCTACATAGCCACACAGATGTACCTTACAGATGCAGTCTAGCCTATAGAACACTAGAGCACAGACCTAGCAGTCACGTTAATCTACTTGGGAAAGCTTGAGATACATGAATGGTTTGCTGTGCTGTATGAAGATAGAAGGGAATGTTGGTCTGAAGTAGTCCTGAGAAGTAATCTTGTGAGTGGAATCTTACTAAAAGCCAGCAAGTTGTTTTTAGGCATTGTTTTGCTGCATAGCTGGGGCTGGTGATGAGATTTACTTCGTTCCTTGTCTGGATAAACACCATTCTTGGCCTTGCTCTTGAGCTTATAAAATCTGGGCTTGTGGTGGTGATACTGGTAAGTGGAGCAATTAATCTCATGGGCGCAGGTCTGCTTAGGCATTGAAGGATGGTAGCTAGTAATGCAAAGGTCTGACAGCATGCATTAGTCTATTGGGGTTGTTGATAATATATTTGTAGGACATACCTTAGAAGCCTTCTTGCTAGAGCTAGGAGCAGTCAGCGATGACATAGTTCCTCGTCGAGATGGAGGGCCTTGTATAAAAGCCTGACGCCCTGCTTATTATTATCGCGACAAATAGGCCCAGCCTAATGGCAGACAACGTAGCACTAGTCAGGGTACGGCTAGCATTCAAAGCACAAGGATAGAAGACATCAGCAAGTTCAGCGCTTTAAAGATACAGAAAGCCTTAGTCAGCAGGCCTAGCTACTTGCTATGAGGTTACAGCAGCTACCGGAATCATAGATCGGGTCTAAGACACAATAATAAGCACGCGGACTCCTTTATCCCATAGATAGAGCCAAAGTGGTAGTCCTAGTTCAAATCCCTAGCAAGGAATATGCTAACTAAAATCTATAATGTTAGCTTATACATATTATACAGTAATCAGGCTAGGAACGCTTCTGCCCTTTACTAATAGCAACACCAACGCATAGATGTTCTTGATACCACATCTCTCCTTACAGGTCCTATTAAGGCTTGTTACTGTTGTTGATTAGACTGCATAAGTAAAGAAAGGCACGTATTGCCTTGCCTACACGCTCTCCTATAATTGCTCCTATAGCCGCGCCTAAAAAGGAAGTAAGGTCAAGGTGTTTATTATGATTTACTATTAAGGATAGGCTAGTACTAGATATAACCTATCTATCTACTAGCCTCCTTCTCATAAGATAATACATAGGCCTAAGAGGGTAAATAAAACAAGTTTATTTTAATAAGAACAAATATACCATTGTAATACTTGTTTTGGTAAAGCAAAGTTATATATAATTATTAAAGCAAAACCTTTGTATATAATGTAATGTACGTAGAGGTTCTATTAGCACCAGCTTAGCAATGGCTCTCAAGCTCTTCCTCATAATCTTAATCACTCTTATTATCACACAATAACTAGGCCTTAATGCTATAATAAAATATCTCTAAGATCTATGTCTTAATAGCTGCTAGACTATTTAAGAGGACGTAAAACAAGACAACATTCTTTATTAAGCCTATAATAACAGGCCCATACACCTAGAATAACATCCCAGCATTACAATAAAAGTAGACTTACTAGATATAGCCAATTACCTATAGAATAAGTATAGATATAGCCCACGGCTTTAGGCCAGCACTAACACAGACCTCTCAGAGATTATACATATACTAGTACTAGGCCATGGTCTATATACCTAGTTAAACTAATAGTTCTATCGCCAACGTTAAAATCTTTACCTTAATTAGGACAAGAGCAGGACTATATCTTAATAGTTTATAAGCCGTCTAATTTATATAAATTAATAATTTATCTTTTTAAACTACTAGGTTAGTAATCATCTTATATAACTAAGAATCTTTATAAGAGTCTATAGCTAACACGTAGTTAACCTTAGTACTACTACTATAAACTATTTTAATAAGGAAGACATTGTTCTAGCTAAAAGGGCCCTCCAAGCTCCCTAGCAACTAACTTTCCAGAGAATATAAGCAAGTAGGTTTAGATTATTGTTTTGCCTTAGCCTTAAGAAATAAAATCAAGTCGCCAACAATAAAAGCCATTATAACCAGCATATATTAGACATAGACCATTCCAGGGTCCATATTATCCTATTAGTCAAGGATATCTACCCCAAAAACCATTTCTAAAACTAGAGTATACACAAGATTATTCTAAGTACTTTTAAAGCCCAAGTAAACCTATAACTTCCCTACCCTACAATGGATTTTCATCAGCTTAGCAAGTTCCCGCCTTACCTGTTTGCTCTTCCCAAGTAAGGAGTTAGGCTCGTAGAAGAAATGGGCCAAGTCGCGCACAAGGCCTACCTACAAGACCTCATCGCGTATCTCATATAATATAATTCCCACCCTATCACCAAAGGCCATGAATTTTTAATAAAAAGGCAGTATATCTAGAGGAAGTTACTTGTTAGAAAGGATTTCCCTAATAACTTAGACTCAGAATAACTTTTATAGCTATTCCAGCACAAAGTTAGGTTTCTTACTACAAGTCTTCTTTAGAGACAGAGGGTTTAATTATTAGTAGACTTTAGGAGGTCAAGGAGTCATTTAACAGTCTAGACAGCAATTCACACATAAGTATTTATAGCTAGAAGAAGGGACCAAGCTCTAATTTATACTATCTACAGCATCATCATCAACATCCATCTTATCTACAGCTCTCTTCCACCCTACCTTCTTTAGCGTCCAATATAACAACAAGTCTTCATAATGTTCTTAGTCCATAGTAGTAGGAGGGGAGAGGTTATATGCATAGGCAAAGGTCACGTTAGGCACATCAGCATTGCAACATGCGCATTTTGCGCATGGTTCTTTGAGCGCAGTGTCGGACACAGGGTGTGATTCCTTGAGCACAATGTCAGACACAGGACTGTTTAAGAGAGACGCCAGCCAGGATTAAATCCTAACTTTGTAATTCTAAACCCATAGATTTATTGTAGTTTATTTAAGAGTTACTAGGCCATTATAGAAATTATAGGAATTATTAGGAGACCTAGGCAATGTTTATTATAGTTAGATGTCATCTACACATAACAATAATACAGTTATCCCCATTACCCAGTGCAAGTCCAAGTACGCCCCACCTACTATAGCACAGCTAGGCATTCACCATTCCCCATCCTACATCCACAGCCACCCATCAACACCATTCTAGCACTAGACCCCTACTATCACCAGCTATATAACAACATTAATTAAGAGTGCTACACAAGCTAGGCAATTTTTTAATATATATAATGCATTAATGCCACTACCCTACACACCACGTCAAACTACATAAGCTAGTCTCTTACACTATGCCAGCATATAAGTAGCACAATCAGTAACTCAGCTTCTAAAGCACTACTCAATAAAAGGTAGCACCGTCTTGCTTTAAATCAACGTATTAAGGACAGCTACCTTATCTCTATATCCCCTCTTGTGACAATTAAGAAAAGCTTAAATAGGGAGATAAAGGAGCACAAACGGCTATTAAAGAGGCAATAATACATTATAACTAAGGCAAAATATACTTAATATAATAAAACCAATTAATTAGAATATCTTATTAGCTACTTAGACTCTAAACCTACTACATATCTTGTCCTTGCAAACACAAGTAGTTAAAACTCCTATACTAGCTAAGAGAGCATATTCTTAACTTTATCCTTGCTAATAAACTATTATTAAGGTTATTAACACTAGTCCTATGCCGTTTAGACTCCAGCAAGACCTATTTACTACTAATTACTACTCTATATTTATCCTTAAATATAATTTACTTTATAACTCTCTTTAGAAACCTAGGGGACCTAGGAAGTAATGGTAAGGTAGATGCTTTAATTGTGCGTTATCGCTACTTAGCATTATTAAGAAGTTCGCAGAGATGAGCAAACGGTACTCAGATCTATGCCCCAAGATCAGGGGGGGGGGAGCTTCTTGCATTCTATAATTAGCAAGAACCACTCAAACAAGAGATTAAGCTTACCTAGAGCTACTAAGCCATGTAGGTTGTAGAAAACCTTGCTATTAGTAGTGTGCTATATAACAAGTTTATTATCCTATTATATTAAAGTCTAAACTAATAATAACGCAGTGTGTACATCTGTTTTGCGTCCTTCTTTGTAGATATATGTGATCTTAAATCCAAGAACTATACATACTTGTCCTTGTAAATAATTAAAAATCTAAATAACTTTATTATCTAGATTATCTTCATCTTAGCTATATACAACTTTAAGAACAATAGGTAAGTACTATTTATTCTTATAGTGCTATTAGCTATCTAGTGACTTGTCAAACACTAGAGCAGATCATAAATCACGTCTCTACTTCTAAATCAATGCATTGCCACATATAGTAAGCCTATGCTAGAATAGATAAAGGGGTAGGTAAAGCTCTATAGTATAATCCAGCCCCTTATTGATTGCTTGTATGATTAATTCCTTAAAGAACTTATATAAAGAAAAGGCCATTAGACACAGTATTAGCATATAGGTATCTAAATCCTAGTCCCTTTATATTTTATCCTTATAATACTCTAATAGCCCTACATATTTAGCAAGCTTTTTATATAGCTAATTATAAGCTTATTAATCTTAAAGTTAGAATATTGGATTAGATTTAGAGGATTATAACCATGTACTATAGAAGAGGGCCTAGATTATCTTAAAGGCTTGCTTAATAGTTGCGTCAAGGCAGCTAGTCTTAGACTCTAGTAAGGGCAGCTTGGACAATAGTACTTTTGTTCTCTTAGTTGCGCAACCATAAGTTAGATAATCCTCACTATAGAAGCTTAAGGCTAGTATAGATGCTACCATTCTACTACTATATGTAGAAAAGGTGCCCTAGTAGGTCCTAATGTTAAGTAGGAAGTGAGAAGAGAATAATTAGCCCATAGTATATAATATAAACTAAGTAGTACCTAAGAAGCTAAGTTATAGATTATATAATCCTAGTTACTAGCCCTAGGGTATAGCATTATCTAGCTAGTCATTGCTACTTGGCTTTAAGGAACATACTAAACATTAAAGATACTATAAAGTAATATTAAAGTCTAACTACTTATAAACTTAAGTAGTTAAACTTAGGTCTTTCTATCCCTTTTAGTACTTAATCTTATTAGCATTACTAATACTAGTTAGGAAAAGGTATACTATAGGTATACTAGTCTATACTACCAAGGTATAGGAGGCAGATAATGAAAACACGCTCTTTATAGAGATAAGTTTGTCTAGGAAGTACTAGCAAGTACAATGGCTTTAGAAATCCTATATACAATTTAGTTAATAAGAGATCACACTAGTCCTTACAATCCTTACAGATACACTACACTACTATCTTAGGACTATTAGACTACATAAGCTACCTCCTAGAAAAGTTAATAATCATAATACAATAGCAACCTTAAATTCTAGGTTAAAGGATAAGCTAGATTGCTTACAATCCATCTTAGAAGAGGATAAGTAAGGTATATAGTATGCATTACAAGGAGTCTAAGAGGGTAGAGTAGAGAGTTGTAGTTACATATATACTTAGTTTTTATTAATCAAAAGGGTATCCTTGCTATATTATTACACTAAAATACTTATAACTAAAACAAACAAGACATTAAAATAAGCAAACATCAAAACAAGCAAACATCAAAATAACCAAATATCAAAACAACCAAATATTAAAATAACCAAAACATGTACCAACAAGCAACCAGACACTACACGCAGACTATTAACTCCCCACATAGCTACTACCATCGCTACAATTACAACCACAACTTGCAGATCACAAGCAAGCAGACCTCCTAGGCTAGCTGCTTAACCTAGTCCTCATAGTCATTGTAGTAGTCTCCTAATGCTTAGGCTCCAACAGCTCCTCAATGGTATTACCATTATTGTTTCTCTATCTAATCTTCTTAATCCTCTAAGGCTATGGTTCCAGCAATGCATTAAACAAGTATTATAAGGTCTAGTAAAGGGTTTAGCTAGGCTAGATGTAGAATTAAGTAGTACATACCTCTATATTATTAAGAAATTTTAAGAGAGACGCAAAGCTAAGACAAATCTCCTTATCTGCAAAACTATACGCATTCCGCTCCTCTACTAGCAGGAAGAGTTTGAATAGCAGTATAAGCTTACCTAGCTATAGTTTGCCCTCCTTATTATAGAACTGCTACCCTAAACTTGCTATTGTGAGTGTGTGCTGTTCCTGGTTCTGGTCCTGCTCTATTGTCTATAGTTTGAAAGAGGCTAGATAGTAGTACTCCTTTTCCCTTTAGCTCTCTAGCTTTGTATAGTTAATATTAAAAATAAGAACTATGTAGACCTTTACTAGTAGCATTTAAAAAAAGCTCCTTACTTTTATTATTATATTCTACTTATCTTAGCTATATATAACTTTAAAGATAAAGAAAGGGTATTAGTATTTAATTAGGAAGGAGTAATAAAAGAATTAACTATTAGGAGACTTATTAAAGTAAGGGACTAATTTAGCCCACCTTTGTTAAACTTTAGTATAGCCCCTAGATTAAATTTAGTATAGTACCTTATAAGCACATATGAACTTCTTAAGCTTAGCATTAATGGCTATTGCTAGACTTTCCTAAAAGACATTGTATATAGCTATGGCTATAAGTTATAATGTAAGCTCCCTTATTAAAGCATTTTAGTCTTTTTAAAGCTCCTCCTTATAGAACGTTAGTAGCTCCTTATATATAGTAATTTTCTTATACAGACGTTTATATGCTTTCTAGCCCCTAAGTTAAAAGGTTAGGTAGACGGCATTGTTACTAGGTAAGCTACAGAATCTATCCTACATGGCCTAGTATGCTTTCTTAATGGCTTCTTTTGCAGCCATGGCCTAATACAGGCGTAGGCTAGCAATATTAGTTTTTGATAACTTAACTGTTTCTAATATATTGGTCTTAATCTTAGATGTCTAGGAAAATAGCAGTAGCGCATCTACAAGTATCTTTAGTTGTAGGCAACCCTTGTTGCCACTAAAGCTAGTATTTAGCGTTAATGCCATTAATGCAATGTAATAGTATTGTGTATAACGGTTTGTAATTGCGTAACTAATGTGCTAAAGTAGGCATAGGCCTCTGCACTGTGTCTAGATTATATTAGCTAATAGGGCCAACTAGCCACCTAGTATGCCAGCCTAGCCCTGCCAGCTAGCCGTTGGGTTGTGTGCATGTAACAGTATCTAAAGGTCTAAAAAGAAGGTTGAAGGGAGGCATTTAGTAATAAAAGGTTAGAGGGAGGCATGGTTACAGCAGCCCACCAAGGTAGTTAAATACCTAGGTACAACTAGTTCAGCAGAGCACCCACCAGGATCCGCATTTTAGTGTTAGCCCTACAGTGTACTGTGTCGCAGCGGTGGGATGGGTGCCAAGCAATGTTAGCAGGACTAGTAGGACCTGCCGGCACATCAAATTACCCACTCAACTATAGCTGATCACCCCAACTTCTAACGTCATCATCCTCTAACCCCAAAGCTCTACTTGTATTTAGACAACTATGACAATATCTACCAAGTTGCTAGAAGACTCCAAGATTGACCTATAAAACCAAGAACAAGCTCTTTAGCCTAAGTCACAGTCATCCTACTTACATCCTGTATTAACCCTGGATCATAGCATTAAGGACAACAACAACTACAAGTCTCTAACCTCCAGCACGCTTCCCCTTGCTCCCTTGTCCCCACCAACCAATAGCAACAGCAATAGATACGTTCAGGATAAGCCTAATTAAGGCAAAAGGGACTATACGCAGACCACAAAGAGTATACAACAAACACAATCCTTAACAAGCAATAGCACCTAATGTCTTTACAAAGTACTCTAGAGTATTAACTTAATCTATCATAGACGACATTTAGCCCTAACAGAGCACTACGACTATCTTAAGTTCCTATTACCCTCCGCTAGATATAATTAATTCTAGTAGTTTCTTAAAGAGGGCCCTAGTACTCTAGCACAAGTCAAAGCCAATCTTAATCTTAACCTTAAACCTCTATAGCACTAGGCTATAGATTACCTTATCTAGGATTACAACGCCCAGCTTTCCCTTCTTATAGTCCACGCAAATACACCCTTACATCAGTTAACAAGCTAAGAGCTAAAGTTACTACTAAAAGATCGTTTTTACATTATACTCAAGACATCAGGCCAGCAAGGCAGGATCAAGACATTGCCAAACATTAGACAGATCTTCAGGAAGCCTCAGACCAGGCATACCCCGCCTTCCCAACAGACCCATCGCCTGCCACAGAGGCAAGTCTTAACAAAGAATCAACGCGGGCACTAGGACGAAAATGCTGATACGCCTGTAATAAGTACTGGCTCTGGTGCCCAGGTGGAGAGCATGCCAGGGCCAAGTAGCCCCAGAACTAGCAAGGAGGATGTTCGTAGCCTAAATATCAGGCTATTATATTGTCCCTATAATAGCCCTAAGGACTATTATCCTAATATCATCGTCAAGGTTAGGTATTCACATCCAGTCAATAATTCAGTAGCAAAGCATAAGTACTTTCATCCTATCCTCATTACAGCTATTAGGGCATTACTAACAATACAGCATATACAGACTTAATTTAATATAGCAATAACATAGTCCACTTTGTCTTAGCTTTTAATATTAAGTATAACCCAGCCCATCACAAACACAAGATCACTATAACCACATACCATCTTATTATAACAAAGGACAAGTAGTACCCAGAAAAGTACCTTAAGGACTATAACATATATAAGTAGGCCAAAACCCTTGTTAAAGATAAGCAAGACCCAGTTAATATTAATATAGGCCTACAGCTATCTCATCTATATAAACAACTTTTACCCCATAAGGGTAATAACAACGTACCCATCACACTACCGCTCCGGGAATTAATTAACATTATTAATACTACCTTATTACATCAGAGCCTCCATAACGCAGTTTCATCCAGCTCTACTGCCAGACCAGCACTGTAGAGTTTAAGGGGCAAGAGGGCCTAGATAGAGACACCCCCTGCAGGCAGTAATGATGAAGCAACTCTGCTACAAGAACCTAGTGCTAGCTATATCCCCCCACAAGCATCTTCTACTAAGAAGAGGAGAACAGAGAAGATAAGAGAATAAGCCAACGTAGTTAAATTAAGATCATATAGCCATCAACTTTATTTTACTAGGCAAAACTATTAACAACTATTTAAGCAAACTAGTTTTCCTCCACACCCTAAGCAATATACAAGATATCCAAATCTACCTCCATAAATCTATAGCCAGGATTGTGCTCCTTTCGTACGTAATAGGATCAACAAAGGTTGCAATTCTCATCACACTACCTACAAACCCAACCTTGCTTCATAATCTCCTCTTTACACCAACCACACCAGACTATCATTTCCTATAACCTCCCAACTCTAAGAAGATTCTTACCAAGATCAGCCACCAACTCCATCCACTATCTCCTATTACGCCTCATCCCACTCATGCAACATACCAGCCTACCTCCTTCACCATCAGGCTTAAGGCTTAAGGCAACTCAACATAAACAGTATAGGCCAGTAAATCTTACTATCATCTAGTAAACCCACTACAATCCTCTTCATATAACGCCCAGTAATAATTCAGCAACCCCAGCCTCTAGGAATTACACTACCTAATACGTCCTAGCCTAGGTCATATAAATAGCCAGCTATCGTCAGAGGTCTATAACAAAGTTCATAGAAATCAGCACCAGACAGCCAGACCCTTTAGTTTATTAACCTAATTACTCCCCTTAAAGCTATATATAAAATTAATACTTAGTCTACTTTTAATTTTAGGTCTAACCTTTAAGTATACTATATTAGCAATCCATAAAGCAGGCAAAGATTCTAATACTTAAATAATCATATAACAACAAGAAGACATATACTATTTAATAAAGAATCTTAAGGGCTTTTAAATAATATACCATACTTATTATGCATTAGGGTATAGATAAAGCTCCGGCACCTTTGATACTTAAGCCGTCCTAAACGACACAATTAAGTCTCTTATGCTATACCAACATATAAGTAATCCAACACTAGTAGCAGTAATAGGCAACTATAAATCCAGTTACCTCTCTTCTACTAGGATGAAACTAAAGAACATTAGAAGGTCCTTCATAATGGCTATCTTTATACTCTTATTAGAACCAAACCTACCTCTTATAAGGGTCCGCTTAGTATAAGCACCCTTAATAAGGAGACCCCTTAGGCCAGGCCCCACAGTAAAAGGCCCACATAAGGAGAGGCCCCTACTAGCTTTAGCTATTACACCAGAGCCACTAAACCTAAAGCTTATCTCTACCTCTACATTCTCTTCTCCCTTCCTTTAATTCTTTAGGCTCCTATGCTCAAAATAGTTACTTTTTTAATACTATTTAGTGTAATAAAAAAGGTATATAAACTAGATAATATATCTCTTAACCTAATTTAAGGAGCAGTATATTTGCCATAGGATCTCTATCTACCTAGGTAACAAAAACTAGAGACATCACACCTAGCAACCTAAGTACACTCTACACTAGCCCACATAAGAGCAAACAGTAAGTTCTTATAGTTAGTAGTCCTTATATAAGTAACGTTCTTTCCATCATATTCCCCCTACAACTAAGATAGTATCCAGTTTCTAAATAAAGAAGTTTCAACCCACTTTCTAACCCTTACTTATTCTTTAGCTTTTAATTTATATTCTTATTACTACCCCCCTATTGCTATTATAAGTGGGCATAGGGCAATATAGTAAGGAGCCATAGTAGTATTAGTCTAGCTATCTCCTAAGTCCTCCTATCAGCATATTAGGCCAAATACACAAGAATAAGTAAAGGAACATACCTACTAATCCAAGCTAGTTTGCCTCCCACCCCCCAGGCTGCCTATACCTCTAGTCATAGGATAAGTTAAAAGCATAAGCTAGCTTGCTCAGGATAGTCACAGCCTCCAGGTTATCGCCAGTCATAATGTCCAGCCTAAAATCGCCAGGATTATATACATTAGGATCGTTCAAGACCTGCTCAGCAATCCAATAGGCCCCATAAAGGTTCCCATAAGCACGCTATGCTTAGATCTACTAGTTAACTTCATTAACCCAATACTAGTACTCAAGAGCGAAATTCTACCATTACAGCTAGTATACATAGTGCTATTACAAGACCCAATCATAGCGTCTATACCTCAATTCTATAAGGAAAGAGAGTAATTACCATGCCGCAATATCTAGGTCCCCAGAAAATACCCATCCTAGAGCTAGTACCAATACCAAGCCCAAAGGCCACAAGTTCAATTACATTAACCCCAGGACAATATCTTCTAGCCTATCTAGTTTAACCACAGCCCTATCCATCATCTTAAATAAGGAAGATAGACCTAGTAAAGACAGCATAGGAAGAATAAAAGCAAGTAATAGTAGTTAGGGACAAAATAAAGGAAGGAAGGATTTAAATAAACACAAGACAAGGTATTCTATAAAAAGAAACACAAGGCTTTTAATAATAGTATCCCCAACCATCAACCAAGAATAGTACTAATCTCCATAATTAAGTATTATGTAACATATTATATATAAGACCTACATTTAGCATAGTCATTTCTACAAATATTAGCAAGTATAAATATACAGACCTCCCATTTATCCAAACACCAACCCATACACACAGCACAAGGGGTCCTTAAAAGATCAATACCCAGGCCCACCACATTGCATATAGTAGACATTAAAGCTATTATAAAAATAATCAGAATCTTAGCTATAAACAAACTTAATAAGGATACTACAAGCATAAGTACTCCTAGTTACTATCTCTACCATCAGCCTTAAGTACCTAGGTACCATAGTCAGCACGCCCTTAGTTAGGGCAACACTCAGGGTCCACACACACCCCACACTACCCAGCCACACACCCATACAAGACAAGATAAGTAGGGCTTCTAGGAGGATTGTCATCCAGTCAATTAACAAGGCCCCCCCCTATAATTCTCAGCCACCACTTCCCAGAGTAAACAACATCTCATACAGCACAGTTTTTACAGGCAAACAACATAAAAGCCAACCTATCTGCATATCCATACAGCCCACATCTTGCTCCAATCTCAAAAACCAGCCATAAATACTACAAAGTTCCAGGCACAGACGCCAACAGCAATCTCAACAACCAGGCAACGGCAGGGTCTGGGCAGAACAAGCCAAGGTAGTATCTAGCCAGATCTCACATCTCAGTTCTAGGGGAGCAGAGTCTCTATTGTCTTCAAAATACCACAGCTACTTTTAGATATTCTACAACCTAAGGTCAGCACATCCCCAGGCTACATACTTTATGCCACTTCTTCGTCTTCTAAGAGCGCAAGGACCTACGCATACGCTCACGCTAAATTCCATCCTGCCACCATTTCGTTCTAGAAATTAGGCTAGACAATTGATCCATCAGCTTTCTCACTCATTTTGCGCCTCTCAAGGATCAACAATAACAGTGCTTTCAAAATCCCAGCCTTCTAGCAAAAGTAGCTCAACAATATCCATACTTACTACCAACAACAGCCAAGACCTTAAGAACCACTAGTCCAAACTAGCCTTAGCATTCCTATCAAACTCCCCCAGGCAATCACCGCCTTAAGTAAGTCATATAGGGTTCCAAGGCAGCACACATCATCCAAAAAGCCACCAGGGCCAAGGCCAGTCAAGATATAAGTTTATCACCACTACTACGCTTCAAAATAGTAAGCTCATATAGGGCCAGCAGGCCCTAAGCTATAATCACTCATTCAGCTTAAAAGCTATATTACTACTCTATTCCAGGATTACTCACAAGGAAACATTCCTACAAATACCAAATAAACTAGTCCTTCTACGCCTCTTCAACAAAGGGAAAGTCACTCTTAACATAATGGAGAATATACTTCTTAACCACTTCAGATTCCTCAGGGAACAAATAATAAAGCATCTCAACCATGTCAAAAACACAACCCCAGGGTTAGCCAAGGGCATAACAGACGTAGGGCAAATGTGTATTACGCATCCAAACTTCATCTACCCCCTCAAAAGGACAGAGAATTTCCATCTCCTCAAGATAAGCTACCTAACACTCATGCACAAGGTATAAGGCAAAAATGTCTACATATCAAGCAAGGGCCAAACCATAAAAGGTCTATCAGTCCCACACCCTAAGGGCATCAATTACTAACAGCTAGGCCAGTCTATATAACAAAGCCATATTATGATATAAACAAGTACTATAAGCGTCGCAACCTCATCAAGAAGTTATTTCCAGGCTACAAGGCTAGTAGCAAGCGTGTCCTGGTTTTTAATACTAAGAGTAGCAGCATAGTGTATTCAAACCACCCTTTTGTATCTACCCTAAGCCCATTCTAACCCACATCAGAACATCCAGACACAGATCATATATCTAAATAAGGCTAGCAAACTCATAAAGAGCCAATCACTATATAAGAGCTACTAGAAGCCAGGTAAGAAGACCAACCACTTCTCTTTCCCTTAACAGGTCTTAACAAGTCAAAAAGGCATCCAGGGTAGCAGTAATCAAGCAAATTCTTTCGTCCACAACATGCTCCAAGAGACATTCAATAGCAAGCTCATTAACAGCAAGCTTACTACCATCTACAAGGACTTCGAGCTCAAGAAGGGCAAGATTAACTAGTCTTAGCAGACAACACCCCTCATCCTCACCAGGTTACAGCCCAGCTACCAATACCCAGTCATCCCTTCTATCCTTAAGATAGCTTTCAACAAGGCCTTCTAAACCAGGATAGGGCTACTAGAACATAAACTCCAGTGCCTAGCCAAATTAGGCAAGGACTTTTTAGTCATTTTCTACAGGGGCAGCCTCTTTTATCAGGAATATCACATCCAAGTTAAGCAGCTTATAGAGAAGATAGCAACCACCTACCAGGAACGTCACAATATCAACATTACATAGGCCTTCATTAATAAATATAACCCCAAAGCATATATACTATTTCTACATACTTCTAAGATAATCTCCCAGGACTAACCCTCAGCAGTTCTGCCACAATAGCTATTAGCACAGCTTACAGCGTTGCAAACATACCCCTCCCTACAAACATCCTCAATGGCTCTACCCTAGCACTACATCATAAGTAGGCCTACAGCTCATCGCCAAACATTTTCAAAGGGAAAAATGCTGCATACTTTTTATTCTACAAGGGGTATACACAGGACATGCCAGCATCAAAACTGCAGCCCCTTCAAATTTTCAATAGTCGCTCAAGCAGGCACAGCCCAGTCAGGGGCAAGATCCTTAAGCTATCCCTCATCTATAACCCAAGCTACTATCCCTAGAACCCAGTATACCCAGGGGTTACCAACAACAAGCTAGCAAAGGATAGGATACAAGGCTTAAAGGAAGACTTCAGCTACAAATATATTCCAGTCAGCTCTTCAAAGCAGGCTAAGGATGTGCCACAACCATACAACCTAGATTTCAGCATCCTAGGTTACAATCTTCCCCTAGGTTTAGTTTCATACTCGCTCTTAGGCCCCAATACTCCTTAGCTTACCAGGGATATCAATGTAAGGAGTAACTCTACTTTCCTTATCCTAAAGCTAACCTACGTCAAGGTAAGCTCCAATAGCACCAATCTACGCCACCCACTTAATAAGAAGTAGCTTCTCAAGCTAGCAACAAACCCTACAAGCAAGTACCTAGTAGTCAAGAAAAAAAGGCAGCTTCCTACATAGTGCTGCTCCTACAAGGCATAGATCACAGGTAAGGTACACGTAGGATTCTAGTACAAGACCTACAACAATAGCACTAGTCTATACTAGGGTTACAAGACTTCTAAGAACAATAGCTACCAGCTACATAACCAAACACACATCTAGCTTACCATCTCTTTAAATTCTTTCTCAGAGCCAGTAATAGCCTCAGCCGCCAGCATCAAACAACCCGCCCACAAATACACAACACAGAGCTCAAAGAGAACCAGGCTAAATGCCACCCCCATCACAAACGCTAAGTTAGCCACGCCAGCCAAAGATGCCACATCTAACCCCAGGCAACAAGGCCAAGAGCCAGAAACAACTTTTTCTCATGCCTCAACAGCCACAACATACATTCCTACAGGCCTACCAGGTACTCCAGTCTCTATACAACCATCTCTGCTTAACTATGCCACACACCATACTCCAGCTTCTACACAAGCATCCATGTTTAACTACACCTCGCTAGACATAACCTCCAACCCCCATACTTCAACCTTTATAGGACTATCCCTACCTAACTTTACCAGGCCATATACTCCAACCTCTATATTTTTATCCCTACTTAACGCTACCAAGCAGGTTCTACCTACCAATACCCCTCCAGTCAGAACTACCAGTCCTAGGAATAACAGAGTATCATAACCATTGCAAATAATACAGAGTTTAAGGACAACTATTAACTAAAGCATAAGCCATTCAGAATATCAAGTTTACATAGGCATTGCAGCCTCTAATACTAACACGTACACAGCTTGCCAACAATACACATTCCCCTTACCATCTAAGGATTACTAAAGGCAGCCTTCCATCTTTCATAATTAGCTAAATTATTCGCTACTATTAAGAAATCAAAGGACCTATTCAAGGCTCACAAGCATCATCTTCTAAGAAATACCTTCACAAGGGGCACCTAGCTAAGCTAAGACCCTTAACCCAGCTACTATAAGTCTATCAAACTACCATAAAAAAGACGTGCTTATTAATCAACAACAATCAGCATCTCCTCAACGCTATTAAACCTCAAGGCTATTACATGCTAGTAGCCATTCCATGCATCAACTACTCCAGCCTACCATAAACTACAAATAGACTCAAAAGCCCATTTTTCTTAATTAACCCTAATCCTTTTTATTCCTCTATACCAGTAAATGCCCTAGCAGTAGTATAACTCAATCTTAGCATACCAGGTCAGGTACCTATAGGCACTATAGCATTGCTTAACCCTAGGGAAAGGGTAAGCAATTATGCCCTACACAAAACAAGGTCCTATCTACCAAGAATAGGGCCCTCCCACAGCCAACGACACTTTCACCCACCCTATATTCAAGGCATCTTACTCCCCAAGGTTTCTATCCATTCCAACAACAAAAACAAACGCCAAAATATTACAAAAAGGACAGCCTATTACATCAGTTTTCATTAATTACATTCAACTTTAGTTTTAGTCTCACAGCAAGCCATTTTACATGCCTACCTAAGGCAAATCAAAGCATTTATCAAGGCTCAGGACAGTCACAACTCAATCAATTCTAATCCAATTAGGCACAAAAGAAAATTCTTCAAGTCCCCCAATCAAGGGCACCAAATTATCTCATTTTCATCAGTATACACTATGTAAGTTAAGCAAGTTAAATTTCTGCCTCACCCTAAGAGGCACCCAATCTTATACTAATTTACACCCAAGGTACTTATTTCTAAGGTACCTCAGTAAAGTCCTAGCTTATAGGTCCAAACCCGCTACATAATGAATAACCATCAAATAAGTAGGGCACCACCATTAGCACATCCACCTCACCATCTAGGCTACTACAGGCCCTATACCACAACTACTACTACTTAGCACAAACAGCTAGCACTATCCCAGCTCTCTCCATCACACACAACACCTAGGCACCTTAAGATTAAGAAGGAAGATATAAGTTCCAAAATAAACAAAAGCAATAACATCACAAGAAGGAATTTTAAAACACCTTCAACTTAGTTTTCAGTTAATAACAAGTAGCAGCATACTATTTAAGACAGCTACTATAAGTCTAGTATTAGTTAAGGTCCCTAAGAACAACTCATTATTTAGTAAGTAAAGTTGCATTACATTCCTCAGGTATAAATCTCAATAAGGAAAGTAGGACACAGTATACCTTAATTATAGGGCCTATCTACTTCTAGGTACCACTAGTACAGCCACTATACTAAAGGCCACAATCATACCTTGCTTCCTAGAGTCATATATCCCAAGTATCCTCTATAGTAGCGCAATCAATATCATAGTATCTAGAACAATACCTCAAGCACAGAGAGTATTCCTTAGCATAAGCAATTTCAACTAGGAGCTCATTATATATATACATAGAAATTAGTCAGTACATCTTAACAGCTATAATAAAAGCAAATCCAACTACCAAGAACAGTCCATACACAAAACCAGCCAGCCTCCTTCTACATTTAAGCATTTGCTTGCAAAACCATATTCACGCTACTATAGGCCGTCTTTTCCCTACTAACTACCTAAAGAAAAGCACTCTTAGTACAAACCTACAAATAATTACCAGCTAGCAATAATAAACGTACTAATAGATCAGGATAAAAAGGCACATACCACACAATAAAGGCACCTATAAATTACAGACTACCTAGACAATATGTTTCTCTCAGCTTAAGCATCATGGATATTTAGAATGAGCCCTTCTACACAATCTCATTAGAAATCTATTCTTATTCCATCTCAGCAAGTCCTCCCTTCTCATACCTATCCCCAAGATCCATTAAGAGTTACATTACCCACAGCATAGCTCTTCTAATACCCACTCTAGTTTCACAAGCATCTACACTATGGCATACATAGACTCAGATGCTCTTGCATCAAGCAAAGAGCACAAGCAACAAGATGCCCAGTTCAACAAGGCAAGAAAGGACTTATTCAAGAAGAGCAACAACATACACACCAAGCTAAATATCAAGGTCCATATCTCCCTCTAGTATAACAGCAGACTACATAAGTACTCCTCCACTACTAATACCCCCTCATTGCTAGGTAATATAAGCAAGATCTCCACATAAGTTCTCTCAAACAGCAGCTAATTCTTATATAGCTCATGCAGTCCAAATCAACAACTTTAATACAGTTATAAACACCAAAAGACTTTGTCTCAGTCTCTCCAAACACATCCAAGGATCCTAGACATAAGGGTAAGGAATCAGCTAACGACACCAAGTTATACAACATTGCTTGCCAGGTAGTAGGCATCATCAACCAGGACAAGCCTAGCCTCACTAATACCCGCTCAACCCAAGAGACACCATCAAAACCAACTCTAGTCAATCCAGCCAAGCAGCCACCCATCATTAATCTCACAACGCCAGAGCCAGAAACCTCTTCTAAAAAAACCAAGCAACCACCCATAGTCAACTTCACCACCACAGACCCAACTACCTCTTCCCAAAAGGCCAAGCACCTATCCATCATCAACCTCATTAGCATAGAGCCAACAACCTCTTCCCAAAAGATCAAGCAACCACCCATCATCAATCTCACCACCACAGACCCAACTACCTCTTCTCAAAAAGCCAAGCACCTATCCATCATCAACCTCATCACTATAAAGCCAACAACCTCTTGTAAGAAAGCCAATACATATAACATTTCACCACATCATCAGCTCCGCCAACAGCAGCTCAGGCCTGCCTAGACCAACATTAATCTAGCCAAGAAGCCAGAGAGCCCACCCTCATAGCAGCACCAGATAGATAAACACTTTAAGCAATCACCAGCAACTCAATCCTCTACAGCAGGTATTAGCAATGCTATCCATAAAACATCTACCAAACACCTTCATAAACTAACACCTTACTAAGACAAAACCTCACTATCTTTATCACCCAAGGTAATCAGGCTTAGGTATTCAGTATGCTTATAAAAGGTTCAAGGATACAGTAATGCCTTTAGGGCATTCTTTCTACTAGTTATATTAGTGTATTTAGGATTCATCACTACAATAAACTTAAGGCATCTTTATAAGGAACACGTTAAGATACACCATCACATCTAGGCTACATAGGTTTAAGTCCCCAAGGAGGCCTAGACAGTTCTCTAATCAGGCACAAATAGTCATATTATCAATAAGTTTCTATTCAACTACTAATTCCAATTTAAAAATTTCTTAGTAAAGTAACTATAGATTTTAATTCAGCTAAAAGAACAATCACAAGCTATACACCTCCTAAGATACCTATACTAGCCCTTCATTAGTCTCCATACTCTCCCACAACCTATTCTCCTAATCATCTCAGTACCTAAAATAACTAACGTTAGCTTCTTTTCACATGCTCATAGATTAAACATTAAGTACTTCTCTATCAATTCAAACACAATGTTTATAACAAAAAAGGACTATAATATCTTATCCTTTGCCCAGATATCACAGAGAAGGCACTAGCCCACTAAGCAGGCAGATACACAGCACTCCATAGTCGCCATTAATATGCCGTCCACAGCTATAATATCTAGCAAAAACTCACCAACATCATCACATTTGCCCCAGAACTCCCAGGCAGTGCCAGCTAAGCTCTCTACAAAACGCTCATCAGAACAAGAGCATAGTAATGCAATTCAGAAGAGGCTAAGAATAGTCAACCTTCTACCTCAAGACACCATCTCCATATACAGCCTATATATAAATAAGCTACATAGCAAGTAGCAATAATACTACTTATACCCTAAGGTACTATAATGCTTCAACTACTATATCAATGCCTCAGCAATCCACACTAATCACCCATTCAAACTTATACATCCTAGGAAGTCAGCAGCAAAGGCAAGGCATATAAAATATAAACACAAAAAGCACATAGGTCAGCATAAATCAAACCAGGAGCTACTTAAAACAACATTTACCATTCCACAGTATATATCATACAAGAGCAGTCTCCCAAATCTACGCCATAAGTATCAAGATTATCCTAACAGCATTAACTTTTGCTTAATTTAACTCCCATAATCAGATCAAACTCAAGCAAGTACAACAATAATAACAACATAAACAAATCTATAGAGAATAATTCATCAGTTAATAAAAGGGACATTGATTAATCAACATAAACTAGAGCATACTAATAAGCTAGGCAACAACTTACGCTCCCCTAACAGCCATAACAACGTTCAATATTCTTAGCTTCTCATACATTGCCCGCCACCAGCTCAACAATCACAAGCACTAGCACCAACATCTCAACCTTCTATTACAATATCTATAGCAAAGTTTGCACAGATAACCAGTACCATAGCCAAGGCAACAAGCCATATACAAGCAATGCTTAATACAGCACAACAAATTCTACATACACAGAGCCCTACTAGTACTCATACAACACCAAGAACAACAAGTATAAGTACAGGGTAAAGCACAAGACATCACTATGCCTACATCTCTCCTTAATATTCCTATTAACTTTACAACTCTAGATCACTATAACACAAGCAGTAACAAATACCATAGCAAGAATAATGCAGACAAAGATATAGATAATAAGAATAGATTTAAGGGTAATAATTATATAACAAGAGGCAAGAAATAGCTTCAGCACTAAACTAATAAAGATTGCCAGCAGCTTCGCAAAATAAAGGAAAAAGGCAAAGACAACGCATGTATTAGTACTACACTAAATAAGACAGTTAATATTATAGCAATAAAGAAAGCAAAAGCTTTCAGGAGAACTTTAAATTAGTAATCTAAACATCACCTAACCTATTAAAGTATCTTTATATTAGACAGCTAATTTATATACAACATATAGATCTATATTAAAAGAATAAAGGGCATAGTTAATAATTACAGCATAATAGCTGCCTATTATATCACAACCTCCATCCAACAACAGCATCCATGCCCATCACACCTCAAGAGCTTACTAGAATTCTCCCATATACTCGTCTATACACTAATCATACTCATAGAGGAGAGAGTAATCCAAGAAATCACAGCAACCAAACCATCCTTACTATCCTTGCCTCTAACCATACCCTTGCCTACCCTAGCTACAGCTTCATTCTTGCAGTCTATACCTTTAACATTAGGATTACTATCTACTTTAAGCCCCATTACACCTATTTCTCCTAAGACCAGATTAAGGTTAAGGTTAAGAACAAGTTCAACATTAAGGTCCAAATCCAGCGCCCCCAGATCCAACTCAACACACAAGAGCCCACAAACAGCCCCCCCCTCCCATCATTAGTCACGCCTTACGCATTCTACACCACTAATCCTCAACCACAAAAGGCCTAAAGAGACAATTAACAAAATCTACCCACCAAATTCAGACAAACCCATTACTAGGTTATACAGATAGTAAAGAGGGCTATGCCAGGAAAGGCAAGGCCACACGCAAGCCAATTATTAGTAGGACCCAGGTGAATAACAGTGATCCCCTTTGGCTAGAATTCCAGCTAAGCAGTACAAAGTAAAGCGCGTTTCAATCACATATTAAGCAATTAGAGCAGAAGGACCCTAATTTCCAGGACTATATTAATACCAAACTACAATACAACTACTTTACCTCTTGCAACCTCTTAGTTCTACACTTACATAGCCTCCAAATACCCAACCAAATCCACAAATAGTTAATTCAAAGACTCAACAACTACATTGCACAGCAATTACACAAGCTTTCAAAACACTATTACTAGCAGGACCCCAATAGTACAGCAGCCCAATTTACCAACAAGGTACAACTATAAGGTTCTTTACGTATACAATTCTCCTACATCCCTTTAAGTACACCTCCAGTTAATCCTACCCCAGGCTATAAACAAGAGACAGTCATACATCCAGCTACACATAAGAAGCCACCCAGAGATATAAGAAATCAGCATAAGCCCAATTACTTGTATAGTACAATAAGCTTAGATCTAGTATATCCTAATCTATATCCTGCTACTATTATTAAAGTTGTAACTTCCAAGAAGAGGGGCTGGTTGTAGGCACTTGCTAATGAATATCTCTTAGGGGCTAATGGGCTAATTGTCTAGGTAATGCTAGTTATAGATATTAATATCAAACGTTTGTACTTAGGCCTGAAACCCCATAGACTTACTAAGGTTATTAAATATTAAAGACAGACTACTAAAGTAAAGGATAGGATTACTATTATAGTTAAGGCAATAGAGTATATAAGTAAAGTAGTTAATTAAACCTAGTATATATACTTAAATGCTTATAGGTTTTCTAAGATTAGGATAGCAAGCATAAACTTAGTAAGGTTAACCTTAGCCTACAGGATTTTGCCCTATATGGTTTTAATACCTAACTTAGTAACAACGTATACTAACCTAGCGTTTATCTAACCTTTAACTAGCTTAATGATATGCTTGCTAAGATAGAGGTACAAGCTATAATAGCGGCAACTTAGACGTCCTAGTTAGGAATAAAACATAAAGCTAATAACAATATACATTTAAAAAGATTTGCTTAGCTAGCTAGCGCTAAGCTTTGTAGCCTAAAAGCAGCCTCTAAGGAGCGCCTTATTGCCAAGGACAAGCAGTGCATATAGAGGGAAGAGGAGTATGCTAAGCATAAGGTAGATTGCATAGACTATGCTAGTACAAGGGATTATGTACCCTTACTGCAATGCAAATATAGCGTAACTATTATAAGCAAAGCTAGGAGGAGTAGTAAGACTTACTTACAATAAGTTACGTAGTTAGTTAGTTTAGAAGCCTATGAGCTATACAGAAACAAGGAATTAATGTCTATTTACTATGCCTACATAGTCTTTATATAGGCTTTAGTATTTCTTGCAAACTAAAGCATAGCTAAATTATTAATATTAAAGATTACCCCTTACTATCTACTAATGTAAGAGGTTATAGTATAAGAGAGGCTACTTAATAAATCTAAAGATAACTAGATATAAGGCATTTGTTATGCTACTTAGTAGATAATCTTCCTTATTCTAGGTAAATAGCCATTACATGCTACAAGCTATAGTCCTCTGCTGCATTAATGTGCCTTAGGCAGTAGCCCCTTGTCCTTTTTGCTATGCTTTGCTATATATAGGACATCCCAAAACTATACAAGGGGTTAGTCTTACATTGTCTGTTAAAGGACAAGAGGTAGCTCCTAGCATCTAATAGTCTATTTTAAGGGTTACTATATTAGACACTAGAGTCATGGTTCTTAAAAGCAAGTCGTGAGTAAAAGATATAATTATTTAAGTCACCCATTATAGCAAAAGCGCTCTAATTCCTTATATATATTCAGTCGCGAAGTTATCATATCTCATATAGACTATCTGCTTATAATAGCCTACACGCATGCAAGGCACGGCATAGACAGGAACCACTAGTCTCCCCACTAGGCCACTGCCAGCCCTTAACCAAGAGGAACTCGTTAGCGCTAATAAATTCACCTACATCTTAACTATTTTCCATAATAGTAAAACTAGTAACTAAAAGGAGCTAAGCTAAGCTAGCTAGGTAAATTATAAAAGAGATTAGTACTTATATCTCTAGCCTAGCTATAGCACTATTTGTGAATTACGGAAGAGGGAGTAATGTTCGTGAATGTATTAGAGTTTAGGGGAGCAACTATATGGTTAGGGTTATTATCATTCAAAATTTATATATAATGGAAGCTTTAATATATATAAGCAAAGTCATTATATTCTAAGTAGTAGAAGATAATCCAATAGTCATTGCTTAGACTTTCTAGCTTTAATCCTATGCTCTATTAGATAGTAGTTATAGCTAGTGTATTAGTCTTTTAGTTGTTCTCTAATATAAACAATCTAGAGTAAGCAAACTACTGCTCCTAATATTCTTAGCATGTATATCTAACTAGACCTATTAATGCGTCCCTATCTTGTGCGTCATTATTTATCAACTTTATTATACTACCTTGCGCTAAGGTTATAAGCCTAATACTATAATGGCATTGCAAATAGCCTAGCGCGGCATGATGTATGGTATTAGTTAAGGCTGCCTAAGTAAGACTAAGCATCCCCTCTACTGCTATAGTAGCCGCTATACGTAGCCCATGTAGCATATTAATGCACGTTCTAAGATGTGCCATGCATATTTACTCTTGTTCCCATGCATATCATGCCCTTAACTATATGGGCCATACCTGGTCTAATATTAGTTAAGAGTGCGTGTGTGTAGAGGGCCACAATTCACTGCTAGCAAATTCACTCTAGCACTAGCCTCCATACCCTTAGTATTTAAACCTCTGCCTTATAATTCTAGCTAGACCTTTTCCTTATATAAAAGATAGTGCTAACTTATTTTTAATTAACGTATTAAAGACAGCTACATTATCTCTATATCCCCTTTTGTAACATTAGTCTTAAAAGCTTTTTATAAAGATAATCCAGCCCACTTACTTATAAGATAGTAATAAAAATAAACTAGCCAAATCTAGCATAGTAGGCTCTTAGCATCTAAGATCCCAGTCCTCTTCAAACATAGCTACCAGAAGCGTATACTTTAGGCCAACAACACCAAAGCCACAGGCCAAGTAGCTACCTTACACTAGGAAGCCTATGCTATTAAATAAGGGCCTATTAGCATAGTTTATTAATACATACAAGGACCATAACTAGTTTCTAGCCCTTATATAGGTAGTTAACAAGGACAAAGGCAATAGCACTTAGAGCAAGTTCCTCACCAAGGTCTATATATTTCTGCAGGACTTTATCCTATAAGGCCTAACTAGTAACTTTGCTTATGTACTTAGTAGTAATGTAATAAAGAAGCTCTTAAGTAGCAACAACAAGACAACCATCTTGCATTATAGGATTAGGAAGTATATAGATACTGCTTTTCTTACCCTAAAAAGGTAGATAGGCAAGCATGCTAACTAGTAGGATGCCCTTTAACATGCGAAAGCAAAGTCTAAGAAGCAGAGGCTATTAGGTAAGAAGAAGGTGCATTAAAAGGCACTAGGGCTATACTTACTAAAGGGTAAGTAAGTTGCCATTAGTTTACCTATATTAGGTCTTAAGCCTAGTCCTCCTTAGTTTATATTATAATCTAAGCTAACATACCTCTTAAGGCATAATAGCTATCTTAGTGCTTGCACATCCTAATAATGCTAAGTTTAAGAATTAGGTTAGGCGCCTATAGATTTAGTGGATGTTACTATAACCTTGCAACACCCTTGTAGTCCAGGAAGGGTTTTAGAGTAGGATTAAGCTCAGGAATCTTTATACCATCTTCTTAAAGGTAGAACCTTAGGTTCTAAAGGTACTTCTCCTAGCTAATTTCAATCTACTTTTTAAGGAGAACTTTATACGCTATAAGAAGGACATATAGCTATATCTGCTATTATAAGTAAGTGGCCTTTCTCTAGGAGATAGCATGTCTAAAGGCAATATAAGCAATAGCGCTAATAGCTTAGGAGAAGGCCTATCTAGCAACAATACACCAGAGATTATCTCAGACCTTAAAGTACGCAATAGTAGTAAAAGGCATAGTAGTGCTAATTTAAATTCTACTAACGCTAATTGCAATAATCAAACTATAACTATCCCTTCTAGCATTACCCCCACCAACATTGCTACTATCCATAAGCAAATTATTATCCACAACCTAGCTATAGCCATAGAGACAAAGCATCTAAGAAAGTAGCTACTTAACTAGCAAGCTACCTTTAGAGATAATAGTATTATTACTAGCTAGTATAAGTACTAGGAGTAGAGAATTAACAAGGTCTTAAATGCTATAAAGCAAAAGTTTGTCCAAAAGCTATTCATACATAGCACGCATAAGATTCATTTTTTAACGCTATCCTTAACATCTATAACTTTATATATAGCTAAGGCATACATATTAGCTAATATAATTAATAGGCTATTACAGAATATAGAAATAGGTACTTTTTAGACTACTCTAGAATTCCTTTAGACCCTCCCTAATTACATGGCTTATTAGAAGGTTAATACTCAGCTTACATACCACGTTAATAAGTCTTACTCTAAGCTAGCTAGTAGTAGATTTAATACACTAGTAGAGGTATAGACTTACTTCTTCTATAATCTTTCCCTAGGGCCTTATTCCATATAGTATAGCAGCGTTATATCGTTTAAGATAGTTTATATAAAAATCCTCCTTTAATGCATAAAAGAGGCTACCACAAATAAGTTCCCTATCCTACTATAGCGCAAGATCAAGGATATTCTCATTGCGCCATAGACTACTACTTGCCTAAAGCTTACTAACTAGCAGCTATAGGCGCTTACCCTACTAGGGGCAGACTATAAGTATGTTCTTATAATTAG
Organism: Diaporthe sp. HANT25; assembly: GCA_013435955.1. Lineage (NCBI taxonomy): Eukaryota > Fungi > Ascomycota > Sordariomycetes > Diaporthales > Diaporthaceae > Diaporthe > Diaporthe sp. HANT25. The sequence continues at coordinate 682,154 of JACBFG010000015.1, read as the reverse complement.
CTAAAGGGACTACCTTTAGGACGTAATTATTCGCAGCAGCTTAGCCCCTAGCAGTACCTAGCTAAAGAGGCCTCTTTCCTTAGTTACCTTGCCCATAGTCCCTAGTAGCATAACAGAGAGGTATAAGGGTGTCCAGAAGCTAATTGGCAAACTTGTAAAAGGAAGGTCATCTCCCACAGCCCCTTTAAATACTAACAAGACAACCTATATATTAGGTACACTAGAGCCAACGCTAATAGTCATACAAGACCATAGCTGCCCTAACATGCCCTATATACTAGTGGACGGTACAAGGAAGAACCCTATTTTAAGCAACCATAGTCCTATTCCTAATAGCAGACTATCAAAGAGGCCAAGGCTAAGTACATCAAAAGACCAAAGGGATAGCACAACACACTGCCCAGCAACTACCCAAGGAAAACTACCATCTCTAATAAATAGTTTCCAAGGGAAGGTCTACATCCCTAAATACCCTACTAGGAACCATGTATTAGAACTTAGAAAGGGACTTTAGTTAGTAATAGAATACCTAAAAAACACCTTATAAGAGGACTTAGCCTACATTAAGGCAAATATAAAAGCTATAATAAAAGACGTGTATAAGGACCTTAGGATAAGCCTTTTATAATAAATAAAGGTGAAGTTTAATTACTTAAAGACAGACCTAAAGGCTATAATACAAACACAGGTCATAATGATAAGAGATAAACTAAAAAGCACCCTATATGCCTAAGAGTTAAAGATAGTAGACTTCTAGTGCTCCTTATAGACAAAGATTACTACAATACAGTTAGACCTTACCAAAGCATAGGAGTATCTTAGGTCTAAGGCAAACTAACTTCAGGAATTCATTAAAGCCAAGACCTAATTAATTATTAAAGTAGAAAGTAAGTAGCTATTGCTAGGAAAGGTAGGCTTCCTTAGCTAGCAATGCCTAGCGCTATTAGGGTAAAATCAGGGCAAGTACAAGACTTAACTTAAACAAGCTACCTAGTTCTATATTTTTAATCTTAGGAACCCTAATAAAGGCATTAGTAAGGACATAATAGTACTAAAAGTAACTAAGACTAAATTTCCTGCTCTTATTAAGAGGCATCTTATTATATCCCTCTAGCATTTATATATAAAAGTATACTATTATTCTATAATTAGAGTAGAAGAAGATCCTGTGATTTAGAACTATTAGGGTTAGGCTTAAATGCAGTATTTTAAACTAGAATAGCATAATAACGCTATAGTATTTTATATTTATCTTAGTACCTATTAGGGTCTTTAGAGAATTAGATTAAATAGATAAGTATTATATATTAAATTATAGAGGGTAAAATAAGACTAACTTAGTAACCCTATAACTTATTAAGAAGAGACTATGCATACTTAATAGCTACTACAACTTTAGGACCACGTTCTTAAACTTACCAAAGTCAATAGTTTTAAGCTTAAAGAGAACCCCTAGTTATGTAATAACTAGCGTCTCTTAGATAAAGTTAACACTAATCTTTTTTTTAATAAGGACTTTTTGTTATCATGCTCCTCCTTATCCTATACATTATTATTATCTTCTTTCTTTTATTCTAGTTCCTACTTAACTCTTCTCTTCTATGGCTATACTTATGGCATGGGGCTTGGTGTATATATTTTATCGTAATCCCCTTGTACTACCTTGCTTCTAGTAAGCATATTAAATAGCTCTTAAGTAGTAATGTAAAAAGTATATCCTAATCTGCTTAGGTCTAGAGAATAGTTATTATTACTTTCTGCTTTCTGGAGATCTTTAGAAAGACGTCTAAGGACAACATCTAGTACTAGGTTACTAATATAAAGTATTATGCCCTTGCTTTAAACTAGCCTACTAGCTTTATTGTGGAAAAGTTAGTTGTAAATAATACGTTTTAGCCCTTAGTACAATGAGAATAATGCTTATTTAGTCATCCTATACTTTTCCTGGCCTATAGATAGACGGGTCTGCCATCATCCCATTTATCTACATTCTAATTAGCGCTGTGCCTTAGTGATATATATAAAGTTAATAGTAAGCACAGTCTTAATGTGTTTATTAGTTTTCTTGTAATAGTACTTAGCTAGTGCCTCTAGATTCTTCCCTATTTAGCTAAAGCTAATCTCTACTATGGAAATAGAGTATTAGTAGCTAATATAGTAGTACTATTTATCTAGGAAGTAGGTGGATTTCTCTTTCTCTACCTTAGCATTGTTTATAGAGTATAACTTAATGCTGAAGTCTATTGTTAATATAGGGGTAATTAGTTGAATTATTTCCTTAGCAATGCATAGTGTATACCTATCTTAAACCTATTCAATCCAACTAGTAATCTTGCTTAAGAGGAAGCCTTAGAAGATATTGTATACTAAGCTTAGCATTTATAGGACAAAAACACAGCAGTATAGGTTATAGTCATATTAGATTTTATCTCTAAAGTACACAAAGGTTTGCTAGTTAAGTTCAAGGTTCTCAAGGAACTTGCAGTATTATAGCAGTGTAATCTTAAGTTTAATCCAGTTACCAGGTCCACTATCTAACCACTATCCATACACACGCGCGCATACTAGCTTAACTCCCTAGGACACCTATAGTGCCTCCTCGTCCATTCTAGTATTACCGTTACCCTAAACATTGCCTTAACCGTGTTCTAGTTCTTATGCTACCTTATCCCCATAGGCTAGAGAACTAAATAAGGAGTTTAGAAAGGAACTATAGACACTACAAGCAGACAAGGAGTTAATGGTCTTAGGAAAAGGATAATCCTTGTATATTTATTTCTAGCATTAAGGCATTTAAATAACGCGCTAAGTAGTTGCTATTAGTATTAGTAATAGAGGATTAATGCATATTAATAGGTAGTTATTAAGCATTATTAAAGATAATGCTAAATATAATGCATTAAGTAACTAGTAGGCTAGAGGTTAGCTACCTTACCCTGTATGTGGTGCTAGATTGGCCCTGGCTTGGGTTTCATAACCCAGGCGGCCCAGCCTACCTAATTTCAGGGACAGGTACAAGTCTAGACAGAATCCAGAACACCATTGCCTTGCATCCCCACACATTACTATAGCATTCAATAATAGCATTCAAGGGACGCAATAAGGACTAGCTTAAACATTAGCACTAACGTCAGCAACTAAACCTTGCCTAATACATCCTTTGCATTAGTAGGCAGTACTATATCTTTAACCTCTAGTCTACTATATTTACCACTCTCCTTGTCCCTATTACTAACATTGCTATTAATATTACTATTAGAAGCCTCTTAGCCTTATAAGAGAGTACCTAGTAAAAACACTTCCCCATCCTCTATAAGCCTCCCTAAGGCTATAATATCATATACCAGCATCTTTAAGATGTATACTAAGGATGGTATATAGGCCTATCCTAGATCAGTTTTCTTGCCCTTTTTCCTTATAAGTAACTAATAGGGCATTAGGCGTTTTTAAGGATCATACTTAAGCTTATTAAGTAGGTCCTACATCTTATAGGCCCTATTAATAATACTTATAAAAGTAAAGCAGCAAGATAATAGGAATATCATAGCATCCATCCCTAGGGAGTAGGGAGTTATACAGGTAGGATAACTATAAGCCAAGGTTTACCTCTCCTATTGTATTATCTAGGCCTAGGGCAGCAGCATAGGCACATATCATAGGCATTAAGGCATTTCGTCAGGAACCATGTGTCCTTTGTCTAGGTTAGCTTGTATGCATGGATAAAGATGTTCTAGTTATACTCCTAAACAAGATAATGCAATAGTACAATGTATTAACTTAAAACATGATTATTTAAAATTCAACATATAATAGAGAGAATTTCTATTAGAGCATTGTATCTTAAAAAGACTATATAATTAAGTTATACTATTATAAATAATTTACACAGCATTATAAATCCTATTAAAGAAATTTTAGTCTCTATTATTACTATTAGTCAACATTAGTAGGGATTTATAGGCTTATTAATATAAATAGCTAATTGCCTTAATTAGGTAAGCCTATGGTAGATCTAGGAATGCATATTCTATTATTAATAGTATCCTCTTATTTATATAGAGGCCTTCCTCTAGGCAGCCTAGCATAGATGTGTAGTATATATAGGCTTAACGAAGCTTTATATTATATGTCCATTAGTTCCACCTACCTAGTGCTAGATACTTCTATGCCAGCATGTCATTATTAGTTAAGGGTAGTAAAGGAGGTATAACTAGTTTACTTAGGCGCTATATATTATTAGCAAGAGTTCATTACAAGATAGAAAGCTCCTCTTTCACAACGCCCCTAATGACTTCCTATAGGTATGCCTTTATTGCTGCTAACTTAAGGACCTTAGTCATCCTTGCCTTTACCTGCGCCTGCTATTACTCTAACTAGAGTACCTTATGTAGTAGGCCTTGTACATAGGCCCTGGTCTCTTTATACTTAAGTACTTCTTATACAAGCACACGTATTTAGGCCTAGGCATTAGCCTTATTAGACCTAAGCTCCCCAACCACAGCCCATATGCCATCTAGGATAGTGCTAACGTATTGCCTAGTAGCGTCAGCTAGCCAGCCCATCTCTAAGGTAAGCTTCTAGAAGCCTAGCTAGATATCTTGCCCTACACCATCCCTTATAAGGTATAACTTATCTATAAGTTCCTGCCGTGTAAAGTCCACCCTAGCTGCCTTAGGGAAACGCCTATTAGGGCTAGCAGGCCATTTTGCCAGAGACAGCATAGATGTAAACCCACTATGCGGCCTTGTCCCATCAGTCTAGAACAATAAGCCTATAGAGCCACTACGCTAGCTATTAACCATAAGTCCTTTAGCAGTAGGCCTAAATAACATGCCGTTAGGCTAGGTTAGCAAGGCTAAGGTAAAGCTACCTAGCCTTATCCTGCCTATTGCATTTGCATATAGTACCTAATATACTATAGGCAGAGTTAACATCATCCATAAGAGGGACTCTTATCTAAGCCTAAAAGGCTACCTAGGGTTATCTACCTAGCCAAGCAGTAGGTATAGACTTAGGTAATTCAGGTAGTGAATAGCATTACATACAGGCCTAGTTGTAAGTCTAGTCAGATCAAGACTCCCATTATAAAGGAACTGCTAGCAAAACACCCAGACCTAGGCATTAGTAAGGATAGTCTAGGGTACGGCAGATAAAAGGAGTTAAGTCTACCACCTTGTCATTATTAGGGAGTTAATTACATCGCTATCTTCAAGGAGCCTATTACAATGTATCCACAACTAGTTAGTTAGGTTGTCCTCTTTATAAAGTGCCACACAAGTACGAAGGGCATTAAACAACACCACTAGGCCTTAGTGCTTATAAAAGGGCAAAGTAGTCAATAGTGTAGACATAAACTACGTCTACCTCCTAGAGAGCTTATCCCATAGCAAAGCTTAGCCAATCAGACGGCTACATATTAAGAGCATAAAGTCAGCAGCCCAAACCTCCTAATACTCCAGCACCTATGCCCTCTCCAGCTACGTCTATATGATGTAGAAAGATTCCTTATACTCCTCAGTAGTGCCGTCCTTAATATCCAGGACCATATAAGCACGCATGTACTTAGGGAAGGCAAAATAGAGGCCCTCTAGGCAGCAAAGGCTCCGCTCAAACAACAAGCACAGCAGGAGCTGCTATTCAAAATTAACAGCCGTCCTAATCCTCCCCTCCTAGTAGTACACCCAGCTAACCACAGGCTCCACTACATCATCCTAGGTAGGGACTAGGGCCGCGGCAAGCTTGCGATATAACTACCCAGCTAACTTACTTAGGTCTTTAATATCCACAAGGTATAAGAGGTAGGTGCACAAGAGGTCCTTGTCTATACTTTCATACATAAGATCAATGTCTATAGGCACATCCACAGAGGCATTATCACTATTAGCGTCATCATAGTTATCCTCATCCACACCTAGCTCCTCCTATAAGTTCCCAGCTCTAGTTAGATCAGGAAGGCTAATGTATGTCGCCCAGAGCTAGGCGGTGTATGGCCTAATATTATACTGGCATTCTAGGAACTTAACGCCAAACATAGTGTCATAATCTACAAGCAACGTAATACCTAGGTAGTACTTAAGGAGGACATAGGAGAAGACCTTAGGCAGCTTAGAGCTAGTAATGCCTTTTTAAAAACCCTCCTTTACCTCCAACGTTTCCTAGGGTTAATTTATTATCTAGTCAATCTAAAGGCATCTAATCTAGTCCCAATACTTAAAGTTTAGGTCTAGGTAGTTTATAACAAGGAATATAAGCATGCCTTCCAGGAACAATAGGCCTAGTGCCTTATAGGGCAGCTTTCTCCTAGACTACTTATTTCCCCCAGGGCCCTTGCCCTGGCTCTCCAGGGCTGCTTGCTAGTCTAGGCCCTTCTTTATCTAGGCCTCCAGCACCCTAAAATTAAACATTGCATAGGTAGCAACTAAGTGCTACGACTAGTCTTTTTCTAGCTTTGCTATTAATAGCAGGTAATACATAACCTTATCTGCGCTAATGTAGGAGAAGTTGCTATTTAGCCCCCCTAAGAGAAAGTTATACAGGAAGACGTAGAACTTAAGTAGGATTTTTCCTTAGACAAAGTTCTCCTTAGCTATTGCCTTAGCAAACTATATAAATAAGTCATAGTCCTTGTTGGCTTTAATAAAGTTAGCATATATAGTCTTGCCTATTATTAGAGGTTACAAGCACTACAACGGTAGCCATTGTGCGTTATTAGCTATCTTAGAGTGACTGCGTTTCTTATAAGCCATGGGTAAGTATCGTAAGTCTAGCACTTATTATAGATATAGCTAGCTATCCCACCCATAACCTATGGCGCAGGAAGTGCTTAGCTATACCTACCTAATAGCTTATATTATGGCCAATAGGGCGCCCATGGCCTAGTCTCCCCAACTACTTACACCAGTATGTTACAAACAGGGTCCTTGCAGCTATTAGTACATAGGCTAGCTTATAATAAGCTATTTGGAGGTTATAGTTAGCTATGCTAGCCTAGCACTATCCCTTGCCATCCCTATTAGTATTAAGCTTTTGCCATAAGCTTACCCTTAATATATGTGATATTATAGACATAGCTAACCTTTATTGCGGTAGGATAAGCTCATAAGCTAGACTTATATACCTATAACAAGTTAAATTCATAGTACTTGCCTTATGCTAAATTCATAGCAACTATCACAAGTTAAATTCACAAAGTAACTTCCATAGTTAAATTTAGAGTAGGCATTAATAAATTTATAAGGTAGGTCCCTAATAGTGTACATTAGCTATTAAATTCAAGACCCTATAGCACTAATTAGCACCACAATTAAAGTAGGACCTAAGCTAGCCTTAACTTTATGCATTGATTTCATGCTTCCTCCCACACATTTACACCACACAGCACATCCAGGGATAAATTCAACCTACCCAACCCAGTATATAAGAGATAGGTTAAAAAATCCCCTCTTTAAATTCAAAAGCAAAGCTAATCTTAGCTAGGCCTCTACAACCTCATAAGCTACGCTGCGCGTACTACCCTATTAGCCTTCCATGCCCAGTCACACACATAGTCAGCAATATGTAGGATGTATTTGCCGCTTAACTTAGGACAACCACGCCAGCAATTTCGTTCTACAACTAGTCTACAATAATAATAGTAATAATAAATAAGGACACAAGCCAGGCTAGCTCACGTACACATAAGTATAGTGCTGCCTCTAAGGATGCAGACCTATAGAGGTCATCCATCCATGGCCCAACATTAGAGGCCCTCCCACCTCATTAAGCCTACCCCTCCCAAAGCTATAGGCAACTCCCACTGCCCCACAAGCTCTCCATCAGCCATAAGCAACTCCATAAGGGAGACGTCTTGCAGCAGCTCAGATGTCCCTAGCAAGTCAGTTAACTCCATAGAGGTAAGTTCTAACAATAACAAGGACAAGCATAAGGACTAGCATGTGCATGATTAGCATAGTAAGCCAGACAAAGTTATTCCCCCCATCATAAAACAGCCTATCAGCGACATTCATCCCCTTAATATCCATCCCCCTAAACTCACGCGTTTTAACCCCAATAAGCATAAGACTAAGGAGGAGCTTAAGGAGCGCCATAACTTTGCTAGGCAGTGCTATGAGCGCATGAATACTATCTTTGGCAAGGCCAAGGAGATAAGGGCCAAGTGCAGGACCAAGGTGTTTATCCTAATAGAACATCCCTACAAGCAAAAGCTAGATGCATTTATCACAAAGGACTTTGACGTATTCCCTCCCAAAAAGGGAAAGATTATATATTATCTACCTCTTATATCTATCTTGTTATTCCTTTCTAACCATGCCTAGGCAAGGATAGCTTCTAACTAGTATACGCCAGAGAAGGTTAGCCACAAAAGGGCCCATATAAGTCACAATAAGCACTACCCTAGGCAGAACTACAACAATAGTAGCAATAGGGCACCTACCTATTGTCCTCCCCTAGCCAACAGTAACTAGTTCATATCCAACGCTATACTGTTTATTAATAAACCACTTCCCCATAACCCCATCTACCCTAAAGCTCGCACAAACCTACCCATACCTAAAGGCCCCCTCCACCATGCCCTACTTCACAATAGCAGCTTTATTATGCATACAATGCAGCTAACTTATAATAGCTACCTCCTAACGCAACCTCAATGCAGGCTTAGTAGCCTTATTAAGCTTATAAGGACCCTGCCCTTGGCTATCACAGCCCTATACACTAGCTCCAGGCTAGTCTTAAACACACTAGCCCTGGCTTTCTCAGCCAACATTCCCAATACGTAGCCTAGAGCTGGGGTTCAGGACGGTCAGTACTTCTAGTCAACCATCCTGGTCAGCAGCAGTCACAAGCAGCTAATTACCCCAAACCACTTGGTTCACAAGGCACCTCCTAAGATGCCTATAGGACCTTACTTTAAGCCTCACTGCCTACTCTGCCTATAGGCCTTGCTCACCCCATTGCCTATAGAGATGCTATGGGCAATGCTGCCCTAGATGCCGCTACTACAGCCAGCCCACTATGTGCAAAAGATCTACTGGAATACAAAAGGTAGGTTTGCTAAGAGGAGCTAAGGCCATTAGTATAAGCTTAGGGTATCTAGCAAATAGACATAAATTATATAAAAGGCTAGTTAACAATAGGTTTTAAGGAGTTTTAGAGGCAAGAAACGCATATATAGTTCTATTACTAGGATAGTAATATTTAAACCTAATCCTAATATTAAGAGGATTATAGCTAGCATTTATTTTTTTTAAAAAGTAGAAAATTAATCTTTAGACTTAAAAGACATTAGTACTTCCCTTAACTACTATTAACTCTATATACTAATAAGGCTATCACACATAAGAAAAACGCATTTAATTTAGAATTCTTAGTATGCTACTCCATCTTGCCATCTTAAACTTAGTCTAATCTAGACACCACAAGCAAGTAGTTCCTTAGCAGGCCTAATCTTACATCACACCATAACAAACCAGTTAGCAAGTAGGAAGATACCTAGGCACACTAATATATTAACTTAAAGTACACTTATATTTATAGTAGAGTAGGGCTAGGCCTTCTCAGCTAGATAGATGCACCTACTTCGCCAATCAGGATAGGAACTAATATAATAAAGAGGCAATGCTTCTATGTACACTATTTAGTCAGGAGTATAAACACCATATCTAGGCAAGAGATATAATATTAGCATAGAGTAAAGGCTAGGGCACTATGTAAGTAAAAGTATGTAAGTAGTTGTATAGAGTACACACTACCAAGCACATTTTAGGGGCTAGTACTAGGCCAAACCTATTAACAATCCTAGCACAATCTAGGTCTTAAGCTTAATCCCATCAGAAATGATCTATAGCACCTGTATGACCTACCTATTATACTATTATTTATCCTCTTAGCATGCAACCCTACTAACCATTCTCAATGCTCTCCCCTACTAAAGGGTGTACACCATGTCATCAAGTCCCCACCACCCACAGCCTTGCTCAAGCCAATTACCAAGGAAATCCAAAGCAAACAAGATACAATATCTTAACCACTAATTATTGCCTAGCATTATAGGCAGCCTATTACCTACTTCACGTCTCTCTATTACAGTCTAGATTAGCCACTAAGTCAGCTTCAGCCTCAACTAGACCTTTTTAATCTTCCACAACAAACAGGCCAGATAGACCAGACAATACAGGTAGCTTAACTCGTCTATACATAAGCACATTATACAAATGTATAGGGGCATCTACCCTACTGCCTCACTAACATATTGCCTATCACAGCCTAGGCAGCCAGTACCCTAGTACCCTAATAACAGCTTCTTTATAGTGCATTATAGTGTATATTAAGCCAGAATAAGATAGCCTTGTAATAAAAAAAAAGTCCAAGCCATACTACTAAAGACTAGCAAATCTTTTAACACACACTCTTCCCTCAGCACACTTCAATCATCCAGACACAGCAACCCAATAGAGTAGCACTTAAGGGTACCCACAAGACATAGCCCAGCACATTATTCCCTCCCATAACAAGGTTAACTTTAGGAAAAGCAACTCTACATCAGACTCTGCATTAGAGTACGTTGCATCTAAACAATCCAATAATAACAAGGAGCTTAAAGATATACCAATCAAGAAGGGCAATAAGGTTGCTAGCAATAAAGATATCATAGATGTTTATGTTAAAGATAATAACAATTTACTCCAGGAAGTACAACGTTAGATGCACAAATACTAGCAATTTCACAACGCTAGGTCCCAAGGAACTAATAACAATAGTAGCAGCAGCAAAGAAGAAGAAGTTAAAGACAATAACAAGCAGCTCTTTAATAAAAACCTATAAACAAGCAAGCAATATTAGAAGGAGCTCTAGTGCTTAAATGTTAAAGTCTTCAACATTAAGGCATACGTAAAGGGGACAAAGAGAACACTCTAATCCATAGAGGCATAATAAGTTCAGTATGTCATTATGCTTAGTTATTGCTATTAAATTACTTATGCTAGCAGGTTCTATACTAAGGTCCTATGCATTAACTTAAAAGAACGCATGCTTTCCATTAACATAGGTATTGTATATATCTTTCTCTACTAGTAGCTTAGGTAGAGGAAGGGCCCAAACAGTAAGGCCAAACGCAAGTTAACTAAGAAGACCTCACTCATAATGTTCTAGTATTGCTTCCGTCTTGTTTTCCAACAGACTATTCATATATTAGTTGATGCTTTCCTTAATCACACACAGATCTTCAATATAGGTTCCCACTATGGCCTGCTTACAGTTATCGTGAATTAACTCCTATTCAGTGTCTTAGCAAGATCAGCAGAGAGTTCAAGCTATCGCACAAGCGCCAGGAGAACCGCTCTATAACAATACATAACCTCCAGCACCAGATTAAGGAGACAATCTATACTATAGAGAAGGCCTTTAACCTTAGCAAGGAGCAGATCCTTTGCATACTCTTCCTCCTCCTACTAGCTTCCTAGAGCACCAGGCCAGTAGCAATCCTAGTAATAAAGGTAGGAGATATTAAAGTCCTCTTAATCCATAATGCCTAAAATAGGTCACAGTAGCCTAAGCTAGTCCTTAGGCTTAGCATAAGGTTTACTAAGAAGTACCTTAGCCCTAAGGCTATATAAGTCCTCCCTTATACCCTAGCTATAGTAACCCTATATACTTTTAGCTAACGCCATCTAGTAAGTACTTCTATATCCTAGAGATATAGTTTAACTTGTGTTTAATGCTAAGCCTACATGTATATCTCCTTGCTATCCTCTTCCAACACTACGCGTTTTATTTAAGAAGCCTAAATAATAAGCCTAATGCCCTAATTATAATAAACCTTAATCCAAAAGGTAGCAATAAGATAAAACTACCCCTATAATAAAACATAGCCAATATATTTCTCTTCCGCTAGGCTAAGAGAACTACCCTTAGCAGGTAGCATATATTAGCAACGAAACGCATCCTAGAGAAGATAATAACAGACTAGATCTAAAGAGTTAGCATACTAGTAGGCTTTTAGACAAATACTATTAGCTACTCCCTCTACTATAGGTAGGGCAATAAGCTAGATAAGGACCATATATTTCCTAAACCCCTTTCTAGGCTTCCTTATATACTAACTATCCTAGACAACATTAGTAATGCCTTACAGAACCTTATCCTCAACCACACCCTATCTTCTAGTACCTTTTAGGGCCATTACCTTAATTAGAACATAGGCATTAATGTCCAGGCTCTACACCATAGCATAGAGGCACAGCAGTCCCTAATTCAGCAGGCTACTAGCCACAGACACTTACAAGATACCCAGCAGCCCATTGCACTCCCCAATAAACACATAAAGCACGCCCTTACAAAGAGCCACAAGTATCTCTGCCTAATAAAAGAGCTTGCCTAGTTACTAAACAAGCTCCAGCACGCTAAGAAACGCAAAGAGCTTACAAATACGCAGGCTATACTTTGCTATAAGATTTGTTAAGATAAACTTAAGAGGGTGCACAAAGAGTAGAACAGCGCCTAGGCTATTAAAGATATCAAGCACTAGATTACTAGCAAAGAGGTATTTAAGCTGCCCAAGGAGCCAACAGCAACGCATAGTGTACGTCTAATAAGCAAGGCATAGAGGAGAATGCTTAACACACTTATAGCGCCCATGTCTAAAACCGTCTTAGGAGAGCTTCATTGCTATAGTAATGCCATTAAGGCATTAATTGCCTACTACTCTATCAAGGAGCTACGCGTTAATAAGCTTACTTAAGCTCCACCACTAGTGCTATCATTCAAGCTCCCTATCAGGACGTCTAAGGTATCTTAGGAAGAGCAATTAAAAATGTTCCAAGAAGAAGTATATATTAGTATAATAAAAAGGGAAAATATCTATAGGTGCTTTCTTTATATTACAAGAGCTATGTATTATAAACCTAATAACCTAAATCTCAAAGACTTATATCGCATCTTTAGTTACCTAACAACCCTTAGGCAATACTTTATTAACGTCTACATAATAAAGGTAGCCAAGGGATAATTTCTAGTAAAATACCTTATATATAGGCTTCTTCTTTTAAACGCTAACTATATCTTGAACTATGCCTTCTTAGTCCATAGGGTCAAGACAAAGAAGGCATAAATAGTTCTCTAAGGCATAATGGTTAATGTCTCTAAACTAGACCTAGTTCCTATATTACTAATTTACACTCTTATAGACTTTTCTACTTACATATACTTAAGTTTCTCTTCTTTTTTAATCCCTATACTAGGCTAGATACTAGACTTGCTTTTAGATATAATATGCTCTTAGGATTTATAAGGCTAAGAGCATAGGTTAGACTATAAATAAGGACAATACCACAATAGTGCATTTTCTACTACCTTGTCTACTAACAGATATAATTTAGGCCTTTATAACTAGCATATAGTCTTTAAATGTAGCAAGAGGAATTTATTAAACGCCCAAAGATAATAAGCAAATCAAATATAGTACTCTTCATGCATACATAAGACTACAAGGGACAAGCAGCTAATGTTTGTTAACTACATATCAAGGGTACAGATCTAGTTTAACATACTTATATACGTCTTTAAGTAAATAGACTAGGTACAAGACAAAGCATTTACACAGGCCTAAGTAAAACACACATAGTCACTTAGCAGCTCTCCACTAGCGCTTAGGATGATAACACCATTAGCTAAACAACAAAGTATTAAGGAGTAATGTCTAGTTATACTAATTAAAGAGAGGACTTTAGGCAAGGTATAGTTTGCTACTAAAATATATAATTATATAGTTACTATTAAGACTATCTACTATTGTAAGAAATTGTAGCGTCTATCTAGCAAGGAGATTCTTATCTTATAAAGCTAATATAACTAGTAAAAGGGCATAATAAAAGCCTACTAATGGTTTATATCTAAGGGGTGTATAATTAGTGTCTAAGGTTAGAAGGCTTAGGATTAAGTAATGACCTTTAGGCTAGAACTTATAACTCCTTAGACTCTAGCCAGCATAATTCTAATTTAGTAAAGCACATTGTTTATTACCTAAAGTCTTAAGAAGGCACCCCTAAAAGATAGCACTTAATATATTCCAAAGTAATGTAGCCTAGGCAACTTCTAAATTTTCATATAGTTAAGCTATACCTTAGTATTAAGAAGTATTAGGCCTATTAGCAACTGCCTTAAGTAGATGCTATAATATAAGTTTATAAGTTAGGACTAGGATCCCACGTACCTAGGTATTAGCTTAGTCTTATTACATTATTTCTAGTAGGGCTAATATGGCTAGCCTATAGTAAAGCATTCTAGGTATGACTGACTTTTAGTAGTTTGCCTATATGTAATTTCTTATTTAGGTATCTATATATTACTATATCCTGTATTGTCTCCTCCCTGCATTCCTTACTACCTCTTTAATTTCCCTTTACTTTTGCTACTACTATATAACAACACCTTGGCTCCTCCTAAGTTCATTGGTAATCTTACCTTTTGACTATCCACTCTCTACTAACTCCGTAAGTCTTTCTCTATTAAGGGACAGCTATCATTATATACTATAAACTTCCTGCATATGTTGCCTTAAAGGTCAAGATTCCCTATAGTTAATCTTAAAATTAAGAAGCCATAAACGTCTACTAAAACAAGGGCCCATAGGTTCAGAAGCTTTATGCCTATAACTATGACTTCCTATAGATGTGCTACTGCTAATAAATCTTAGCATCCCTTTAGTTAATATAGTACTAGTCCTTATTGCTTGTATTAATGCTTATATTAATGGCTTTGTAGATGCCTGCATAGATGCCTACGTTAATATCCTTGTTAATATACATAGTAATGCTAAACGTAGAGACTACTAAAGAGATAACTATAATTATCTTATAATATCTCTTACCATTCACTCTTATGCCAAAGCCACTGCTTTTCTAACTAGCAGCTTAAGATTAGGTACTTTTAAGTTATTTAGATGCTGTGTATTAATATATGTGCTCTTGTTATTATTGAAATCTATACTATTATTATTGTAACTATCCTTTTTGCTAGATGCATTAAGGCTAGTTTTAACATTATCTCCATTCTCGTCTTCCTCGCCAAGACCCACATCTTTAGACCCCATAATATTAAATTCATTCATCTCACAATGCCTAGCAGGTTCTTTAGAGTCCTTGTCTAGGTCTTTAGTAACCATAATGCACTTAATAAACATAGCTTTGCTTTACTATAGTCCCTAATTATTATCTAGAATATGTTTCTTCTCTAAGGTATGCCTTGCATAGAAGAAAGAATAGCCAGCACACTAGTTAGGTTTTTCTAAATAGTCCTAATACTCTAGCCAGGTCTTAGATAAACTCTACTTATAAAAGAAACATACATAGGTATATTTAGAGTAAGCTCTAGATCCTACTAATGGTGTAGCAGACTAATTAATAAAAGCTTTCTAACTAGTATTAATGTCCTCTATACTAACCCTTTTAGTAAGCTTCTTAGCTTATTCTAAATAGCTTAGCGTATTAGAATATTCTGTATCCATAGTCTGCTCAAGTAACACGTGCAAACTCTAATAAAGGGGGCAGTAGTTGGAATATAGGTTTAGCACACTAGTATAGTCCTAGTACTTAAATTACAAGCTTATAATTCCCTTTTTATAGAAGAGGCATGTATATAGGAAGTAGCCCTTGTTTATCTTCCTAACCAGCATAGACCAGGCAGCATTTATTATAGTTATTTAACACTTCATTAATATCCACACTCCCTTTAACTACTTATTTAGCAATCATTACCTAGCCTTACCCTATTAGACCCTAGTTTCCTCTAACTTATTAAAAGGATAATCTTAGTATAGTAACGCTATTATATACACATAGTTATTATAGAGAAACTAGTCGCAATACTAGCATCATTGTGTTTTACCAACTTCGCCACAATCTAAGCATACACCATTAATACTGCTAGCTAGGGCCTTTGACTGTGGTGCCTTAGTATTAGATCAAACAATCGGGTACTTAGACGTCTTAGCCATTACTGCTGCTACTAGAGACGTTATATTTGTAGCCATTGTAGTTAGGGGTAACGTTAGTCTCAAAGCCATGCACAAGGGGTTCACGGCTATTATAGCCATTAAGGCATGCCGTCTTAGCTCATCACCAGCAAGTATAGTTAGGACTTGTATGGCACGTGTTCTCTTCTTTGGCAGCGGGAAGTAGCTTGCACTAAGGTTCCTCCGTTCAAAGAACATTGTATTAATAACTATTAATAACGAGAGAGAGGTGTGTAGTTAGACGTAGCATAGAGTGGTCAAGGTTCTGGCCCAAGACCATTAGGCCTTAGGCAATAGCCTGTAATTAATTAAGGTATAGTGCAAGCTAGGCTAGTATAGCGCATATAGGAGGAGGTATGTATAAAGCTTAAGGTTAATACTTGGCCTGTGGGACTGAGTGGTACAAGGCGCTAAGGCTTAGCTAGTGATTTTATATGTGGGGCTACTATAGGGGGGAAAAATTACTGCCTAAAGGTCGATTGATTTAAATTTTTCAATACATCGATACTAACTTATACGCATATGACTAATGTTTATTTAAGCTTCATAGTTAGCAAGTGGATTGGCCAATCTTTGCGTGATCCGGTATCGCCGTTTACCCCTGTGTTGTACAGGTTTCTTTGAAATCAACCTTCTTCTTCCTGTCGTTGTGTCTTGGCATAAACCCAAATATGGCAAGTCGGAGTGTGGAAGTTAGCCTTGACCAGCGGCAGTGACAACTCGGTTAGCTATCACCATGCATGCCCTGCTTACTTCACATGTTGCCAAGCGCATAGGGGCACCAGATATATGGTGCATCCAAATGTGCTTTTTTGGAGAAACATGTGCTGTTGGTTGCACGTGGGGCGGCCGCTTAAGTAAAGATGCCCCCTGCCAAGTTGCCGTGATTCGTGCATTTACTTGGATTTCCCCTGGTCTTAGTACTGCAATAGCACTGCAATACTGTCCTGTCAACCTCGGATCTCCACAGCAAGTCCAACCCCTCCCCATACTTAACCAAGACACGATTCATTAAAACCACCAAGCCACTCCTTCCGAGCTGTCTGTTTAGATCCATATCTGGGGCTGCAGGATCTTATCTTATATTGATCAGGTCCACAGATCCGCAGCTTCCGTTCCCAGGAGAGGCAGTCGCGCGCCAAACGATCATGAAGCCGTCCAGTTCCACCGCCGGCTTCTTCCAGGAGCGGCCGTCGCTGCCGAACCAGTTCTACGATGATGCCAGCTTCCAGCGATCGTTGAGGCGTAAGCCGCACAGACACCACCGCCCAGCCTGTTCTTATCTTGCTAGAGCGAATACTGAAGTGATGTGCAGTCTTCCTACCCAGTCATGTCGCCAGCCAAGTCCAAGGTGAAGTCGCCCAGCTGGGCGAGGACGTCCTGTCCGACAAGGTCTTTGCCTGGGTCACCGACGCCGAGAAGAATCCTCCCTACCTAGCGGGCCACGGCCGGGACATCTTCGGCAAATTAACGTCCAAGCTCGTCGTCAGCGAGGGTTGGCGGAGCCTTCAGGCCTTCGGTCTTAAGCAAGGGATCGTCGCGACCGGGTATGACACGTCACTTGGTGCATCGGCCCGCGTTGTGCAGTTCCTGAGGCTGCACTTGTGGGAGGGCTCCGCTGCCAACGTCCCTTGCCCTTCAGCCATGCAGGACGGCGCGGCGAGGCTTCTGCAGCTCCAGCTGGCCGGCGGCGACCTCGAACCAGAACAGCGCCGCGTGCTCGGCAACGCGCTGGAGCGCCTCCTCTCTAGAGATCCGGCTAAGGCCTGGACGAGCGGGCAGTGGATGACTGAGCGGACCGGCGGGAGCGACGTCTCTCTCACAGAGACCGTCGCCCAGTACAAGCCTTCAGCAGAGCCAGGCCTAGCCGACGCCCAAGACAACATTCCCCTGGGCCCATGGTCCATCTCCGGGTTCAAGTGGTTCTCGAGCGCAACTGACTCAAACATGACAGTCCTGCTGGCACGCACACAGAACGGAGTCAGTGCCTTCTTTGCCCCCATGAGGCGGCACGACTCCTCGGCGATCACTCTGGCCGGCCGGCCTATGGGAGCCGCCGGTACGGAGCTGAACGGGGTGCGGATCCAACGGCTCAAGAACAAGTTTGGGACCAAGTCCCTGCCCACGGCGGAGCTCGAGCTCGAGGATATGCGGGGCTGGCTGCTGGGCCGGGAAGGGCAAGGAGTCAAGGAGATTAGCACCGTCCTCACGCTCACGCGTATCCACTCTTCCGTGGCCGCCGTCGGGTATGTCGGTCGCGCCCTCGGTGTCGCCAGGGCATATGCCAAAGTCAGGCAGGTCGGCGCCGGGCGTGGGCAGCGGGTCCTGCTTACCCAGAGTCCACTGCACATGCAAACGCTGGCTGATATGACGGGCAAGTATCACGGTCTGATGCTTCTCACCTTTTTCACATCGTACATCCTAGGACTGGACGAGAATCCACAAGCGGGACGGTCAGGGCTGTCCCCCTCACTGGCCGCCATCACCCCTGAACAGAAACACATCGCACCGCTGCTGCGAGTGCTAACGCCGCTTTGTAAGGGCTACGTCTGCAAGAACGCGATTCACCTTGTGTATGAATGCATGGAGGCGCTAGGCGGGGTGGGCTACCTCGAGAACGAGGAGGCCCAGCACCTGAACATCGGGAGGCTGTATCGCGACTGCTGCGTGTTATCCATCTGGGAGGGCACCACCGATGTCCTCGCCACCGACTTTTTGCGGGCGCTCAAGCATCCCAAGGGAGGGCAGGAATCGATAGATGCCCTGGACGTGCTGTTCGGCAAAAGTCCTGGATCAGCCCCGACGGACTGGTGGGAGGCGTTGAAGGACACCCTCACCAGCAAGTCACAGGCATATCTCGTCGGAGACGCGCGGCGCATCCTCTGGGCGGTTGCAGAGGGCCTTATTGGGTTGCTGTTCTACGCGGATTCCCAGAGCGACGGCAGTCAGACAGCGTTGGATATACTCTCGCGCTGGAAGCTGGTCTCGAGTGGTGAAGCCTTCCACAAATCTGGCCCTGCGGATTCAGATGGACCGCAGAGTACTAGCGAGGGCAGACTGGCTAGAAACTTTGCTATAGTCTATGGACAGCCGGACTCGAGCGAATCCTTGTCGAAGCTGTAGTATTGTGCGAGAGCGAGGAGCGGTTCGGCTATCCATACAATAGTTTGACGCAAACTAGCAGTACCAGCTACAACTACATAGATTTCTACTCATTTTCCATATAAAGTTCGCCATGTTTCTCCTTGGCCCTTCTAGAAGTGTCGACAGGCTTTGCATCTGATGCATGCGACTTCGTAGAGTCCACCTCATTTCTAACTCGTCCCATTCTCCCTCTTGGGAAGAATAAATCCATCCTTGATAGAGGACAGACTCCAAAGAACAATATTATTTGGACTGGCTCAATGAGAAACATGAAAAGCAAGGCTGCAAACGTGGATTTTCCTCCTTGCTCTGTTTCTGCTCGTCAACGTCGGATCCACCTACGCGGTTTCTTTTGGATGTGGAGAAAAGGCGGGCATGGGCCATGTAGGCCCTTGTGTGTGTTTCTTGATTGCTCTCATACCTTTGATCTATTACTTCGGTAATAACCCGAGTTGAGAACGCCCCCAATCTGAATTTGGGGTATGAAACTGTGTAAGGCTCACTTTCATGCCCGAAAAGCAACATCAAGGCAAGCTCGAAGCAGTGCAAAGTCGGTTACGTACGGATTATTACAGAAAAGCCCGGTCTTCGACCTGATGTTGTATTGGAAGACACAAGATAGAGACAAGATGCCTGCAGAAGGTTTATATGAGAGTCGATGGCTTTCATCCAGAACAGGTTGCTCATCGAAAGGAAAGCAATCATAGTGAAATCAGATATCCGCACCAATGAAATCGGATGGTACACCGCTACATAACACGCCTGCCTACAACCAATTCACTGTGGCACACCCAGCACATAGACTTACAAACATCCAGCTCCAACACATCGAGACCCAATATACACATGTGGTTATATGAATCAGCTATAGGTGTATGATGGATGCGCAAATTGTATTAGGGAGCAAATTATGTACTGGCAAACGCTCCGTTTTTGAGGGTGCGAATATCCGATTTCATCACAATCGGCCCCGTAAGGACGAGCAAAGTTTGTAATGCACTTCAACTGAAGCTTTGGGATCGTTTTAAAGGGTGCCTGGGTACTGGTATATGAAGTTAAGCGTTCTCTGGATGAGTGATCGTCCTCACGTCGGCTTAGAGTCTACGTACCTCCAATGGCTTCAAATGTACCTATCGCATGGATGCTGCTGGTCAGGCTAGCCCTGACCCCTGTTGCAACAGTTTATTTCGGGAACCTCGTGTGGATACGGATTAAGAACGAAACCACCTTATTTCGGGAAGTAAATGTACATATTCCACATCTCCGAGTCCTCGCTTGTAATGGACCAAAGATCAAGCGCTTGTTGAACTAGTTTGGCAAAGCAGTTCCAGCCTTCTGGGTCTTCCTCCTTGGGAAATGGTTGAAAAATCTGGATAATATCTTCGTATATGCGTCGGGGGTCGCGGTACATACGAGCCAGCGGCCAGTGGAGGTAGTTGGCCATCTTTATGAGGAAAGCATGCCGAAGTCTGGTTCGATAATCAGGGGATAAAGACATCAAAGGCTTGTGATGAGGCCGTTCAATTTCCGAAACCCAGTATAGAAAATCGTTTCTTTCGAAGTCCTCGTCGCGTGATATATCCAAGATATTGCAGAGTCGAGCTCTGAACGTGTCCCACTCGCCTGTGTTCCTCAAAGACGGCGACCGCCTCACATTGCTCAGTACCCTGTAGTAGAGTTGCCATCGTGAGATTGTGTAATCCGAGTAGAGGGGTTTCGAATCTTCCGACCGCGTTCCAACTAATGATAGAAGAGCGTAAACTTTGTCTCGTACGTCACTACACTTGCTCGATTCAAACATGCAGATTAGCAAGTCCAATGTTGTCTCCGAGGTTGTGTCTTTCCGCTCCCATCGTATCCTACCATCAACCAGGCGATCCATTGCGTCCATCACCTCGAAATTTCCAAAGGCGACCCTTAGAGCCTCCCAAGACACCTTCGAATGCCCTTGCAACAGGAATAAATTCTTAGCGAGGGTGAATTCTTGAATGACCCACATCCTTTTCCAATATGCATTGGCCGCGATGCCACTCTCGTTGATTTTCCGCTTGATTTCCCAAATGATTTTCCGCCTGATTTCCCGCCTGATTTCCCACATGATTTTCCGCTTGATTTCCCCGATGATTCTCCACCTGAGATTCATCTCATATTCTGGATAAAGTCCCAAATTCCGATGATTGCAAGCTGCCTCCTCCAACGATCTGTTCGAGTGCACATTTCCTGGGCCAAGCCAGACCAGAACAAACCTAGCCTGAGAGTATATGGTTCCCATCATGTTGACTTGGTGGCTCCGCTCCGAATCGTCGTGCTGATTAATACATATGGCATCAATCCAATATAATTTTCGCCGATATGTATGGTCGCGGGGCGTGTCTTCCACCAGCACTGTCAAAGCCGAGTGTAGGTTGTGTCCCAAGGAAAACACCTCTCCGTTCAAAATTACCACCCGAGACGGATGCAAATGACCCCATGTATATGACAGAGCGACGAATGGCGGGCAATCATTGAGGTTGTAAGTCTCCAAACGGCAGTGTATGAGTGAAGTGGCCGCGTCTGTCTCAATGAAGCTCAGTAAGCGTATCTGTCTGGTCGATCGATCCAGCGGAATGTGCTGAAGGGCCGACATTGCGCTGTCTCTGGTTTCAAGCTGTCTACAGGTTCGTCGTAAATGGTAATCCGGGTGCAATGCTGTCGAGTGGGTGCGAACTGAAGAAATGCGCAAGCAACGAAGACGAGTTGATATGTCCGCCCTGGTGGGAAGAAAAGAGCCCGAGAAAAATCTCGAGTCACAGGCCTCCGGTGTGACGGGTTTGCATCACACGTGCATCAACCCGTGGCACACTGCGCACGCCAATCGCCTCTTTGTGTCACCTGTGGCTGATCTGTCAACCTACGCGAGTTGCTTCGCCACCAATTTCTGCAAGCCTCCTACAAGTGTAAAAATTTCGAAAACTATTGTTCGTGTATATATTCTGTTAGAACGACTAATTTCTAACATTGCAGGCTTGCATGTGCGGAGTGTCTTCTACCTCGACAGGTACTGGCTGGAATTGCCATTGCAACCGCCGCCTCAAAATTCTGGAACTAAATGAATAATTTACAGCTTCTGATCAACGGCAGATGTATTGATGATTGAGTAACTTATCCAACCCACTGGCGTCACGAGAGGACTCAGAGATATAGCAGCTATCCCGAAGCATGTCAAGTCAAGTCGCGTGAGTCCTATTTTCCTGAGCAAAAACGAGGGCGTTTTGGGGGCCCACGAGCGCCGCCAGCAGAAGGCCCAGAGAATGTGTGGTGGGGGCTTAGTGCAATGCACCCGAGCATCCACACACCAATGTGCTGGTATAAAAGACGGCATGGTGCTAGCAACACAGATGGCATCCCGTTTCCCGCTCTTGCCGAGCTCCCTTTCATCTTCTTCATCAACGGAACGCGATTCCAGGGCTAGTCTGAAGAGGATCTTGGGAATGGAATCATATCGGACAGAAAGATTTGCAGACTAATCTCGACATTTCTTGTAATTCCTAGACAAATGCGGTCGAAAGCCTTGTTCACGATGGTGTTCCTATCGGCCACTTTGATTCCAATAATTCTCGGACCTCAGCTCTTGAGTGGACTCGAGAACCGTGGTTGGGCTAATTTGTATCAAAAAGACTACCTCCCTCATGCGTTTCTTTAACTGGGCATCTAAGCAGGGCCAAAATATTGTGTCTCCGTGGATTTGGGTATACACGGTTATAACGGCCGCTTCTACTGTTGTGACTATGTCCGGCTGAGTTCAAGATTTCAGGGCCGTACTCCGAATGAGAAGGGTCATCGGGGTGCACGAGCCTCAGCTGTGAGATTTCCGCCCAAACAGTGGTATAGCATGGCCACGGAGTTTCTCAATTCCTCAGAGGTCTGAGCTTTCTGATTCATTGGTCAGAGTATACTATTCGGCGGTGTAAGCGAGCCAAAGGCTTTGGACTCGGCGCCATTATCTGGGATTCTGCTTCCCTCTCGGCTCTGAGACACGACATTGTTGTTCCAGTTGCCTTAACGTGTGCCGGGATCTCTTCATCACCAAAATTAACGCAGGCCTGTAAACTTGACAGCCGACGGCACAACATTATATTGAGGGATGGAATGTTGTTAGATTGTGTGATAGCGCATATACGATGGAGGTTGGCTGAAACTACAAGAAATCCCAAGAAGATTGGCAAAGCTCTTGCAGAGCCTCAGCACGAATGTATGAAGTGTAGTATAGTGAGTGATTGCGGCTCTCATGTCACATCGAGCTTGTCTGCTGCCCCTGACTCGTGCAGCGTGCACCAGGTGACCCGAACCCTCAGCCGGGACGCAGGAATCCCGAGATGGGGATCTGTGCTTGGTCACTCACGGCGTCCTGGGCGTCAGCACACTTCACCCTTCACCTTCTCTCCTTACTAGACCAGATACAGCTTTGTGCTCATTCTCATCCGGTCCTACTTGACGGCCGCTTCATCCCGCCACGACGTCTGGACTATTTATCGGCTGTTGGCCGACGGCGGCTCGGATGCGGAAGAGCGTGCCATCCCGGGCTCTTCTTCTTTTCTTGGGGTTTTTTTCTTGGGGGCGACACCCGGCCCCCCTGCTGATTCTGAAACGGCCCCAAGGTCGGCAGGGACCGAGAGTATGTTATCGCCCGGGAAAAAAGGTCCCAACGCTGCAGGCTGGCAGGCACGCAGGCTGCCAGGTTGGGTGGTGTGGCCTACTAGCGCTCGGCAGAAGCTGCTGCCCAGAGGAAAGAAACGTACGTCAGCCCCCTTGTCGCTTGGCTCTTGGCTGCTGTATTTCTGAAGCAGACGAGATTTCGGGGCAGTGGAAGGCTGGGGGAGGGCTATTTTTTTCGTCCATGATCAGCCGATGCGATGGTGATATCCATAGGCAAGCTGACTGCGTGCGATGTCACTCAAAACGAGGACGTGCTTCTGCCGAGATTTGGCTTGCGGCGCGCGCCTCGCTCGTCTTGCCTTTTACTGTCTGGGAGATCGGAACTCGAGATACCGTCGCATGTTGCAGTTGCAGACACGATGTTGGCTGTCGGGAGTTGTTGTGTGTGGGTGGGCCCAGCGATGACTTTTGAAATCGATCCGGAACTTGCGAGTAAAAGGACGAACACTGGATGATACTATTTTAGCTGCTGGCCACCACCAGCAATTGGGTTCATCCGCTCGCTCAGGTGTGAGTGGCAGGCCTCTTGTCAAGGTCGCTCGTTGATCGTGTTCGGCTCTGCTCTTCTGTGCCGGGGCCGTCCCTCTACAACACGCTTGGGTGCTTCCATTCTCTCGGCGCAGTTAGGGGTGGGCGCAATTGTGAGACGTTAGGAGCATTGGCATGCCCCAGTCCATCCCCTGTTATAGCAGTACCCCAACCAGGGTGCCCGGATCGGCGGTGATCTGCGCACTTCAGCCCCCCACAGTCATGTGAAGCCTTAACGTTGAGCTTCGCAGAGCCGCCTCAGTCTTCTGTACCGCGACCGCTCAGGTCTCGACTTTCGTCTCGTTGTTTCGTCTCGAGTCCAGGCCTGTCCCTGTCTGTCTCTCCCATCCTCAACGCTCTTTTCGCCCGAACAGCTGGTTTGTTATTCCTTTTTCCTGAATCCTCAATTTGACTTCTCAATCGCTTTGCGGCCGTATTCAATACGCCCCTATCGACGGCATTTATTCTTGACCCTGGAGGCCGCATCTTTTTCCTTTTCGTTTTCTTTTTTTGCAGGGGCTCGCGACGATCGCATGAACCCTTACTGAGGCAGCCACCCGCCCTGAGACCGGATTGGAGGAGCAGAGAGAGCACGCAGGCAGAAAGGGGTCGCATTCAGGTCCGCCGGCAATTCGAAGGCCATTTTCCAACCTGAAGGCCCTCATTTGACCGGATCTCCAATCAATCATCCATTGACTTGAACCTCTCATACATTGACGTCGCCAGCCGACATCACGGCTCTCTCCTCGACCCTTGGAATTTCTGTGCGCCCCAGTCAACGAAGGACTTAAGTACCCATGCCGTCGCTGTCGAGGTAGCCTCTCTGTTACTATCCGGTGCTGTCCATGGCATCCTCCACATTACAGCTTTTGCTTCTGGCAAGTAGCTTCTTCTATGGCGCCTGGGCCCAGTGTGCAGAGGATGAGGCATGCATACAATTTCCGGTTGTTCACTCCACAAACACAAACATATTCTCAAAACGAGCAGTCGAGGTCCAATTATCCAACCGTTCCGATGTCGCCTACTACGCGCAGCTCAACATAGGATCGCCAGCCCAACCAGTCTACGTCCAGCTGGACACGGGGTCATTTGAGCTATGGGTCAACCCGACATGTTCGACATTGGACGCGTCGGACCAGGAATTCTGCAACGCCGTGGGGTTTTACGACGCGACTAAATCATCTACTGCTGTCAACTTGCAAACCACCAAGACGTTGAACTATGGCATAGGATCCGCCAACATTACCTATTTCAAGGACAGCATAGCCTTGCCCGGCGCGCAGACTGCCATGAGTGGCGTGCAATTCGGGGTAGCGACATCGAGCAGGTCCCAATTTTCCGGAATCCTGGGCATTGGATACGGCCTCGGTCTCACGACTAGGTACCCCAATTTCGTCGACGAATTGGCCACTCAGAACCAGACCAAGGTGAAGGCATACAGCGTTGCGCTGGGCAGCAAGGATGAGGGCGAGGGCGTGATTGTATTCGGCGGGGTGGATACCTCAAAGTTCGCAGGACGTCTGGCTACCCTGCCCATCGTCCCGGCGGCCGACAGCCCGGACGGCGTTCCGCGATACTGGATTTCCATGAACAATATGTCCATCACCCCACCGAGCGGCAACAAGAAGATGTACGCCAACAGCTCCATGGACGTCTTCCTCGACACCGGGTCGACGCTCACCCTCCTGCCGCAGGCCATCTGCGATCAGCTCGGCGCGGACTTTGGCTCCTCGGGCCTGGACGAGAGCGGTTTCTACCCCGTGGACTGTTCCCTGGCCGACCTCTCCGGGACGGTCGACTTCGATTTCAACGGCGTCGAGATCAAGGTGCCGTACAACGAGTTCATCCGACAGTCCAGCAACTCCTTCGGGCAGGACAGCTGTGTCCTGGGCATCACACCCAGTGAATCTTTCACCTTGCTCGGGGATACTTTCATGCGGTCCGCCTATGGTAAGTCCGGCTGCTTTCTCGACTGTCCCTTTTTCAAATGGCTTTTACTGACTTAGATATGACAGCCGTCTTCGACCTCGAGGCCAACGCCATCCACATGCAGCAGTACACAAACTGCGGCTCCACGCCCGCCGCCATCGCCAGCGCGGCAGACCTCTCCACCCTCGAGGGCAAATGCTCCACCCCGCGCACCATGGTGCCGGGCACGGGCTCGGCATCAGAACCCTCCCCGACAAGCTCCAGCAGCCCCTCCTCCGGCACGGGCTCGTCATCATCCTCGGGCGGAACCGAGCCGGCAACGACAGAGATCCCGGCAGCCTCCGGAGGGAACACCGGTGGCTCGACCACGTCGGCGGCGGGCCTGAGGCGCTGTTCGCCCGCGGCGCTTGCTGTGGCTATGGTGGTGCTGCTCGCCCTGAACTAATGCCGCGGTGTTTCATGAAGGGCGTGATGGGTCTGGTGTGGATTGGGAGTGTGGTTTGAATTTATGAGTGCATCAGCGGGCGAACTGTTTCTACGTTGGTGTCAATCTTGAACACTGGGTGTTAATGCATTATAATGGTGGGGTGAACTAGGATACCACTTTGCGAGTCTTGCATGGAGATATGGCGTTCTCATAGAGATTGAGCATGAATAAAAAAAATACTATTGAATCTCGAAGCACCTAGCTCGGGTTTTGATTCGAACATCTCTTGATGTAAGCGTAGGGTCTTGGCCTCCTCCTCGTCCGACCAAAGCCATCCTCAGCCACAACTCCTGCCAAAAAAGTAAGGATCTTCCAGACTTGGCATCCTCCTCGTCCGACCAAAGCCATACCTCAGCAACGATTCCCGCCAAAAAAGTAAGAATCTTCCAGACTTGGCTTAAAGGAACAAACACCCACACATTCAAAGCCACACCAAGTCCTCATAATAAGCTACAACAGCGGCTGGACAAAGGGTAAGTCTGTAGCATATTGAGCAATTTCAACAGTAATCCGTGGTACTCGAGAGAAGCCAATAGACCATTTACACAGCCTGCATACACTGAGCCCTCTTTCAACCGATTATTAACAATTATGGCGCAAGTATTTGTGGATTTCACCGCATATTCGCTGAGCTCAGCACAAAGCATTCACTCACCTGATATGTCCACGTATAGTCCGGTGGTATCATTACATATGCATATGTGGGATGATTTGTCTTTGTACAGTACATCCCAAAATGGGGAGTCTATACTCGCTTTCCCCTCTCTTCGTTGCCCGATATCCGCTTCAGGCTGCAGGAGCACAACAGAGATAGCGTGACTTGCAACCAATTGATTTGTGGCCTCATAGATACGGACAACAGAGAAAATGAAGGCTGCTACAAGATTACTGGACTTTAGAAAGACGCAGAAGAAGTCGCCTGTTTGAGGGTGTGTACCTCTCTGCTGCTGGTTGGTTGGCTGGATTGTTGCACGTGGCTGGTTGGCTGCGCAGTTGCACATGGCTGCAGGTCGGGCTTTGGGGCCGCTGCATCATCCTGCAAGAGATCCCCGAATCAAAACGCGCAATGCCACTGCGTTCTGCATCATCCTGCAGGAGATCCCCGAATCAAAAGATGTAATGCCACTGCGTTTTTTGGTGTGGTTACACAAACATCACAGCTTTTCAGGGACCTGTCGGTCCCCCATGTTGAGAATTCCTCGCCAGGTCCATTCTGAATCAACATCAATACGAGCGATGAAGTACGAACACATGTGTTTGTATTGGTGCGATAGATTTGTGACAGTTGACAGTTTAAGAATTCCCCTCCGCATCCTCAAGTAATCATGATATCCCGGGGTACCTCATCCCAATGCTCCTAACTCCGACTCTCCAGCTGCCAAACTCAGGAAACGACAGCACTCATCCACGGCCAATATAATCCGCCCTGGAAAGCGCTTTGGGTGCAACGACGGTAAATTGGTCATATTCCAACGTAACGCGGTAATTTCGGCCGAACTTTCTGTCCAGCACCCGCTGGAGCGTTGCGCGGTCAATGTCCCGTCCTGGAATTATCGTCGGTACCTCTAGTTGTACAGAGCCTCTTGGCCGACGTGGAGTTTTGCTGAGACGCCTTCAGAGAATGAGTTAAAATAATTCTTCGCTATTTTCCTCATTGTGGGTTGGCGAGTGCTCACCCAAATGACATGTTCTGTTTTTATTTTCGTGTGGAGACTTGAGTGCTTGAGTGATCGCTTGAATTTTCTGGTCTGTACGGTTTGAAATTTCTGAGAGGTGAGATCGAAAATCTCATGGGGTCATCGGGTCTTTTTACGCAGATGCGTGGAAGCCTGGTACACCGGTGTGGCCAGGTGGTCAGCACAGCCATAATGCCTCATGCTCAGACCCGTGGCCACTTGTCACAGTACATAATTTTTCTACTAGTTTCAATTTCTTCGGTCCATGAACGGCCCCCAGTTTCTGATTCTCCTGCTGGATTCGTTGAATGTGCGGGGCAAATACCGTCACTACATATGTACTTTCTTGGATGGCGCATCGACAATCACTCGCTGGGCGAGACCTTCGCCGACATTTCACTATGCCTACGCGACCCTCCTTCATTCCCGAAGACGGTCTCTTCAGGCCCGTCATATTCATGAATATGCGAGTCTAGGCTACTCACCAGCCTCATGAATAAAGCTTTAAGATGAGTCAAATATGATTGCTGTCATCCGCTGGTCGCCCCACTGATGCCAGTGGACGGCCTGCTCCGCCCCAGTTCGAAGCATTCCTGCCAACTTCCAAGGCTCTCACATTCTCTGACACCAGTGCGTCATCAGATGATGGTGAGTGGGATGATTTACAAATTTGAGAGCCCCTCAATCGGAGTACACGCCGATATTATGTACTTGACTGTTGACAGCTGATACACAGCAGCAATCTCTCATACCAAGGGAATATGAAGATGTACAGCGTCTCCGACAACCAATAGATGCTAACATCGCGGGTATCCGTGGACCATCAGAAATCACAGTGCCGGAGATTCACGTGCATCTCAGTTCTGAGCCATCGGAATCGAGTGGAGTGGTCAAAGATGATGGCCTGCTATTGCTCAGGACAGTGAAACGATCCGAAGGCATACAATTTGACCAGGACATCTCATCTAGAGCTGAAATACTTGCGACAAATGCTGCTGAACATTGTGACCTTGACCTGAGACTTCGTTATGCACTGAGGGAATGTAAAGGCGATGAGGGCAATCACTTCATGCCCACTGATGACCTTGACAGGATCATATGCCACGATACGATCGAAGTATATCTCTCGTCCATGAAGCAGGAAGAGGTCTCGAATCGACTCCAAGAAATCATCACCTATATCTGTGGGAACCGTGATGGATCAGAGAAGCTCTATACGGGGAAGCGAGTCTTTGCCTCTTTGGTCCTTGCCAACAGGGCCGATGCAGTTACCTTGTTACATGACGAAGGTATAAGCGATGAAGACCTTCCGCTTGTACAAACCTGCAAACTCGGAGCCACGTTCAAACTCAAGAAGAAAGATAGTGGCGAACCCATTCTTCGATGTTTCACAGACTGGGAGGACAGAGATATTCAGCTTTTCGACATGCATCAGCGAGAGATGAAGCCTCCTTTCTTCGCTCAAGGTGAAAACTCGCGGCCGTTGCATTATAAGTTGAACGATCGCAGCTGTCTCCCATGGACAACTTATAAGGAGAAAATACATTCATCAAAGAATTCTGAAGTCAGATGCATTGGGATACATCCTGCGCAGCATCGCCTTCAACCAAAGGTGAGCACACCTTTGGAGTGCGGACTGTGATGTGTCTGAGCGAGAGTGGCTAATTTAGTCATTCCGAGGGAAAGGGTTACAATCTCTTCGCGTTGAAGACTCTCAAATCTGACAAGAACCGTGAAGAATTCAATTTGGAGGTGGAGGCCTTGAAGAAGATCCGGCCCAACTTCAACCTCGTTACACTGCTTGCAACATTTCATTACAAGGAGGAGTATCATCTCCTTTTCCCCTGGGCAGAAGGGGGAAATCTGCTAGACTTGTGGCAGAAACATCATCCGGAGCCTCATATCGACAATGATTGGTTGATTTGGTTGGCGGAACAATGCTGCGGCCTCGCTGAAGGCTTGAGTGCCATTCATGACGCGTCGATGCATACGTCGGAATTGGCAGTGCCAAAGGATCTAAAGAGGGCTCACCACAGCGGAAAGAATGATGGCAGAGACTATGGTCGTCATGGGGACATTAAGCCTCAAAACATCCTCTGGTTCAGACAAGAAAATGACAGGCGTGGATACGGAGTTCTGAAAATCTCAGATTTCGGAGTGACGATGTTTCACAGTGAACTCACGACTAAGGTCCTCCCCGAGAGAATCAGAGGGATAACACAAAGCTACGCAGCCCCAGAATACGAACTTGGGAGCAATGTGTCAAGACCCTACGATGTCTGGTCCCTTGGTTGTATCTTCATAGAATTCATCACGTGGGCTCTTTTGGGTTTCCAGGGTGTCCAGGAATTCAGAGCAAATCGCAAGGCAGACCGAGACCCGAAGAGCAAATTCGAACTGGACGACTTCTACCGCATATCTAAGAGCAGATTAAAGATACGCAAGTGGGGCCGGAAAGAACGTGCGCTGGTGAAAGCATCGGTCAACAAGGTAGGTCAGCTCTCTTGATTTCGGACAAGCCCTCAGCATCCGCAACCCTTCTATTCTCCAGACACGATTGTATGAGCTAATATTTCCAGTGGATTAATCGTCTGATGAAGCAGCCTAATTGTAGCACGTATCTCTCGGACTTTCTCCATTATATCAGGGATCACATGATCCTGGTGGGCACATCAGACCGTCATACATGCAACCAGGTCGTGGATAAGCTTCGCCCAATGCTGCAGCGTTGCAAAGAATCTTCGGAATACTGCTTCAGAGATTCAGACATCAGCTGATATAAATACATCTAATATCATGTCTCTCTCCCTAAGAAGTCTGGAACTTGCTCCTCGACCCAAAAAAATGGGAGGAGAAATCAAGAACATGTGTGATACAACGAGAAGACCTCAGGTAATTAGAACGCCTGTTGCAGTTGTACATGACATTGACTGATTTATTGTCTAAATCTAATCAGAAAAGCGTTAAAGATATAACGTCTGGTGGATAGAAGGTAACAATATTCCATGATAGGAACCCATCTTCACTGACCACTATCAATCGCTCCCACTAGCCACCGTGGTGCACACGAAGGTTGTTGTTGATCGTCTCAATCTCATGCTAAATAAGTTTTTGTCAGAATCAGAATTCATATTTCACTTCTCAATCTCATATTTCTGACGAACGGAGTGAGGAAACAGCCCTATGAAAATCTGTAAAGGGGGAAGAGAGGCAGCATTCACTAACATCCGTCAATAGCCTGGCCACCTTCAAAACGTACTCATCCATGAATGCATCCTACAGAAGCAACCTATCAGCAGTTGTAGAAGTAGAAATCTTCCGCGAATTCTACTCACTTGTGATGCAAACCAATTGCCTTTTCCAAGGACTTTATTCAACTCGACTTCTAGCTGCCTCGGCGCTTTGTATCTGATACCGACGGTCTGCTCATAAAATGGCCTAGGAGATTTCTTTGGCTTCTTAGGCATCTTCGATAAGGTCGATACAAACTTGTGGGGTTTGCGATCGGTTTCAAAGCAACTCTAGCAAATCAAAAGTCACTGGTTCTGGAGAAAGATAATACAAGGGGCACTCAGTGGTGTCAGAAGTGCTTGTGGGGCCTCTAGCAAGGTTGATACGCGCTTCAGTAGGTAACGGCTGAAGAGGCTTGAGTATTATATATTCCGAGAGACTAGGGCTTTTCTTCGTTTTCCTTTTTCTCCTTCGTTTTTATACTTCTCCTTGGGTTACAATCAAGGAACACCATCCAGAAGAACTGCAGTGCGGTACTACGAATACAGCCTACCTCCCGTCTTGCATGGTTCGCGGGGCGGGACTACTGCTGGCCAACCTCGGAACGCCTCGTATGCACGGAGTGATTACATGCATGGGGCTTCGCTGACACTGCCTAAAACCAACAGCAGGCTCTCGGGTAACTAAAGACGTGAGCAAATGACGATTGGGAACATTTTCGAGGAGACGACAATCGGGCGACTGACGGTTGCATTCTCTCACCCTCGGCACCGCGTGGCCCCCCCATCTTGCGTGTCGTCAACATGCACATGTGCAGCAAGGCATTCTTCAAGACTGTATGAACCGGACGTCCTATCTACTCCAGAGGCTGCATTTACGATTGGCTGCCTATGCATGTCCCCACATGATCGCTGCTGGGAGAGCTCAATCTGTTGGTAGTGTGCCTATGGCTCACAGGCGGGGAATATGTCTAGACGTATTTGGAACGTGTGCCGATGCTGGTTTGTTCAAGAGTGCGGGGCTGTCTCAAAATATACATAAGTTGAAGGCTCCAGGGAATCATTGGCCATGTCATTTGGTGAACAAGTGATTTTCTCATTTCAACCTTCTCGAACTGGCGTTGTCTCTGAACGTTCCTCAATGCACTGGATTCGTAACGACTCGACATTCTGCGAGGAGGACTTCGGTATTTTCTCATTCGAGCCTCGGGAAAGTAGATTCGTTGAATATCAATATCAGAATGAGGTGAGCAGGTTGCGAATTAATCCGAAACTGTCAATTGCAGGTCTACGTGCAAGTGCGCTCACACTACCTAATAACAGTGTCCAGAACAGGACCGGCAACCGCAATGCTGTCTCAAGCTCGACACGAAGAGCCAATGGAACTCTTGGCTTCATGAGGTCAGCGATTCTGGGAATGCTATGGCTTCCAAATAGCACTAAGACAAAATGGCAAACAGTGGCACGCGCTGCCTGATTCTTCGCGACAAAATGGGATAGCCATTTTGTGAGTGTACGCCCTGCACCGTTGCTCATCTATGCCTATTTACTGACAAAATGCCAGTTTTGGAGCTAGAGCAGAAGCGGGTCCCTGGCCTGGTGATATAGTCTCGGAACTACCAGTTTGCCAGGAGACCTTTCGGAAGCTCATCGACACTTTTCACATCCACCGTTCCATATCTAGGGTGATCAACCGAAATACCACAGCGAACATGTCTTGCATTACCACGAAAGACCCAGAGACACAAGAGCTTCAGATAGGTGAGAAAGATTTTACCATTCTACTCCTCCAATCTAGACAGTGCTTTCCTTGGAGAAGCAGCAGCTGTCGTTACTGACTACTACCCGCGCAGTCTATAATTGCAGGTCCGCTTCTTCCTGGCCTGATGACGTAGCACTCTCGTCGACGTTTTACCCAAGCAGAAACTACACTTACTGTGTGGTATATGGTTGTAGTGAACAAAATCGTGCTGTTATTATGACCGCACTGCAGAAATGTGACCTACGGACTTATCATCCCATCATTCTCCCGCTTCTGTTTGCAGAGATCGAGCGCAATCGCCACTTCAAAATGACAGATCGCCTACGCAGTAAACTTCTGACGCGGGCACTGAATATCTCCAAAAATCGACATGACCCCGGCAGCAGTTACAATAGAGACATGGTGCAGACCACTGCGGCCGACACTGACGGCACTTTGAGGTTGTGGCTGGAAATGAGCCACCTGAAGAATGGGCTAGAGAGCTGGAGAAAGCAGTTGGAGAAAATAACATGTCATGCAGAGGCAATGTCCTGTGGGTATCTCTCCCCAGATGGGCATGAGTCCAGACAGTCTCAGGAATCTACGCCTGTCACCACGCAAATGTTCATTCCGGACAGCTTTGAAAAGCTAAATGATAAGCTACTGGATGAGAACGGCTGCGAAATGGGCGAGTCCGTGCCTCGTATGAGAGCACGACTGGAGGAAATCAAAGAAGAATATGAGGAAAAGATCAGGAGCTGCGGCACAATTGTCGATGGCATGATACTGGCAACGCAAATGGTGAGAGAGCCTGTCCCAGTAAAACCTTGGGGCCGATTTCCTTCTCGTTATAGAAATTTGACGTGGTTTAGGAATGGAATGAGATCGGCAGAGGGGATACTCTCACCAACCTCGATATTGCAAAGGCGACAAGAAATGATGGGAAGCAAATGAGGTCCATCGCTTTGCTGACCATGATATTTCTCCCAGCGACCTCGGTTGCAGTAAGCTCACTCCTTTTCTTCACAAGAAACTTGATACTAAAAATCCATAAATCCCCCACAGACCTTGTTCTCGATGACTTTCTTTAACTGGAGCCCGGATGGAGGCCAGAGCATGATGTCTCCTTACATTTGGCTGTACGCTGCAGTGACTGTTGTGCTCACTGGTGTTACGGTTGGGACTTGGTACACTTGCAATAGACCGCGTGTGGATCAAGGGTCACCGTGCTGAAAGCTACGAGTACATAGGTTGTCAGGGGCTCTTCTATTGTCCTCCATGTTTCAATTGGAAATGGCTGTCCGATAGCAACACAAAGCCTTTCAGGTGACTGTCGTTCTCTTTGTCCTGTGTCAGGCACAAAATATTATTTGTGATCGTTGGGGCTCTCATCCTTTAATTTAAACTACTTCGCTTAGCCCTCCGTTCAATTTCAGTCCGGACCATTTCATCCACATTCTATCATCAATTTCAAGCCGTGCTACAACTCCTCGGACCACCAGCTCACTCGATCCATTGCTCCTATCTCACTCGGCGTGCTACTTATTGAACGACTGGAATTCGAGACCCACCTCAGCATGACAACCCAAACGCGCATTCAATTGAAGCTGCAGCGCGATTCTGGCAGCATATTCTACCAAGACAAGGACGACAACCTCGCATTTCATATTGAGGCCATGAGATCAGCACCGCCAAGCCCATCCGCTGACGAAAAGACACAATCCGAACAAGGCGGGAGAGCTTCCACCCAGGGCCAGGAAGAGGAGTCCGCCGCGACGACCGATCTTGTCAAGTCCTTCCTACGGCAGCACCTCCTCAAAAATGGGGAACGGTCAAGATGCCTCATCCCAATGATGAAGAGAGACGGCATGGAGGCCCTCCTTATCGCCACCGTAGTGCTCCACCTGCGCAAAGACGGCCAAGGGGAGGACGGGTCTGGCGGTGTGCGCGATGATGTTGCGGCCATAAGATCGCTCCATAAGACACTCGGGTCGCTGGTCTCAATGCTGCAACAGAGGGAAAGGGTGTTGAAGTATCTGGAGGAGAATCCTGATGTCGTGTCAGTGGATGAAGCTAGGACTGAGAGTGAAGAAGAGTAAGATGACGTTTTTAACTTGTGGGATATTGGGCTGTAATAAGTTTGCAGGGATTAGCGGGCGTAATCGGATAAAATTGGGTCGATATTTGATTATACAATAAAAGTCACTATATTTTCGATAAATGTCCTTCAGCGCCTTTAATGTGGTGAATTCGCTGTGATCGCCTCCACTGACTTTTTTGCTTTGCGTTGAATCCTTCTGCATCCAAAAATCAAAAGAAGCACCTGTACACGCCTCTGACGTGGTGACGCGGAAACACACACGGTGACTGTGCTGTGACCCAGCCAACCCCATTGGCGGATACTGTAACGTCTCCAATAACGATGGCTCTCCACGTTTCGATACCAGCAGATTCAGTCCCCAGAAGCTATCGAAAGGAGGAGCGCGTACTGGTAGACAAAGGGCGAGAGGCGGGCATAGATGACACGGTCACTTCGTGCTGTCATACTCCTCCTTTCGCACAACCGCGTACGGCAACACTCAGTCTCGGAAGTATCGTAGCCCAAATCATATCAACTTCATCACCGACTCTGTTGACTTCGATGCACGCCTATTCCGAAAAGGTCTGGCTTTCGATTCGGCTGATAGCCTGCGGCCTCTCCACGGGACTGGGAACCAACCGGAGCTTCCTTGCACCTTCTCGTACCCGTCCAGCCCGCCTCGGAATGAAAATGATCTGCGAGTCAACTTCATGTTGATGTGCAGCCTTGAAATCTCCTTACAAAAGACAGTGATCTCGTCTTCGGCTCAGTGTCGTGTTGGTTCGGTCGCCTAGGTGACAAATGAAAGGCGCGACAATTTTGACGTGTAAATATTGGCGGGCAGTTTGATTTAGTGATTTAATGCAACTCAAAATATAAGAGTGGGCAGTACGGGGCCGGTCGTCGTAGAATCTGGTAGATATAAGTCAACTCATTTTGCCCTCAATTATGCAGCCTGGCGCGGGTGCACTCTCTGGCTTCATAGCGCACCCCTAGGAGTCGCAGATGTCCAAAACAGCTTCGAAAGATCTGGAAATCAATCAAAGCTGATTTGCAGCGTTTCGCCCAAGTTAGAGCGCTGCCGCCGGACCCGGGTCTGATTGGGTCTGAGGCTGGTCAAGAGGCCCGAAGGGCGGCCACATCAGTTGACACCAAGACACGGTTGGTTCGCTCAGCTCCACTCGCCTGGCTGACACCGAGACCTACATTCCGACCGCACTAGAGCATACATTTCAAAACTCCGGCGGAAGATCAAACCCGACATCCGTTACGGCTGTAGGCTTCAAGCCAAGATGCAGGCCTACCAGGCGCAGACACAGGCTGCGGGATTGAGTCGAGATGTCTGTGAAAGGAGTATATGAAGCCGTCAATTTCCTAGTCTTGGCAGGCTTTATTGAATGTGGCACAAACGTAAGTCTTGGCTCATCTACATTCATTCGCTTGATTGCCTTATCACAAGAGGTGAGTGTCAGTATCGGCGGGCATCTACTACACATTGGTCAAACAGATTATCAAGGGGACTAATAGTAAATTAGCTGCGCTCTTCGTTTCTAATTTTTATAATTCAAATACGCTCACGGATAAGGATACCTCGACTATAATCATGCAATACACCGACATAGCCTTGTTCTTTCTGGCAGCGTCCAGCTCGCTCGTGGCAGCGACACCAGCCGGGCGAGCTGGTGCTGTCAAGAGGCAAGCCAACCCTGCTGCCAATGACGGAGCAAAGGTAACAATCTCTTCCATATTTATCCACTGTCTTTAGTACTGATACGCATCCAAAGGGTATTCTAGCCGCCCAAAAAGCCGAGTTGGCAAAAGCTTTGGAGGACGCCGGAATAGGTAGGTGCATCCAAAGGAATTCTGCTTGTAAAACCAGATTAAATATTGACAGAAGCCTAAATAAAGCCGGCGCTATTACAACTGGCGCGCAAGCGCAGTCGATTCTCGCGGAGCTCGAGGCCTCCTTGGGCATCACACTCAACACAGCGACAGCAACGGCCGGTGCCCAGGCCACGGGAGCGGCTGGAGGGCAGGGAAATGGACAAGCACAAGCCTCCGGCGGCGCTCAGGCCGGTGCGTCTGGCGCGTCAGGAGAAGCCAAAGCAACAGGTGCCGCCGGAAACCAGGGGGCCGGTAATGCCCAGGCGACTGGAGCTGCCGCGGCGCAGCAGACAGGTTCCGCGGGGGGTGCTTCTGGTAACGGTAATGGGAAAGGCAATGGCAATGGAAACGGCAATGGCAATGGGAAAAATAATGGTAATGGAAATGCTGCGGCAAACCAAGCTCAACAGAATGCGGACGCGGTGGCTAAGCTGAGCGCGGCCAACGTTGCTGCGCAGGCGTCCCAGAGCGCGGCGATTGTTGCTGCACAGCAGGGCTCGCCCGCTGGGTTACGGTAAACATGTTGTGATGAGTTCGTGGAAGAAATACTGTGTTTATGTGAACGAATATAGACTACTTGTGTTGTAATATTTGGTGTTTAATTCGAATGATTCTGTGTTGTTGCTCACCGTGCTGTCATTTCGCGATTGATTCTGTGGTGAACAAAGGTTTTAGCAACAATTGCACTTCTACATGAGACCATGAAATAGAAGCAAAAGGAATACATCTAAGCAAGAACATTTGGGACATTCAGACAAATATCGGTACTGGATCCATCAACAGGCAGACATCCCAATCACCGCTGATAGAGGACCCCGTTTTGCTTGCTCAACCAAATCCAATATTCTATATTTAGAGAATGGTCTAGCTACTTGGGGATCTCTCCAACTACGGAATAACACAGCTCAGACAGACTCTGGTCCTTGAGAATATTGAGCACAGATACCTCAACCCGGAGCTGCTTCATGAACCAATATCTGACCTCGACGGCAATAAGGGAGTCCACGCCGAGCCGGAAAGCAGGCTTACTGGGGTCGAGATCTGCTTCGGGGAGGGAGAGCGACTTGGACAGCTTCTGAATCAGACCTCGGGTGATGATCTCCGCCGCCTCCTCTTCCGACGCCGCAGCACAGACTTGAGAGAGGTAATCCACCTCGTCATCTTTTGTTCCCCCATTGCCACCAGCCGCGTCAGCTGAACTATCATAGGTAGCGCCAAGACGGTGCAGATTGCGGAACATCGGTTTGGACATCCAAGCCACGGTGCTCTGGTCGCCCTTCTCCCACAGCTGCTTGGGGCTGTCGACGACGTGGATGACCTCGGCACCGCCAGGCTGGCTATAATCGTAGGCTCGGTCGCAAACAGCGTCCAACAGGCCCAGGAACTGGTCCTGCGTCACACCAGTGAAACCAGCTCGTAGTGCCGACTGGACAAAGAAGTGGTTTGAATTGGCGAGGCCGGCCTCAAGAATCAGGCCCAGGTCCACAGTGATGCCGCGCTGGCCTCTCTGGATTCGGTGCCGAGCCAGGGAGCCCTGGTATGTGTTCCCTGCTGCATAGTTGCTCTGTCCTCCGTTGCCGTTGACGCCAGCAAAAGAGGACAAAAAGATGCAGAAGTCAAGGTCTTGTGGGAGGAGCTCGTGAAGGTTCAACGAGCCGTGGTACTTGGGCTCGAGTGGCTCTTTCCATACCTTGGCTGTCATGTTATCCATGAGCTCGTCCTACAAAGTAGACGAGAAAAGTCAGCCTCGGGGAGAATACGAATGGAAAGGAGAAGTGGCGGGCTTGACTTACATGTAGAACCATAGCACCTTGTATGCATCCTTTGATTGGCGGAACTTTGCTCGCACAATCCCGCAACGTTTTCTCCAAAGCATCTCGATGAGCAATATTGCAGGCCGGAGCAAGGATGGTAGCACCAGACTTTTCGACCTCCTGGATGAACTTCTGAGCCTCTCGGTTTCCTTGCACACCAGACCGTGATAGACAAATGAAGTTCCGAGCTCCACGGCTCATCATCCAGTGCACTATCTCTCGTGAGAGACCGCCAAGGCCGCCAGCAAGAACATAAGACGCATCAGCTCTGAAACTGTAGGCGGGCTGCAGCATTGGCCGATAGGCGACTTGAGCGGGCTGAGACCAGTCGATGACCGTCTTTCCAATGTTCTTACCGCTCTGGAGGTACCGCATGGCATCCTCAAACTTGGCTGCTGGGTAGAAATGTAGCGGCCGCGGCTCATGGACCTCGTCGGGGTATTTAGACCATAGGTCCATCACGTCTGTCATGACCTGCTTCATGGTCTCTTGGGCGTTCTCCACGACCACGTACATGTCTACGGCCGAGAACGTAGCGTTCCGCTCGAAAGGCTCCATGGTCAGGCCTGTCTTCTGCAGAATATCGGCCTTGCCGATTTCGACGAAGCGCCCGAACGTCTTGATACACCTCCAACTCTGTTGCAGGAGCTCGCCCCCAAGGGAGTTGAGAACGACATCCACGCCGCGGCCACCCGTAGCATGCATGATATCGTCGACGAAGGAGGTGTCACGGCTGTAGAAAATATTCTCCGGACTGATTCCGTACATATCCACAAGGAGCTTGCGCTTCGTCTCGTTGCTCACTGTGACGTAAATATCCTTTATGCCGCGCTTCTTGGCTACCATGATAGCAACTTGACCTACGCCCCCAGCCGCGGAGTGAATCAGAATAGATTCACCAGGCCGAACACGAGCGATGTAATCGAGCGAGAAGACCACTGTACTGTAGATCACAGGGATCGACGCAGCGATCGTAAAGGACATGCCATCCAGCATCGCCTGGGTAAGCAGCTCAGATACGCGGACGAATGTACTGAATGCCCCGGTCATTGACACAAACATGACACGGTCTCCAGGCTTCGTGTATTTGCAGTTGGGCCCTGTGCGAGTAATGATGCCAGCGCCATCATAGCCGAACCCGTGAGATGGGATCTGGCCCAAAGCGATCATGACGTCCTTGAAATTCATGCTGGAAGCCATGACTTGGATCTCAACCTCGCCGTCGCCGAGTGCCGCCCCGGCACCAGCTACCTCCTTGAAGTACAGGGTGTCGAGCAGACCGGGGTTCTTGATGGATAGGCTGATATGTTGCTGGACTTCGGGGCCGATGGCGCAGGTCTGAATCTTGGGGGCGTGAGTTCTCGATGTGATGACATCGTTCAGACGACCGTTGGGGGCTACTCTGGGAATCTGAAGGACTCCATCCACTTCGGCGAGTTCTGATTCACTCCAGAGCCCCTCATAGTCGTCAGTGGCACGTCGTAAGACAGCTGTAACGAGGCGGGCGCTGCGATCCGCATCCTCGGGCGACTCAAGGCTCAAGATAATGACCCCCTGGTCTCCGCGCTCAGTGCAGACAGTTCTCCCAAAACCCAGCGAGATGTCGGCCTCGGGACGCCGAGCTTGAGGACCGCCTCCGCTCGTGACCCATATCATCCGCCGCGAGTTCATGGCACAATGCTTGATGGCTGACATTTGGTCCTCCTCGGGATCATGCAGGATGCTGTCGTTGGCTTCCAAGACCGAAATGGTATTGACGCCATTCAAATCGACTCCTTTCATTTTGCTGAGAGTGGTGATGGTCACCGAGTCGTCGGTGAGTTGGCTCTTTATGGCTTCTGCCAATTTTGCCTGGAGTTCTGAGCCATCCCGTTTGACGATGTAGGTTATTGTGTGCGAGCGTTCTTCTGCTGAAGTCGGTTTGACCGCTGTGGCTACCAGAGTGGACAGACGGTGATATGGTAGCTTGTCATGGTCCTTGAGCTGCAGATCAGTTCCTGAGAAGCCGGCATCTTGTAAGGCATCATTCCATTGTCCATCTGTGAGGAGCGGGCCCTGGTTGGGGTAGACCCAGTCAGAGGAGCCGCTCAAGGCACGCAGCCACCAGCCTGAGAGCAGCCCGAAAATGAAGTTCTCGCGCGCACTTTGAGGGTTAGTGATCTCGACCATCACGAACTTTCCACCCGGCTTCAGCAAGCGCCGCACGGAACGAAGCGACTGAGCTAGGTTACTGGTCGCGTGCAGCACGTTGCCAGCGATGACGACGTCGTAGGAGCCTTCTTCGAAGCCCTGAGGTATCGGGTCTTCCTCCAAGTCTAGTTTCTTGTATTTCATCACAGAGGCGTAGTCGGCAAATCGTTCCTGTGCTTTCTCGAAAAAGCCAGGCGAGATGTCTGTGTACATGTACTCGGCGATCCTGGATTTAGGTGGCGTTAGAACAACAAGAAAGTGGTCGACTACAGCGGGGAATACTTTACCGCGGTGTCTTTTTGCCGTCTCCTTGGTAGTAAGTCAGATATGGCAGGACTCCAGCTGCTGAGCTGCCTGTCCCGGCACCGACCTCGAGAATCCGCAAATAAGGGTTGGCGTGAGCCAATATCTCAACATACGCTCCAACTCGGTCACAGTGAATCTGGAATACCTCGGCGGAATAGTATTCTGTTCAGAGTAAATCACGTGTTAGCTCATGAGTTTCCACCATCGTTGCTCAGATTACAATCACTTACCCTGCATCAATGTATCTTCAAAAAGGATTTGCAGCGCATTTGCTCTTCCTGTGAGGATATCGTGCAAATGTTGACCCACCCTTCGGACGAGCTGCTCAGTAGGCTCCGGGGCCTCTTTCAATAGCAATGCTTCCACATCAATATCCGCAGTGCCGCAGGACTCCTGGCTGTGTCTGTTCGAATGCTGACGCATGCGTTTCATCCAGTCGATATATTGCACCAAATGGTCAGTGGGACTTGGAAATCCTTCCTTTTCGAATCGCCCAAGGGTCTTCTCCACAAAATAACGGACTAGTGCATCAACTCGGTCGATACAGTTCTTGTCAGGGAGAGCAAAGTTCCTGAAAGTGTCGTTCATTAGGAACTTGTACGACTCCTCATTGGTCATCAAGGAGAGATCAGCCTGGTACGAAAGCTGGTAGCATGCTGCAAGTGGTTCTGCTTCTGAAGCGTCGTGGTCCAGACTCGTGATGGCTGTGCCACGTTCGCCACGGATAATGACCATTGGCTCGCGGGTCTCGGCGAGAAGTGCTACCGTATCGCACTCACACTCCCTAAATCCACGCATCGTCTCGGTGGTAGCCGCCTGGAGCTTCAAATTCCCCGGCAACTCGAATAGCTTATTTGAGATCCACATCTCGCGGCAGTGCGTAAACATCATGGCGGGAATGGACCGAAGACCACCTGCTGAGACAGAAACCATCTGGAGATGACACAAGGCGTCCAGAGTGGTGGGGTGGATGACACAGGGGTCCTCGTTTGCATATTCCATCTTTTCAGCGTAATCCCTCGTTGTCACTGAAGCCGCCGCTCGCCCATTATTGTTGTAAGTGATGTCGCTTAGTCGCGCGAAGTAAGGTCCATAGTCCATGCCGTGCGCACGAATATTGCCGTACATTTGATCAGGATACGTCTTGAACTTGCAAGATTCAATGATACGGTCGTGTTCGGCGCGAAGCCTGTCGGTTTCTCGCTGCTGACGCAGATGGGATGCCTCATCAGCAGAGCCGATGGTCTCCACCTCAACTTTGATACTTCCATGAGCGGCTTCCAGCCATTCCTCCGCGGAACCTATGGTGAAGACGCGCCAGTCATACCATTTCTGTAAGGTATTATTGATGTTGTCGCGGCGCTGGCGCATATGAAGCTGCGCTTCACTGCCACGTTCCCCTGCGTCTACGGCGATGGATCGAAGGAAGCGAACATCAGCTATCCGGTAGCCAACGATGCGCTGTTGCTTGTTCTGGCCCTCTTTCTGTTGCTGACTTTCAGTCATCTGGCGAGCACCTTCTATGGCCATGACAATAATGCCCGCACCCGGATATACCGAAGACCCGTTGACCGTGTGGTCCGTAATCCAGGGGTTCTCGGCATGGCGAATGATATGCCGCCAGCTTGCCTCGTTGGGGTTCCAATCCCGCGCGGGCAGGCCGAGGAGCGCATGTCGTCGATGTGGACGGAATGCGAAGCCCGACGATAGGCGACTTTCGGCCCAATCCAACCTAGCGCGGCTGAAAGGATATGAAGGCAAGTCTGCTATCACTCTCGGTTCAGGCGTAGAAACTTTGTCCTCGGGTGTCGCGGAATCGACAAAGCAGGATCTATTCACCCTTGCCAGGTCGATGTCCATTCCGGTGCACCAGAGCTGGCCTATGGCGCCTAGAAGACACGAAGCGCTGTCTTTCTTTGCGTCCAGAGTGTTGATGTATTGGTATTTGTCTTTGATGAGTGTTTTCAACGTGTCTTGCGCAGGGCGCCTCAGTGCCGCTTGAGGACCGATTTCGACAAAAAAGTGAGAACTGTTGCGGGCGGATTTCGCGGCAGCAGACTCCTGGACGACACTCCCAATCGCATCGGCGAAGTGGACAGTACTGACAAGGTTGCGGACCCAGTATGAGGGCTTTCTGAGCTCTTCTATATCAGTCAACCGCCCAGCGGTGACGGAAGAAAAGAAAGAGATCGGCGTATGTTGGCCCCTGGATGGGCTGCCGTCAAGGGCCTTTGAGAGCATTTGCCCATACTCATCGGATACCTCGGACATGACCCTGGGATTGTGGTAGGCGACCTGAACTTCCAACCTCCGAACAAACAACTCATCCTTCTCGAGGCGATAGTAGATTATGTCCAGAGCATCGACCTGGCCGCTGATGGTGACGTTGATGGGGCTGTTCACACAAGCGATAGTGACACGGTCGGCTACCCCTTCCTCATCGAGATACTTCTGCGCAGCCTCGGCACCGAGACCAACCGACATCATGCCACTCTTTGGACGCTGCGTGTTTGACACCAGTTTCTCTGAGACAACGCCACGGAAGTAAGCGATCGTCCAGGCCTCCTCACGACTCAGCGCTCCGGCACAGTATGCTGCCGCAATCTCGCCGCTCGAGTGGCCCGTAACACTTGTGGGAACAATGTCCCAAATTCTCATGAGATCGACCAAAGCAACCTGGAGGGCAGTGGTCAGGGGCTGAGCAAAGGCAGGCTGCCCAATCTTGCTGCCCGTGTCTGCGGTCTGCTCCATCTGGTGCATCAAGCTCCATTCGCACCCGAGTTCTTGGCGCAGATATGTATCTGCTTGCTCCAGTGCACGGTGGAAGGGCTCGAATTGGAGCAATTCCAGGCCCATACGAGGCCATTGTGCTCCTTGCCCTGTGAACAGAAAGTGTAGCAAAGGCGCAACATGGCCAGCACGCACAGCAGGTGATAAATTCTCGCCCACAACCAGGTCACACACACAAGACTGATCGACCATGCCAAAGGTACGCCAGGGGTGATGTGTGCGGTTTGCTGATAATGTGTGCAGGATGTCTTTTAGGTCGTGGGTGCGGCCCATCTCTGTTTTCAGATAATCAGAGAGGGCACTAGCAACTCGGGCTGGGCCATCTTCGTCGGCAGCAGAAACTGGCAGAAGGCCTATTCTTGTCCGTTTGTCCCCGTTGGGCCCATCTAATGAGATGCTCGATGCTGGCGAGGATAAGG
This sequence comes from Diaporthe sp. HANT25, assembly GCA_013435955.1. Classification (NCBI taxonomy): domain Eukaryota; kingdom Fungi; phylum Ascomycota; class Sordariomycetes; order Diaporthales; family Diaporthaceae; genus Diaporthe; species Diaporthe sp. HANT25. The sequence goes on along the minus strand of JACBFG010000015.1, from coordinate 637,235 downwards.
CTTCTGTTGCCAAGGGTGAAGATGACCGAGTCGCCTCGTGGCTGTCACCCGGTGTTCCCGAGGATGAACTGATTGTTGAAGCCTGATCTTGCAAGGAAGCTTCCTCAAGCGTTTGATCAAGGTGGTGGATGCGTCCTTGATCCAGATCACCTTTTGAGAGATCCACCGACCTGTGAAGACCCGCAAGCCCGTGAAGACGCAAGTAATTGCAAGCGTCATCTAAGATCACATGGCCGTTGGACCCTCCATAGCCAAATGAGCTTACTGAAGCCCTTCGTAATCCAGTTGATGGCCAAGGTAACGCCTTCGCTGGGAAGGCCAAGTGCAATTTCTCGTGATCTATGGCCGGATTGGCTCTCTCGAAATTGCAAATTGGAGGTATCACTGCCTTTTCCAGAGCTAGAACAGTCTTAATGATACCTGCGAGTCCACTTGCACCTTCCAAATGGCCTATGTTGCTCTGTAATATAGAGAATTAGTTCAGTTACATCTCTCGCTTGCGGTGCGAAATTGAGTGCTCACCTTGACGGATCCAACGTAAAGGGGCCGCAGGCTATCTCGATGACTGCCAAAAGCCGTTCCAATAGATGTGGCTTCGATGGGATCACCAGTGGGCGTTCCAGTACCGTGTGCCTCGACGTAGTCGGTCGTAGTGAGGTCAAGTCCTGCTGTGGCATATGTACCACGTATAAGCTGGATCTGTGCCTCAGAGCTAGGTTGCGTAATACTAGGGGTCCGTCCGTCCTGGTTGACGCCCGTTGCCCGTATAACTGCGCGAATCACATTGCCGTCTCTCAGCGCGGTTCGTAATGGCTTCACTAGTACAGCGCCGAATCCTTCGCCACGGGCATAGCCGTTGGCCTTGAAGTCAAAACTATAGCAGCGGCCGTCGGGGCTTAGAAATCCCGCGTCATCCAATGGAATCGTCAGCGACTCCGGCGTCAGATATGTGTTGCCTGCTGCCACCAGTGACATTTCGCTCTCGCCGTGCAAAACACTCTGGCAGGCAAGATGGAAGGCCGAAAGACCTGCAGAGCACGCCGTATCAACAGTGATACTTGGGCCTCTCAGATCATATGCATGACTGATGCGGTTTGCGAGCACTGCAAGACTTCTAGTCAGCTTTGCATATTTCATCTTGTGCTGAAGCAGAAAATCGCCTGATTGCGTCCCGAGAATTTTACTCACTACTACTTCCTGAGCCGGTAGCATGATAGCGACTCATGGCCTCAATGTCTCGGGCGATAAATGCATCGTAATCTTTGCCGAAACACGCGACAAAAACGGCCGTGTTGGAGCCTACCAGTGATGGCAGAGTGATGCCCGCGTTCTCGAAGCAGTGGTATGAGCTTTCTAGAAGTCCACGCTGCTGAGGATCTAATACAGACGCCTCGGCAGCGGACATATTAAAAAACGAAGCGTCAAAAGCGCGTGGATCCTCTGCCATAAAATGAGCATCAGTGACACGGAACTATCCATTTCCGATGTTAGTATGGTATCCATATTATTCAACCTCAAGAGTAGTGCCAGTGACTAACGCTGTCCAGCCGATTTGGATCTGGATGATAGAAGGCTAAAGTCATGTCAGTCTGTGGCTTGAGAAACGTGTGTCGATTTGCTTCCTCACCATCCACATTAAAGCGATCCGCTGGGACCCTGGATGCGGCTGAGCGGCCATCTCGTAACATTTCCCAGAATGCTTCTGGAGTAGTGGCATCTTGTGGAAACTTGACACTCAGGCCAATTATGGCCAGCGCCTCGGTCGGATCCCTTTGAGTCTGCATAGTGGAAATTGAGTGATGTATAGTCAAGAGCTGTTTGCTGCACTCTGAAGATGGAGATGAATCAGGATGAGGCCTTGAGAGAGGGGAAGGAACACCGAGGAAGAGGTTGACGGTCTCCGTATCATGTGGCAACTGCTGATGAAACCCGGGGCGTTCGCACGATTAATCTTCCATATACTAACGGCAGATTCTTGTGAGCATAGACCGCCTCTGCTATAGAATGAAAAGATGGGGTAGAGTCGAGTCTGCTCTTACACTACTTAGGTACTTGACAAGCCACTGTCTCATTCCCCCCAGACCGGCATGTACCGGTGTACATAATGCCGTACATTATAGGTGTGCCTGAAGACTACATAGATATGTGACTAATCTTATTAAAAATGGATTTAAAAGTGGGCATCTACACAATCACGTAGAGTTGTTTGCGAAAAAAGATGGAGCATCTTACCCGATGTATCATTGTATAGTCTAAATCAATATTCATATGTAATCTCGTGCTGTGTCATTACATCTCTGTAGTCCATATCGCGACGTTTTAGGAATACCTCATTTGAGAAATATTCCTTTACGTCGAATTGCATATCTCCCTTTGTGGGGCTATATCGACCTCAGATGCGGTGTGTATCCTCCAGTGGATCCCGTGTAAAGTCTAAACTTCGGCAAACATTACTAGGTCTATAGGTCGGAATAGTCTATCCTTGAACGGGTCGACCAAGTGTCCGACTTGCCATATAGGAATGGACATCTTGCCTAGGTTTCAGACTGAGTAATTGACAACTCCACCTGGGGAGCTACTGATTTACGAAAACCTTCTTGTTGTGATCGAGTCAAGTTCACCCGAGGAGTTCGCCCTGCGCTCACAGCTCCTCGGTGAATTTCGTATTGCTTGAGTCGCAACGATGGGCTAACGCGTGCTCGCCTAGTTCGGAATCTATACTATGCTCGAGTACGTTCTCATCCGTGCCAAGGTGCTCTACTAGTCAGAGATCGTGCGATTATTCCGCCGGGCTTACTGAGTATCACTAAATCGTACGTCTGCTGCATCCAAGTTAGCTGCTCATTCTTCCTAGCTGATGGGTGATGCAAACATTTGACCTTGACGTATTTTTTCGTGTCGAGAGTCAACGCACCAAGGCAAGAATTACTCTGAAATCTGAACGAGCGACAATATGGGCACAATTCTTTCGCTATGCTCATTACTTCGGGCTTCCATTGCGCATCAGCTGGCGAGGACTGACAAGCGGCCCACCACTGCTGGAGCTGCTGTCTACAACCCACTGTTTCTGAGCCTGGTTTATGACAAACTGGTACTAGGGCTGTACTGCTCCTACGTTTGGCGCTGTCCAGCCAACATCTTGCAAAACCTGTACAACAATCTTGTTGGGGACCTTCAGAGCTCCACGGCAGACTCTGCTTCGTCGGGGGACTCAGACACCCCGACCGTTAGCAAGAAAATCCTCGATGTCGGCGTGGGCACAGGATATTTCTTGGCCTCAACGCCATTGCCCGAAGACACCTCAGTCACTCTATTCGACCTGAACCCTGCGTGTCTCGAGGCGGCATCACTCAGGTGCAAACAATCACATGCCGGGCTTCCAGGCCTTGAGGTCAGGACGGTGTGCGGCGATTTTCTTGCCCCGGCAGATGACCCCAAGTCAATTCACCAGAAACTGCTCGACTGTCAGCAAAAGCCGGAATGTTTCGATATCATCTTGACTTCTATGCTGCTTCACTGTGTACCTGGTCCGCCTCAGCGCAAGGCCACGGCACTAGCATCTCTCGCGAGGCTTGTAGAGCCGCAGTCTGGAGTACTAGCCGGAGCGACAATCTTGGGTGATGGCGTGCGGCACAACCTGCTGGGGCGTTTCATCATGTTCTGGCATAATGCCCTTGGCATGTTTGACAATCGAGGAGATGATGTTCTAACTTTCATCGGTGCTTTACGCGATGAATTCTACGATGTCAAATGGGAGATTGTTGGAACGATTCTTATCTTCCAGGCGCGCCAACCAAAGGGGGTTCAAAACACATAGTTTGTGGTGTAATTAATATGAATGCGGATGTCTAAAGAGCGTCATTTGACGGTAAATTCTATTGAATTACTGGTCATTTTGTGCTGTAGAGGCACAAAGCTGTCCACAATGCTCACTGCCTACAAGTTCAAAGGTGCCAAATTTAGCTTAGCAGGTAGAACCTCTTTCTTAAGGTCTTACATGGTGGCCTTTTGAAGGAAAGCTCATGTCCGGGCAGAGTTGCAGTCTGATAAACCTTATCGTCCACAGCCTCACTCTATGACAGATTGACTCTACAGGTACAGCGCTAGGCACGCAATGCAGAGGTTAATGCGAGATTTACTCTGTAGGGCTGGATCGCGCTGTTTTCTATCCCGAAAGAGTTTGGTGGAAGTCTATATACATCGGCCTGCCCATTGCGAGTGGTCATTGAAGTTAGGTGCCGTTCAAGAAAACACCTCCTCCACGTACCTGCCCTCCCATCCTGACCCACTGTTAGGGGCTAGATTCTGCCTCCATTTTGTCAAGTCCATAATGCAATCCATTTTCTCTCCTTGTTCTGGCGTTTCAGTCGTCGAACCTGCGTCCAGAAGTAGAGGCCCAAGAAGCTGCCAAACCTCATCCGCCAGCTTCTTTCCAGCACAAACTCGAATGACAGCCCCTCGATTCTTCCATAGATCCAGTATCAGATTCTTCTGGCCTTCCACTGCACCTGTCACATACTTGGGCGAGTTGACAGTGCCTTCGCGGCTGTAAGCTCGCCGCACAGTAACCGCGCCAATCTTCTCGGCCTCGTCTAACTCCTCGACATACATCTCGTCTATACCACGACCTCTGCAGCCGTAGAAGAGGTAAGCTGGGAATTGAGAAATATCAGAACTTCCCACCCCATGACCATGTTCCCGTCCAACTCGCATGACTAGCTCCTGGATCATGGCTCGGAAAGGAGCCAGTCCCGACCCCACTGCAATCATGATGAGCGGCGGAGTTTCCTGATTTGGCGATTGCATCACTCGTAAAGCGGGATTGCTGCTGACTTTGACGTAGATGACATGACCTTCCCCGACATTTGCCAGATAATTCGATGCCAGACCGCCTGGTACTGTTGAGATTGTGAGTGACCCATGGCCGTCTTTGGCGGCGGGTGCGGATGAGATGGAGTATGTGCGAGGCCGCATAGGGGCTGCAATCTGCAGAATCGTGGGGAGCGTAAGAGTGAAAGAAGGAAAACGTTCCAGTAGACCTGATAAGCTGAGGCTAGGCGCGCTACCAGCCATCAGCTCGGCGAGCTGGGGTTTGAGTTTGTCCTCTTTGGTCGCCGCTGCGAGGATCCGTAGATGCTTGGTTGTCAATATAGACGGAAGTTCCACGTAGGCCCCAAGTAGCTCCGCAACGCTGAGTCTCGTACCGTCTTGGACACCTAGAGCACGTCCTGAGCCTATGGTTACCTGAGTATCCCAGGCGATCCCAAGCCGGTCCAAGAGGGTATTCACAAAATGTGGGCTGGTGCGAGGCAGTACCAACAGATGATCACCAGGTGCATATTCAATGTTCGCATCGGCGGGGAATCGAAGCTCAAGGTGATGCTTGGTGGGAATATCCGAATCCGTGGTTATATGCGAGAGCCTCTTCCGAGCTGTTACAACGGCGGGGAAATATCCGGGTCTCACTTGAACGCGGGTAGGATGGTTCGTTGAGATAGAAAGACCGCTGCAAGGTGTGGTTTCCCCCTCGTCAGCACCAACTTTCATGTTATACTTCCGGTATAGAGCAGGAAGCAAATGCTCTTGGCACCAGTCTGCAAAATGTGAAAACACATCGCCTGTCGCCGCGTCTGAATCTCCCATCGGCACCAAAGGCTTAGCCCCAGAATCTTTCATCAGCTGGTGCAGAAGGATAGGAATTTTCTGGTAGGTGTCTTTCCAATCTGAGTGGCCGCAACCGAAAACTGCATATCTCAGATCTCCCAGAGGTACAGATTGCGCTGCCATCTTCTCCAACCAGGCTACCATCTCAGCGGAGTTCGAGGCTGGTGTTCCATTGTATGATGCGGCTATCATAATTACCGGAGTTTCCGCCGACAATTGGCCAACTCCGGAGTCCATTGTATCCACGACATGGGGCGCGAAGCCTCTGGCGACACATGCAGAGGCCAGCACAGAGGCCAAGGCTTCGCAGCTGCCTGTATTTGAGCCATGAAGGATCATGATAGGCTGACCCTTAGGGGCGCCATGAATGGTCCGTGGAGGCTTGAAGGATTGAGCTCGAGTGTCTCGCGTCGATCTCGAATTTCCTCGGGAAGTCTCAGCCGTGGCACTCAGATCAGTTGCCTTTAGCCCGTCACGGAGCTTGACTTGCATGTAAAACCCATCTGGCTTAACAGAAAGGTCGGATCGAAGCTTGAGTTCATATGAAGGGTCGTCTTTTCTTAAATCGAAGTTTTGCAGCAACTTGGCCAGAATCTGTTGCCGGAGAACGTTAACGACGATTATATGCAATTCTCTCCATTGACAAAACTCACAATCAACGACTCTTGCCACACAAAGGTGCGACCAATACAACCTCTAAGCCCATTGCCAAAGGGCTTGAACGCGAATTCGCTTAGCTTCGCGAACTCAGCTCGAAGCATACGTTCAGGTTTGAATTCATGAGAATCAGGCCCATAATGGCCAGTGTCTCGCTGAATGACCTCCAGCGCCGGAGCCAGCACGTCGCCTTTGCGGTACTGATACTTGCCCCCCAGAATTCCGTCATTGTAGGGAGTCACAAAGAAGGTCGGGGCGGTAGGGACCAGGCGAAGTGATTCACGCATCACTGCCTCCAGATATGGCAGTTTCTGAATGTGATCTACACCAAGAGCCTCAGAGCCGACCACATCATCAATCTCTTGCTGTGCTTTTGCCAGCTTGTCCGGATAGTGGCAGAGATAGTAGCAGATTGTCGTCAGCATAGCTGAGGTGGTCTCATGGCCTGCTGACAGAAAGGTCAACATATTGTGAATGATGTGCTCATCGCTCAGTTGGCCCCCGGTCTTGGGGTCACGCCCAAACACAAGTGCAGCCAAGACGTCTTTGCGGGATACAGCTTCGCCTAGCCGTCTTCGCTCATCAATCATGTCCTGACAGACCTGAAACAAGTATTTTGTTGACTTTTTGAATTTCTGGTCTGCTCGGAAGCGGAAGAATCGAGCGAACTCAGGCAAAGTCGATCGCTTGGCTGCCTCTGCCAAGACAGCATCGACGTTCTGAACAAATGGGTGAAGACTGTCATTGCGGTAGAAGCTGTTGAATCGGAAGTCCAGACACGTCAGAGCCACAGTGTCCAGAGCCAAACGAGTAAAGTCTGATCCCGGATCTAGCCGCGTTCCTTCTGGAAAACGCGCCCTGCGCAAGCACGAAAGTCAGCAAGATACGTCTACGGAGCACAAATGTGTGAAACTTGCCATTTCAGACATAATTGATCCGCAACATCTCTCATATCATCAAACATGTCTCGGATCCTGAAAGTCCCAAACAGAGGAAGCAGAAGCCGATGAGCCACGCCCCAGGCCTCGTTGCCGTGAAATGCCGTGAAAAGACCGTCGCCAGTCACAGGACGCAGTCTCTCGAGGCCCATTGCGACAAATTTGTAGAACTTGGTCTCGTCACAAAGTTCACGACAGAGCTCAGGGGTTCCAACGACGATGAATCGATCTCCCAGAACCGATAGAGAGAAGAGAGGTCGGTATCGCCATGCTAAGGATATCACAGAACCAACGAGCGCGTTGATATCCAATTGGAGAGCGTTCCCTATGATAGGAAGTGCTTCCACCAGATTTTCATCAGTAATCTTATTATTGAAAGGGCAAATGGATCTAAGTCTCACGTTTAGGGCCAGGAATAGGTTCCAGTTTGTCGTTTCCATTTTCTTCCCCGCCATGGCTATTTCTCAGCGCATATAGACAGAAGAGCGATACTGTGACAGCCAAAAAGACTACAGTGTAAGATAATGGAAAGTTCAGTTGCTTCGATAACAATGCCTCCATATTGTCCCACATATTCAAGGACTCTTCGCAAGTTGAAAGACAAAACTGGTGCAGACCCAAACCCAATCTGCTATTTCCACACATTAGCAAAGGCAGCACTCCGATGATAGGCAGAAACCAGCCCAGGTCTCTTCGAGTCTGTGCTACTCCATACACACCCTTGTGACCGCGCTTGTGGTAGGTTGGTCACCTTTCACGGTCTCTCGGGGCCCTCGTGAGCGCGAATTTTCGCAAACTCTAAAAGCTTTGCCTAGACGGTAAAGCCGACGGCAGTGCTTCTGAAGTTACACAAATGCCTCCTGAAGATACTGAACCCCACTACCATGACGCGCGCTCGTCAGACCGCCTCCGCCAGCAAACAAGACATCAAACGGCTTGTGCTTCTTCTCACCGGCAGGTTCCGACCCACTATATCAGTTTAGACTTCTTTACCTGTACGAACATCCCAGCAAAGGCAGAACTCAATTGACTATACATTTAATTGCTATAATACCCACTTTGATACATGATATGACTCCCAGGGACCACTTTATGGTGCCTATAGTTTGGAGGCTGGGGCTGAATCGTTGTAAGCGCATCTGGCAAAAGTCCCATATTCATGACTCGTATTATTGTCTCACTAAGTGCATATGATAGTAACGCGATGATTCTGTTCAACGGTAAGTTGCTTCGACTCGTATTCTGATCGTCTCGACTTCTCGTTGGATGTGCATCAATATTTCTTGAGAGTATGCTCATTAGCGGATCGCAAATTTCCGAGATCATCTTGAAATTTTGAACCATCATCGAGCGACAGAGAAGTCCAATATGTGGCTCCCGTCATTGACGGCCGCAGAGACGGCAGCAATCGTAATTGTCTTGTCTGTTTCCGCAGCGGTTCTCTACCGACTTGCTTTGCCCAAACCACTTCCCGGAATACCTTACAATGAAAATGCGGCTCGGAGCATACTGGGGGATCTGCCTGAGGTGGCCAAGTTCCAAAAAGAGACGCGTCTTTTCTGGATTTGGCTCACACAGCTGGCGGAACGGCTACAGGCCCCAATTGCTCAGGTCTTCCTGCGGCCTCTGGGCAAGCCCTATGTCATCGTCACTGACTACCGGGAGGCGCACGATATCCTGGTGCACCGGCACAAGGAGTTCGACCGCGCCGATTTCTTCAGAGACACTATGGGACCACTCACCCCAGATGCCCATATTCTGTTCAAGACGGACGACAATTTCAGGCTGCACCGAAAGGTGATCGGGGATCTGATGAGTCCTGCATTCCTGCAGAACGTTGCCGCGCCCTCACTTTATACCAATCTCTGCAAGCATATCGCCTTGTGGGACGCCAAATCTCGCCTGGCACAAGGCCATCCATTTGAGGCGATCGACGATATTTATTACAGCGCTTTCGACGCTGTCACTTCATTCACTTTTAGTGATAACTTCACCCACAATGCCACCAAGTCACGCGTGAGCTTCTACAAGTCTATGCCTACCGACAAGATCAATCTGCCCACTGGCAAAGATGAAGCAGTCGTCTTTCCGAAGTCCCCTATTGTGGACGAATTTGTAGAGGCGTTCCGTGAGCTCGCGCTTGTCTACGAAGAGGTCTTGGCCTCAATGTGGCCCAGAATGCAGTGGCGCTTTATTCTGCGACGGCCTAAAGTCCGTCACGCCGTGCAGGTGAAGGAATCAGTGTTTCACCGGGAAATTGAGGAAGGAATACAACGGCTAGATGGTGGAAAAAATGAGTCACGGGTCAAGTCAGCCATGGATCATATGCTGTTTCGAGAGGCTACTATTGCTTCCAAAGAGGAGCGCAACCCAGACTTCCACCGCCGTACGATATATGACGAGGTGAGTTCTCCACATGCCACATCCGCAAGATGTTCATTTCAAATACTAATTTGACCTCGTAGCTGATCACCTTTATCTCTGCTGGGCACGACACAAGCTCAACTACGCTATGCTGGGGCATCAAACACTTAGCAGACAATCCATACACTCAAGAAAAGATTAGGCGTCAGTTGTTCACATCTCTTCACGAAGCCCGAGCCGAGAAGCGCTGGCCAAATGAGCGTGAAATTCTCCGTACCCCTATGCCATATCTGGACGCTCTGGTAGAGGAGATGCTTCGGCTGGCGCAACCGGTACCTGGACTCGTACGCCAAGCCACCGTGGACACCCAGATCCTTGGCCGCCACATCCCCAAAGGGACTGAGGTCTTCATGCCTGTTAACGGGCCCGGCTTCTTCAAGCCGGCCTTCCCGATCAACGATTCGCTGCGAACAGCGCAGTGTCTCGAGGCTAAATCGAGGATCCGCACCTGGCCGGAAGACGGCGGTATGGCTGACTTCAGGCCGGAGAGGTGGCTGGTAGCAGCACCTGCAGACGGCTCGGTGCAGCCAGAAGCCACCTTTGATGGCTACGTTTTTGATCAGACTGCAGGGCCCATGATGGCTTTTAGCCTGGGCCCAAGGGGTTGTTTTGGCCGGCGGTTAGCATACGTCACGCTCAAAATTCTGACGACGCTCGTCATGTGGAACTTTGAGCTTCTTCCCTGCGGCGAAAAGCTATCGTCTTACAAGGCACACGACATGCTCACCAATCGGCCAGACTTCTGCTACGTGCGTCTCAAGTCCCTAGATGATACTGTCTAGTTTAGGCTATGTTTTTCTTTCTTCTATCGAAAGAAAGAAAATGAAATTCATTCATCACCTAACATCATGCTGCCAAAATGATAACTACTAGTGAACTACGCTCGTTATCTACTTTAATTCTTCACGACGTGGCGACTATGTAGCATTTGAGCGTTAAGGAATTACCATATCACCTGAAAATTCTAGGACTATTTAAGAAATTTGTGTATTTGGTTGCCTAGTACACCACCCTCCTCGTGCGTACGAATGGAAACTTTGGCCTCCTAGTAAGCCCATCTCGGGCATCATAGCTGGCAAGTGCGTCTGGCACCGGCATGAACTCAAAATGCCAGATCAATAGAGTCAGCGAGTTTCGAAACTCGAACAAGCCCATGCGCCGACCAAAACAGGCACGCTGACCTATGCCAAAGGCTAAGAAGGGGCCTGCATTTGGATCATACGCCACCGTCGTCTCCCCGGTCTTTGGATCCTGGCTCTCGACCAACCAGCGTTCGGGGCGGAACTTGGGTTTGTCCTCATCGTCCCACTCTCCGGTTCGCGAGCCCTGCGGGGTCTGGTAGCGCAGTTTTGGGTCGATGTCCAATGTGGGAGTCATGAGGCTGGGGCCGAGCGTGTGGGCGAAGACGGTCGTGCCCTTGGGAATGTGCACGCCGAGAATCTCGGTGTCGATCTCAGCATCGCGCGCCAGGAAGGGGATTGGCGTGCCGAGTCGCAGACACTCGTTCATCACGGCATCCAGAAACGGGATTTGCGTATGAGTGATCTCACTGACCGTGGGCTCACGCTTTTCGGTGAAGGCCTGTTTGTGGCTTGCATGCAGCACAGAGCGGAGTTTCTTCTGCACATCCTGATGATTCGTGAGGTACTTTAGGGCCCAAATGAGCGTGCTGGAGCTACTTTCCTGGCCAGCCATAGTGAATCCAAAGACCTATTTAAATTCAGTATTGTGTTCTTTTAGACACCGATGATAACAATCTACTTACTTCTTCAAGAGTCATGGGGTTGATATAACTTGGTTCTCTGCCCTCCTTCTTCGCAAAGCTTCTCACTCGGTTGACTATCAGATCAACTGCATTCCGGAGCCAGGTGTCATCTTCACCGTTTTCACGAAGACGTTCCACGGCTTTTCCAATCTGGCTGGCGACTAAACCATCACGCCTAGCCCATGCATTGCGAATCTTTGATGTCTTGCTTAGCCACCACCACGTGAACGTAGGGAACACGCTCGACTGCAAAGTCTCCGCCATGTGCACCATTGTCAGGATGGCTGTCATGTCCTCGTGGATCGGCGCCGGCGGGAAATCCAATGGAGCGTCATCGCCAAGCCTTTGTGCGTTTTTGCGTAAGCTTTGGATATCTTGGTCTGAGTACGCCTCAAGCGCTTCAATCTGCGACACCACAGCTCTCTCAGGATAGCTGTCGCCGTATGTGAATGCCAACACCGCGTCCAGGGCCAAATAGTCGACATCCAGGTCAATCCGAAAAGGACGGCCCTCTGCTATACGCGTCTTCGCCTCCCAAAGGTCGATTATGTTGTGAACGGCGGTGTATATGTGCGGAGCGGCAACATTGTGAAGAAAAGCGGGAACCATGAGATCTGCAAGCAGGCTGCGCTGGTTTTGCCACTCCTTGCCGGACTTCTTCAAGATATGGTGATGCTCGCCGGCACCGCCTAGTATGTCACGGAACAGGCTGGACCGGTCGAAGACGTTCTTGCGGCTGAGCATCATGGCTTGTACCTCGCCGAAGTCGGAAAGCAACACGAATGGTTTCCCGAACGGACGGGGAAAGACCTGCAGGAGTGGCGTTCGATGTTTCTCGGTCTGTCTTCGAAACCAGTCCATTGGCTCACTGGTCGTCGCGACATGCCGCGCGAAGTCAATCATGTCGCCAAAAATCGATTTGTCTGCGCCATCATTACACGGGATGCCCGGCACGGGTTTGGGCAACAGTTTCAGACGAAGGTAATAAAGTGCAAGTCCAACCAAGGCAGTAATGACGAGCCACAATGGTAGCCCACTTATTGCTGGGACAAAGAGAAGTGAGGCCATGGCTGTGGTGATTTTGGGCTTGGCCCTGATGCAGGAATACTTCTTGAAGCAATAGCCTGTATTGAGATCACCAACTTTGCTGGAGTAGGGCATTTATACCACTATGGACGGTAGTCACAAATATGCAATTAGTGAAATACCTACATAGCAGTGTGGGACGATAAACTAATACAATGAGTTTATACCTAAGAGTATTAGAATTTTATAAAACCAAGTATAGTTATAAGTATTACTCAAATATTTTACTGTTTAACAGCTATTCAGCGCATATTTCTTAATGTAATATAGACTCATCTAGAATAGGTAGCCCATTATATTGCAAAGAATAAAGCATTGCATATAATTATATGACTCAGTAAAATAAGTGGGGTGTCTTTGTAGGGTTCGTAAATGACACGGAGACATAGGGGTAAATATTGGTTTTCTTTCACATCGAATTGCACATGTTACTTATTGACATATCACTGCTACTTGGGTTGTGGGTCATGCAATTAACAAGAATCATGTGGAGACATTGTGTCTCAATAGTATCAGACGCTCTACCGCACATCCAAGGAACGAATTAGGTTTGCTGTCGCATGGATCGGAAGATAGACTGAATCGTTCAAATTACAAATCGGCCTTATGATACTTGGCGCCATGAACATAGTCCTCATGTCAACTTCCAGGATACAACAAAACACGAGGACGGATAGACGGAGGTTTCCCACGAGTCAAGATACGAAGTCAAAATAAAGTTTACTCACCGCCACGGACAGGATGGTATCCACGGTGAGTAAAGGGATGAATGTGATGTGTATACTGGCACAAATGTAGCATAGGCAGATACCCTCGGATGGGGTCGCGACCGAGAGTGACTAGGTCTAAATATTGCTCAACGAGAAGGTTGTTTCGGGGTTCAAGGCGAGTAATCATCCAGATCGCGTTTCCAGTGGTGACAGATAGCACGATGGGTAGTACCGAGCCAAAGCCACTCATATTGGCCGTTGCCGGAGCCGCTGTAGGGCACTTCGTCCCTGCCCTTCAGATCTGCCAGCATTTAGTGTCTCAGGGATACGATGTCAGCATACTTCAAGCATCATATTTCAAGGAATCGATTGAGTCCATCGGAGCCACCTTCATCCCACTCGACGAGGAGTGTGACTTCTGTCAGTACGACATCGCTCTGAAGGGCAGCCCTAATGGACGTTTTCCCGAGCGTCTGACCCTGTCGCCAGGGCTCGAGACACTTGCCTTCGACCTGGAGCATGTCTTCATGCCATATATCCCGTCACAAGCTCGCTCCATTTCACGTGCCTTGGAGCAGACTCAGCTCCGCGATCCGGCGCGCAAGGTCGTGATCCTAGCCGAGAATTCGATGCTGGGCATCGTCCCACTCAAGCTGGTCTCTGATGAGAAGCGCCGCAAGGTGCCTCCTGTCCTTGGATTGAACGTCGTGCCACTGACGTGGGAGAGCATCGACGTTGGCCCTTTCGGAACGGGACTGCCACCGGACTCTACACCGTCGGGCCGCGCCCGGAATATAGTTCTTCACGGCCTTGTACGGAACTTTGCGCTTAAGGGTGCTCTCAGTGCGCTGCGAAAGTATCTCATCGAAGCCGGTGCCGAGTCTGAATACATCCCAGGGAAAGGCGAGCTGGGTTTCAATATTACGTATGACCCGCGCGTGTACGATAAGGTCTTTCAGATGTGCCTTCCCGAGGTCGAGTTTCCACGATCAGACCTGCCTGGGCACATTCATTTTGTTGGTGGGCTACCACGCAAGCCTATTCCGGCAAACTACGAGTACCCGCCATGGTGGAGCGACATCGTGGCAAACTCGAAGAAGCCCGCAGAAGAGCGCAAGAAGCTTGTCGTGGTTGCACAGGGCACATTCGCAAACGACTATAACGACTTGATCCTGCCTACAATCCTCGGCCTCGGTGCGCGCTCTGATTTCCTCACCGTTGCCATACTCGGCAAGAAAGGAGCGCGGCTCGAGACGACTCTGCCCCCTAATGTGCGCGTCGCCGACTATCTGCCGTACGACGCTGTGCTGCCGTATGCAGACGTCTTCGTGCAAAGTGGCAGCTATGGTGGCTTCCAGCACGGGCTGGTCAATGGTGTGCCAGCGGTTCTCGGGGGCGACACGGAGGATAAGCCCGAGATCGCGGCCAGAGCTGAGTGGGCTGGAGTAGGATTCAACTTGAAGACTGGCCATCCTACTCCGGAGCAAGTTGCACAGGGTGTTGACGAGGTTTTGAGCAACCCCAGCTATAAGATTAAAAGTATGGAATTGAGCAAGCTCATGAAGGCAACTGATCCTCTGGCGACAATCGAAAAAGAGCTGTTGTCTATGGTGGCGTCCTCATAATACCAGATGTCAGGATTCTGATACTACGACGAGTGAGATCGGAATGTTTACGAGAATGTCTGTCAATAATTTTATCCCGTTCCGGTACGGCAATATGGTCCTCGTTAAGCCCGCAGCTTAAATTGAAGGAAACTTTGAAATGTATTACACCAGTATTGGATACCAAAGTCCAATAGACTAGAGCTTCATTAATGTGAAAATAATAGACATACGTATACACATGTTTAAACTAAATGACTGCATGTATCTGACTTTCATGGCAATTACACCTCGAAAACTTCATATGTCAAATCTACAAAGGCTTGCTCTTGAGCTTGATGGCCTTGAAATCAAGATACGCCAACAAGGAGGGAATACAGACCAATCTATATCATCCTGGTGGACATGACTAAACTGTGAGGTCAAACTTAATTCTACCCCTAATCTCCATTTACCTACCACTGATGCAGGGCTCACGGGACATAAGTGGGGATCATGCTCCCGTTCCGACACTCTATAAAAGCAACGAATTCTGCGGGCCGAAACTCTGCCTTTTCACTGCTATCAACCACTTAAGATCCACGGTGAGCCTCAGCCACCCAGGGCTGAATCTACTAAGGGAAAAAGTCCTATTTCATACTTAGATATTCTATCATTCCTTGTTTCGATATGTTACTATCACAAGTCCACATCCCCAGCAATGCGTCTGAAGCGGCTGTTACTACCATAGCGGCAATTCCGCTGCTGTGGTTGATCTGGAAGCTATGGAGGTTTCACCTCGGTTCAGCGATATATTCCCAGTACCCAAGTTCATTCCCGTACTCAATACCATGTAAGCCTGTTTTATACATGTAAGGAAACGGTTGGGACAAGACTTTTGACAAAATTTGAACAGATTTGGGCCATTTACGAGGCATGATGAAAAATCCACAACAAGTATTCGCAGATGGAATGTGAGTTACAAGGTGTCCTATTCCATATGCAACTTCCACAATACGTACTCTGACCGTGCCAAAACAACAACGCGCTGACTGAGAACACCTGGAGAAAAACCTTTGGATCCCGCGACATATTCGGTGTTACCGTGATGGGGGAAGAATTGTACATCGCAGCATTAGCAGAGGATGTGAACTCGATCTACAAGGACACCAAGAACCTCGACTTCGACGCTGTCATTGTGGACCTTTTGCGCGAGTTCGGCATCTCAAAAGATACTCTCGACAAACTGTTTGATGCCCAGTTGTCGGGTGGTAGAAGTTGGATGGACCGACAACACGACATTTATCGTGAGCAGATGCATCCCGTGGGCCGCGGCAACGCTGTAGCGGAGGTTATCTTGGAACAAGTCGACAAAGCGGTGCATTGGGACCGCATATCTGCGCCGATAGCGTTGGAGTCTTCTGATACGGCATCGAGGAAAGTGAGCTTATGGAAGTGGTGTGCTCATGTGCTCGTCGAGACCTCGATGCAAGCATTTTTTGGCCCCTCGTTTCTTCAGCTATCTCCTCGATTTGTAACTGACTATTTGAGATTCGATGAGGATTACTGGCGTCTCAAGGCTAAGTCCCCAGAGGCGGCTGCTACAACGAAGGAGAAGTGCGTCTCGGCCCTGCTCCGATGGTTAGACCGTCCAGAGCTGGAGAGAAGAGACGCTTGCTGGATGGTCACCAAAGTTGAACACGATTTTGTGAGTATGGGGATCAGGGAGAAGGCACAGTTAGCCGCTCTGCTATTCATCAACATTGAAGTGTAGGTTACCGGCCGGATGTGCATTTGACAGCCCGCTCCCCCAACTCTGTTTCCTTCAAATGCATTGCGCGTCAGTTTCGATATCACTAAATCACCACCGTTATAGGATCAACGGAAATGCGTACAAGAGCTGCTTCTGGCTATTGGCTCATATTCTTCACGACCGGAGTCTCCTCGAAGAAATCCGAACCGAGATCGATCAGGCATTCTTGAACGGAGGTGATGTCTGCAGCAGCCCGAACATTACACGCCTACTCGAGGACTGCCCGCTACTCAATTCGACTTATGATGAGATCCTCCGATACACGAACAATGCGATGGGCGTTCGCCTGGTGGTAAATCAGACCAAGATTGGAGGAAAGACGCTTCGCCCAGGGCGCAAGCTGCTCATGCCCTATCGTCAGATGCATCTAGACAGCGACGTTTGGGGGCCAGGGGCGGTAAAATTCGATGCCAACCGATTTTTGCGAGATAAGAGTCTGTCGCGGAGCCCGAGCTTTCGGCCTTTTGGTGGTGGCAATGGGTACTGCCCGGGACGCTTTCTGGCACGTCGAGAGGTCTTCATGTTTGTTGCCACCGTGATCAGGCGCTTCGAGCTTGATCTGCTTCCTTCCAGCAATTGCGGTAAGCCGAAATTTCCCAGTTTGGATGAAACGACTCCGACTGGTGGAATTTTATCACCCGTGGCTGGAGAGGACGTTGTTGTTCAAGTTCAACCTCGCAAGATAGCATCTGCTCAATGAGAGGCGTTATGAGCACAGCAATAACACACATCACTACTTGAACTTCTAGTCACCTTCATTACTACTCCGTAACTGTGCACTTGTTCTCTGTTGGTCTGGTTTCTTCACATCGGTCTTCACTCTAAATGGAATGCGGACTCAAGGTGGCTGGCTTCTGAGTATATTTGCCTCACTCCCATTTCCATGGTGATATATGTACTATGCAGATCCAAGTTTGCTATTTACAAGAATTTCCTAAGCTCGCCTGCCATCGCTACAACTTCTGATGGCTGCCTCGACAGTTTTCTCTTACACAGACGCAGTGACATACACAGTCTTGGTCTTCTTGGTGCAGACCTTGCCCGTAGAAGTAGGAGCAGCAGCCGCAACAGAGGTGGGAGAGACCTGGGTGACGGCAGCAGCAGGGGCAGTTGAAGGCGCAGACGAGCTAGCGACAGCCTGGGCAGCAGAGCCAGACGCAACGACGGAGGACGAGGCACTAGTAGCGACAGCGGCAGCGGAGCTCACCGCGGAGGAAGAGGCCACGCCGCCCGTGCCGGCGGCAGCCAGGGCAGACGACACAGAAGTCCATGCGGGCTTCTTGGAGAGGTTCTCGTCGTACAGGCAAGCCTCGCCGGCGCCCTCAAAGGTGGATGGGACCCAAGAGAACTTGTCATAGAAGTCCCAGACAGTGACACCGACACATTTCTCAGTCTGCAGGCAAGCCTGAACAACGCTCACGTAGTCGGTCGCCTGCTGCTGGATCGCAGCGTCGTCAGCCGGGACGGACGAGTGGCGAACATCGAGCTCCGTATAAGCGACCTCGACACCCTTGGCGGTGAACTGCTCCAGCACGCCGGCGAGGTCCTTGGCGGAGGGGGTGTTGCCGACAATGAAGTGGCCCTGCATGCCGACTCCGTCGATCTTGGCGCCGGAGTTCTGGATCAGGTCGACGATGGCGAGGGCGGCAGTAGCCTTAGCTCCGGAGAACTCAATCGAGTAGTCGTTGTAGTAGAGCTTGGCATCCGGGTCGGCCGCGGCCGCTGCGTTGAAGGCGATGGGGATGTAGGCCTCGCCGATGGTCTTGTAGAAGACGTTGTCGCGGAAGGATCCATCGCCGTTGTCGCTGATAGCCTCGTTTACCACGTCCCAGGCGTAGCACTGGCCCTTGTAGTGCTCGACCTCGCTCGTGATGTGTGTCTCAAGCACATCGATGAGGGTCTCGTTGGTCCAGGAGCCAGAAGAAACCCATGATGGCAGCTGGTTGTACCAGACGAGGGTATGGCACCGAAGCAGCTGGGAGTTCGTCTTGGCCAGGTCGGCGATCACGTCACCCTTGGTGAAAGAGAAAGTCCCATTCTGGGGCTCGATCGTATCCCATTTCTGAGCGTTGCCAGGTGTGATCTGACCGAACTCGGTGGCATCGTTCAGGATGGCGGTGTAAGCTGTGTCGGTGAGCTCGGGGTTGTCGGTAGCGGAGCCGAAGTACTTCAGTCCGGCTGCGACAGCGAGCTTGTGGAGCTGGGCGTTGGCACCTGTGGCGGCGACCAGCGCCAAAGCTGTTTGAGAAGTGAAGTGCATGGTGCGAAGGCTGGCTTCAAGCGAGAGACTGTAAAAAGAGAGTGACTGTTGGTGAACGAAAGAGCAGAGCCAAGGAAAGGAACTCAGTGGAACTGTCACTGAGATGTCACGCACGACGACTGAGTGTATCTTATAGCAAGTTCGGATGACAGCCGCCAGGGGCAGTTTCCAATATATTTGATATACGAAGCTACCACATGCGCACTCCGCTCTATCCACTTGGTCGGAAAAAGCGACCGCATTTGGGCGCGGCTCGGAGGCTGTTCCGAATGAGGCTCGTTTGTGATTATTTCACCTGTCGCATGGCATCATCCAGGGCGCTTAACCGGGGTTTCGTGAGATTGAGGACGGCCGCGGAATACTTTGCAGGCATGCATGATGTGCCCCTTTCCACAAAATGATCGTTTCGAAACAAGTAAAGTGGTAGAGGGTCCACTCACTCTAAATGGGCATCCCTGAGTCGGTCTAGCTCTCAGGTGGAAACGGGGCTAAGCTAGGCTTCTTTGGGAGCAAATGCACTCCATTCTCAAGGAACAAGCCAGTCGCGTGTTTTCCAGCAGGATCAACTCCTGTAATCTCGTTTGGACAGCCCTGGGAGCATGATGAGCCTCCGGTACACCTGAGCCTTGAATGATGTCGAATCAAAACATTTGGCACAGCTTGATTTTCGCAAGGAGTAAACATTTTCCGGGACCTCTTGACAAGCGCAAGGATCCTGTCGATCACGGCTATTAAGTAGTTCGATTCGATATCAATCGATAAGCACCCGATCATCCATATTCAGCTGGAGTACAATGTCTGGCACCACGGCTAAGATCGTTATCTTCTTCACAATTCGATGACAAGCAAGTGCCAACTGACGTTGATTTCAACCGCTCTTCTCGAACGAGTGCTTGCTCGGCAAGCATGTACCAGAGCACCCAGCCATGAACGGCCAGAGGATCCACCCATAGTGGTCTGGCCCCGACAATGCAGCGGATCGCTTCTTGTCAAACCCGCGCTCTAGTGTTCTTGGTTCACGTGTAGTCCTTGTGACTGGTTTCTGCCCCAATATCCAGAAACACGTTGCCCACTTTTGATGATGGCGGGCCTTTATTGCCGCTCGATCTGCGGCCGTTCAATTGCTGTAAACTTCCGAGGTCGATCGGGTACGTGTAAAAAGTACCTAGGGCTTCATAAATGCTTGAAAAGTACTCTGGCTTCCACATATTTCGTCCAGAGACGTAAGTACCCACTATGGCTGTCAATAAAGCGTGCGATCAAGTGACGATGCGTTTTCTGCAGTGTTAGTGCAGCGCCGGAGTCTGAGCCGGCGGCTTTCTCGCCTTGATGTTGCCAAATATTAGTTTCGTTGCGACGTTAGCGTGGCCGACATATAGACTCATGCATCAAAAATTCTTATCACCAATTCGTGTTGGCTTTACGAGCAATTGCTTCCACGTCCTCTTTTTCTGACCCTTTCACATACAATTCATGCCAAACATCACTCCACAGTCATCCCAATCATCATGATCCAAACCAGGAGTGGAGGAAGGGCAGAGGTGCCCAGCAACAACGCACTGGCAAACGTGCAACCAGCAACGATTACACAATCTACCTTGCCTGCATCAATACAGTGGGAGAGGCTGCCTGTCATTATTCAGAAACCTGTCCTGGAGGAACTAGCCCAAGATTACGATCGTCGTTCGTCGGAAGATAGACGTCGTCGCGCATCTTACGCTGCAGTAAGCCTGCAGTGGCAGAAATTCTTTGAGAAGCTGAACTTTAATAAGCTTATCCTTCATGATTCAGCTCTGAAGGGCTTCGGAGAGATCGTCAAACGTCGAATAACAGGCACTGAGAGTGGCAAAAAGAGATGGCAAAAGTACGAGGGGACTACTAATACGTCTATGCCACGCATCCAACATATTTGGTTATGCGTCGAGCTTCTGCCGTATGATTGCAGAAGATGCATGTTACCAGAAGAAGCAAAAGAAGTGGTCAGGTAGGTCAGGTCCATTGACTAGCTATCTCTTACTATGGAATATTGCTAACTGATTTAGGAATAATGTTATCTTTACAAAGGCAATGTGGAGATTACTTAATATCCTTTCAACTTGGGAAAAGTGTGATCCCGACCAGGCCTTGACTTTGGAGTTTAGTGCTTATTCTCCGAGTGACCCGCATCATTATTTTCAGGACAATCCTGGCTTGCAAACTAGCTATCCAAATCTTGACCCAATCAGCATCCAGAGAGACTATATTATACGATATAACCAAGATGTTTCTAGCGGGGAGAGTCAACTGAACGATGCATTTCATGGGTTCTCTGCTGGCCAATACACCTTGTCAACAGCGATACCACACCTGAGCCGTGCTCGGAATATTGCCGAAAGACTTATCAGGCCCCTCGAGTTCGACTTTTTAGGTATTCCAGCAAACGAACGGAGGCTCCCTGAAGTGAAAATGATTTCTACTTTCACTACTCGTCGACAATTCTATCGGGATCTATGTCCTCATACCTTTGGCAAACTGCTCCAGGAAGCTCTGACTGGCCTGTAAGTGTAATATCCCCACAGCTGTGGGTCTTTCTTTACTGAACCTCCCAGAACGCATCCAATCCGGCTATATACACAGTGACTAACTCATTGTAGCCGCAACATTCGGTATGAAAGATGGCGTTTGCCGGATCCTTTACATCAGACGCAGTATGAATTAAGTTTCGGACCTACTGAGACGACGTTCGGTCCAGGGAAAGGCGCTGTGCTTGGAAACAGCTTGCCATCATCGTTGGAACTTTTCTCGCTATTTGAAGAACACAGTTCAAAATCTCCCAACGCAAGAGACATAATGAACCTATATGGATCAGATGACTTTCAATCATCCAGAATTCAAATACTTGATGGGCTTGCAGGGCGAGCGGTCCATCTTAGGCACCTTTCTGTCTCTTTCCTGAGCGACGCTATGGATTGCTTCAAGTTCCCGGCTGATGCTTTGCCAAATCTGCAGTCACTTGCCATTACTTCGCAAGATTATCTCCAACCAACTACTGGTGAATGGAAAGTGGAGAAACTGTTAGAACAAGCTGCCATAGCAGTTACAAAGTTGCCGAAACTGCAGATTATGGAGCTATGGAATTGCGAGAACGGACACGCCGCTATTTTCAGATACGAAGCAAAAGAAAGGCCTTTGAGCTGCGAGCTTACTTGGAGAAGCTCATGGTATGCAACGGAATCAACGATTGGAGCCAACATTACGAAGGCTTGGGAGCACACAGCACATAAATTATCTCGCCAGCTTACCTTCACACTGGACCCCTTACCCCCTGATCCATATATGCAAAACGCGGCTGTTTTGCGACATTTGAAGTTACGGGATCTCATACTCGACCCGGTTTCTGCCATGCAAGCAAAGGTGGGAACAGATGCGGAGGGCCAGCCAGAGGTATCAGCGTGGAGGGCGTCAAAACCGTACTCGCCCGTATGGTCTGCGAGCCAGGAAAGTTGAAACATGAGAACTCGAGCATGCAGTCACTTACGATCAATACTGAAATCTTTTGATCCGATATTCAATAGTAAAATTTGAAGTGACACGACACTGATTCAGGCACGAACATGAACATCTGATCATCGAACAACAATCGAGCAACTAAATAGGCTGGTCGATAATAATCAACATACAGCACATCATACGTGTCCCTAAACGGTCCTGTCGGCTGTATTCGTAGTACAATTAATGATCCCACTGCATCTATTACTTTGGAGTGCAAGTGGCTAGAAATTGCTTGAGAAGAGGGCGAGGTGACCCGTCGCTTAGCTCCCTTCCCAATTCACAATTCGTACGAACAAGTGCCTCCGCTTTCCCTGTTCGTCTTCCAGAACCACACAATCTCATCGTATGCGATGTTCGCCCGCATACTTGGTCGGACCAAGGAAGCCTGCTTCCCAAAAGTTATCAGCTGTCGCACTTGGTAGTTCTTTTGCACCTGACAGGCCGCATGAGGTCTCTTACATCCACTGTCGGTTTGGCTTGTCCCCGCGAAAAGTGTGCATTGGTGGCATTAGGTTATTGGTGAGCTGCTCGGAGGCGAAATTTTGCCAGCAGTGACTGAAAGGATCCAAGCGCATCTGATCTTAGCAAGACTTCTAGTTGTATGCGATCTGAACCAGAGCAATTCCTCGCACCTTGTATCTTAGTCAAGACTTGTGTTCGAACCGAAGACTTGTGCACTAGAGGGAGAGAATAGATTCTGGGACTGTGAACACTGGGGTACCTAGGTAAGTTGCTGCCGGGGACATCCACTCAACCATAGGGGCGATCTCAACATACCTATCATAGCGTGATCTGAAGCCCCGTTGGTGGTGCGGAGTGGTGCCTTGTAGAATGAAAAATGAATCCAGTTGATTTGTATGAGAGATTTAAATGTGACGACAGAGGAAGATTTGCAGCGGCGGCGACGAGGATTGTTGTTCAGTCAAGATGGCGAGGACGGAAGCACGAGATAAGGGTTCGTAATGATATGGTCAGCGACGGAGAGCAGACAGCAATCCGCAACAGCAGCGGTTCGAATTCCCGTGAAGGCTATGAGATCGTTTCGAATCGGCAAAGTGTGTAGGACAGTCCAAGATCGTTCTTCGGTTAAGGGCGATCTCCAGAGATTTGTCAAGGCGACCCGAGAGGATTTTGAGGAACATGGAGTCTCATTCTGGATCTGAAGACTTGATATCGATAGCAGGAGACCTTGTTGTTTGGTCGGGACCGCTCAGGATAGGTGGCGTGTGAAATGATGGGCGAGTCGCTCGTAGCTAGGTGGTTGAGCGCATGTCCGGAGCTTGGACAGCTTCGTCGACGCGAATATCGTTGTTTGTCAGACTGGGGGAAATATTGGTCGATGAATGATTGTGTGACAGCACAGTAGTTGCTCTGTGTCTCGTTCGGATCGAAGACGGATCGAAGAGTGGTCGCAATTAGCCCTGATGGTTGCCAGCCAAACAGGTTTCCACCGAGCGCGACGGGGACGCTTGCGATATGCTCGGCATAAGAATGCTATAACCTGGTTTAAAATTTTATAATGAAACAAGAGAAGGAAATGACAAAAGAAAAAAAAA
>JACBFG010000015.1:547171-613220 GCA_013435955.1 Diaporthe sp. HANT25 | reverse complement strand
CAATCTAAAAAAAAAAAAAAAAACACGAAACAAAGCATCTCGTCCTCATCCTCATCCTCGTCCTCATCCTCACCTCCCAGCACGCCGAATCTCCCCCAGGAAGCGGAGCTCCCGCTTCCAAGGCCGACGGGCCCAGCGCACGAAGCGAGGGCTCCGCCCCTCCTCTCTCCCCCGCTCCATGATCCAAAAGGCCCGGAGGACCCAAACCATTGCGGCAGTCTCTGCCGCAGAAGGCATTGCTGCGGCTGCTGTTGCTGTTGCTGTTGCTTCTGCTGTTGCTGTTGCTTCTGCTGCTGCTGCGTCGTCGTCGTCGTCTCGTCGCCGCCGCCACGCTCTCCCGCCGCCACGCTCTCCCGCCGCCACGCTCTCCTAGAAACAGAAAGGAAGAGTTTTCGGACCAACGGTCGGATCAGCCTGAAAAGGAGAGACCTCATCGAGCTGTCGTACCTTCCTAGCCCATTTTCCGTCTGAGGCAGGCAGGTGATACCGAATAGCTAGCGGACAGCTTATGGAAACTACGGGATTCGAGGGTGGCAACCTTATCAAACGGGAGTTGCGATCTTGACGCAAACACGCTGCATTCACCCAACGGCGCGTTTTCGCGGAGAGAGTTGGTCATAGGATGCATTGACCTTTCCGATGTAGAGCCAAGCCCGTCTGAATCCATTACATGGCCACACCATCTCTTTCCTCATCACAGGACATCATTGATAGATTGAAAATGACACTTTGGAAATGTTCTTGTTGCTTTGGCTGATGTACTTAGTGTCACGAGAAAATCGGCTCTATATGGGGCCCAAATTGGCTATGTAAATGGGGCCTAGAGGGCACCCTTCTGGGACTAGTTTGAGAGGAATTCAGAGCCTTCTTTTGTCTCGTTTTTCGTGTGACACCTAGTAGCCAAATACACTCATTTTTCGTGACCAATATTGCAAAAAGCCGAGATCTTGCATGGCACGGTCGCCCGTTTTGTGATCAAGCTCAAACTTCAAGTTGTTTTTTCATGGGTGATATACCGGGTGTAGGAGGACAATTTGTAATACCCCCCCCCCCTTCACTTCATGAGTTTGCCTTGATATGCCATGGTGTATTGAGGGCGAAATGACGCTTTTTGGGCAAATTATCCTTTGAAAGAGTAAGACACACTGGAGAATGTGCAGGAAGCCTTTACATCACAAGTAAGCACGCAGGCCCCTTGTCTAAATTTTGAAGGCTGCCTCCTCACAAGCCCATCGTATGGAGGCATGCGTATGACGACCAGCACCACACCACCGACAGGAGGATTACTGGATGAAAAATTTAAGTGCCCGTTAGATGAACAAGGGCAAACGAAATGAGAACACAAGCAATGGAGGGTTCATGACTTCTTACATCCAGAAGCACCACCTCCATGACACTTCCTGGGTCAAGGCGCCACCCAGGACGGGACCAATTATGACTGCGATCAAGAAAACACTCAACACAATGCTCGCGTAAAATGGGCGCTTCTCCAGAGCTACCGTTTGTCTGATGATGCTCAAGGCTTCTTGAAGAGCACCAGCAGCACGGAATCCGGAGATCGCCCGTCCCAATATAAGCATATGGGATTTCACGGCAGCGGCACAGAGCACCGAGCCAACTATGATGACACGACGGGTCACAATTTCAGTGCCCTGATAGTGAGACTCGACAGATGAAGGGGCTAATCACCTTCGAAAACGATAAACGTCAACCGATAGACGACAGCAGAATCCCATTGCTTGTAGATTGGCCCAGACAGCGGCTGGGAGACAGTGATCGTAAGGATGTACGCTGTGCTGTACCATGCAACCGCCTCCAGATCCTTGAAGTCGGAGGATATTCGAGGCAATGGCACACTGATGATAGTGGCATCAAGTGCTATGAGCAACTGACTGAAACGAAGGCATGCAATGACCGTGCGAAGCCGCCATAAATTGAGGTGTTCTGGCATTTGCGCATCCACAGCTCTGTCGTCGACATGACGCCAAAGGCAAACCGAGTTCCGAGGGCGATTGGCAATCCGAGTCCAGAATCGAAAGAAGGGATGACGGACGAAAGATGAAAGACGAGGCCAAGAAACAGAGGGTGAAAGTGCGAGGCACGAACATTGATACTGTGTACGGCTCGAATGTTAGAGAGAGGGTTACATGGCGCGGAATGCTAGCACCAACAGTTCAAATGTGCTCCTTTTAGTTGACCGGCAGAGCCAGTATTGGGTGACATAGGCCCAAAATATTCATGCTGTTGGTCCGCAGGTTGCCTTTTAGACTGCTGAGACGGGTTATTGTACATGGATACCTGGTTATCGGCTAAACATCACACCTCGACTCTACTACTAAACACACACCCTGTTGTCCGCGGCTCTCTCCACTCGACATCCTGCGTTTCCTGGATTCTTCGGTTTCATCCAGCCCTCATGCGTTCTCTTTTTGATGCCTTTTCAGATGCACGCCAAACGTTGAGTAAAGACTTCATTTGAGGATAGCACACCAGAGTATACTGGATACATCATGGATTCAGTCCTTCTAATAGTCCTGTCCGTTGCGTTATCGACCTATGCGTTCCTATGGAGTTTTCTGCGGATGACCCAGTCCAAAACAGAGCCGCTTGCGGTTCAAAACGTCTTGCCGTTCGTCAGCCCAGGGATCTATATGTGGTGGAGGGGTCCCAAGTACTGGATTGGATCACAGCAGTAAGGACATCCAAAAAAAAAGCCCGTCGCTTTCTCCCATCAGCCTCATTGTAGGCGTGCATGACTATATACAACTGGATGTTGATATTCGTGAACAGTGACCTCCCAATCTATACTTTACGGTTTCCTGGGATCCGCCTGTACATTGTCCAATCCACCACCCTGATCTCAGCCGTCCAGAAGCAGGCGCGGACCATCTCGTTCGCTCCAGTGATGGTAAGGATGGCGGCGGCCATCATGGGTAGCAGCAAAAGTGACCTCGAAATCATTGGCCGTGATCCGGTCGACGACGATGGCCACATTCCAGGGATGCAAAGGGTCATGCACGGAACTCTGCGTCCAGGGGTGAAATTGGATGCTTTGAACAGGAGAACTGCCAAGTTCGTCACGGCTTCCATCGACGCACTCGCCTCCAGCATCGAGGCAAAAGGATCCACCACGATCAACATGTACCAGTGGATCACTCACCGAGTCATGATGGCGGTGACCGAGGGCATTTACGGGCCGCAGAACCCATTCCGCGACGACTCGGCTGTGCCAGCCTTCCGGTGAGGATCAACCACAGCACTGTAGCCTCTTCATGGAATTATGCTGACTACTGTGCAGAGGATTTGAGGCAGGTGTCCTCCCGCTCATAACAAGCCCATTCCCCTTCATCACGGCAGGGAGTCACGTCAGAGCTCGCGAGACGTTACTTAAGTCTTATGTAAAGTACTATGAGAAAAGAGGGTATGAAAATGATCAAACGTCTGCTTTCATCCGTGAAAATCAGCAGTACTACGCCTCAGAAGGTTTCAGTCTCGAAGCCATGGCAAGAAGCGAAATGATGTCCTCGGTTGCGCTCCTCAGCAATACCATGCCAGCGACTTTCTGGTTGGTATATCACATCGTGTCCGACCCTGCCGTCCTCTCAGACTGCCTGGAGGAACTCACCCTAGCATTGGATTTAGGCGGAGATCCGGATAGCGAAGCCGCCACTGTGGCAGTGCGAAGTATTGATATCGACTGCATCAGACGTCAATGCCCAATCCTTCTTTCCACGTTCAAGGAGGTTTTCCGATACCATGTCAGTATTTGCCTTTTTCCGTCCCCCTTTCTTGACATTATGCATTCTGTGTTACTCTGGGAGCCACAGAAAGGTGACTGACAAATACCAGGGCATCGGCATTTCATCCCGCGTGATACTCGAGGATCACCTACTAGATGATCAATTCCTCCTCAAGAAAGGCAACATATTGCTGATCCCAGGCGTTGTACAGCACCAGAACCAGTCTATCTGGGGTGACAACGTCGGCGAGTTCTACCACAAACGGTTTGTCGCAGGGACAGGAGGGAGAAAAGTGAGCCGCCGGTTGAACCCTGTGGCCTTCCGCGGTTTTGGGGGGGGCTCAACACTATGTCCTGGTAGGCACTTTGCTGCCACAGAGATCATGGCATTCGCCGCGCTGTTCATTCTTCGATTTGATTCCAGGCCGGCATCAGGGGCGGGATGGTGATGGTTGGCTCCAAGTGTGGAGAAGACTAACCTCGCTACTTCTATCCACCAGCCAGACCACGATCTGGAAATCGAGGTGAGGCTGCTGGACAATTTTAGAGGCAAGTGGGAGGTCAAACTATCTGAGTCGGATGTCCCCATGGAAGTCACGGCTGAGGACATGGCTGCGGTTGAAGTTGGGTCCTGATATCAATCAAGAACCAAAGGCGTCGTTTGCTTGTTGTACATTGCTTTCAAAAAAATAAAATCAATACATCTGGAGGGAAGTTAGAAAAGGATGTATCATAATATTTTCATAATAATTTACATAGATACGGATTTTGGAGACCTATTAATAGTGTGGTGGGTTTAAGGGCCTCAGCTTCGGTCCTCTCACTTTCAAGAGGTCGAGAAGCTGATCGAGTAGTATCATAGCTTCCGCGCGCACGTCCTAGGAGGTGACGACTCCCGTAGGGCTCGCCTGAACGAGGAGAGGGATGACGACTACGAAGGGGAGACCAGATACATGTACTCTGGTGGTGATACGGACGTGGCGCAGGCATCGTGAACAGGATCAGGCACGTTCAAGCCCAGGGGGATCCAACCGATTGACCGATGGGAAGCTCGGACAGGGCCCCACCTGTGGGAAGCTATCTGAGACCTGGCGAGCCGGAGGCTTTTGAACTTCTTTTCCTTTCCTCTCTAGTCTGGAATCTTCGTCGATAGTGCCCAATAGAGTTCCGCCCTCAAACCAAGCCGGCCGTGACAGTTGTTAATAATAAATAAGAAAATTGCAATGATCACACCAAACCTTTGTAGGGTTTAGTAGGTAACCTGTAGGGTTTATGTTAGCAGAGCGCCGTAGAGGTGATACTTGACTGTTCCGTAATACGAAGACACTGTTCCTTGTCCGAAGCGGTAATGATCACTAGCTGTGAGGCTATCCAGTTGTTGGACTGAATACTTAGATTGACGACTGAAGAGTCTGTTCTATGAAAGCTATCTACTGGTGGTGAATGAGTGTCTTTAAGTATCCGACTCTTCAGACATCCTGCTGGGCTGGACCGCTGGGACCGCTCACGATCGCATCGGTCCATCCCTGTCGTCGACGGGACCGACGGCGGTCCTGTCGGTCCACCCCTGTAGGTGGGTGCCTAACCCTGACCCTGGCTTAGTCATTCTTGTCTTCTGGGGTTCTGCATACTGGTGCCGAATGTCCCGTTCTTGGGAGTCTGATTTTGATTGCCTGGGCCATCAAAACGGGTCCCTGGGTGCCAACGTGTTGGTTCATAACAACCTCTGCTTCAAGTTGATCTAGGGAAATACACCTTAAAGCATAAGATGGAGAGTCAGCAAGTTCAAATTGTAAACAGTTTAAACGCATCAACAATATCCAGAGACATCATTCACTCTCTCTATCGGGTTCTCCTCCCAGCCTGTCTGCACACATAATGTAACAAGTGATTCTTTAGATACATATCGTGGCCAGCATTAAACTACATAAACTAGGTCTTTCTGACCGACAGTCGGATACCCGGAAGACAACAACCACTTTAGGATGCTGCCTCACCACTGGATGAATTTAAAGTGAGAGCCTGCTGCCATAGGGATACACAACAGAGACTATTTGCTGACCAGTACACCGAAAAGCGCAGGGTGGTGTGCCTCAGCCTCAATATTAAAGTGGCTCATTCCTTCAGCCTCAATGCAATATAGGCAAGCCTCGCGCAGGTCGTCATTAGTCCGCATCTCGGAAATTCAGCCCTTGTGATACATAGCTGTAATACATGGGTTGCGGTCCGCGATGCTGCTTTTGTGACTAGCCATATCAGCTGTGCCGCACTAATAGCCTCGTAGGTCCATAGAGGTACATAGTACTAGAGCCTTATAGTACCTTTTCCAACTACCGGATAGTAATTAGGCACTTATACATGTTATAGCCCCTAAATAAGGGGGCAGGCAGTACAGTAATAGCGAGATCGCTTTTATGCGTGCTAGCTAACTATAGCTATAATGCTTGATTTAGTTGATTAGAATTATACTCAGAGTTTACCTAAGATGTTTTAAATATATACACATAACGATGACCGCATCCAGTGGGGCAATGCCTCCTGAAGATCTGATGCCCAATGTGTAGATGTGCAGAAGATGGCGGACAAGCCATGCAGGGCCTAGCATAATGCACAACATGTTTGATTTTTGAGCTTGAATCATTTTTCCAGTCCAGTAGCACAATGCGATGCATGAGAAGAGAATTTTTCACATTGAGTAGCATTATTCAGCCATGGGCAGCCCAACCAGCTCTCTATATTCGCCTACCTACCCTTTCATATGTACTCACCTAGTATACTTAATTTAGAAGCAGTATATAAGCCCTAGTTGTTATAAGTGTTACCAGGGGCCGTTTGCGTGCAACAACGCGGCTCAATCGAGTTACTGAAAGCCTTGTCTCGTTTAATTTTCAAGCCTCTTATAAGTATGTGTACTAAATTAGCCAAGAAGCTATGTAAAACCACTTCCCTTTTTAAAATAGCTAAGGTAATCCTAGTGCTTCATAAGGGCCTTAGTGGGGAATCGTGATGATACGGCTCTTATGCACTGCTAGGAATAACGAATAGTTGATTGTTCATTATAGTCTTTTGGCTAAATGGTGAAATTTGCTAGTAGTAATTCTATAAACCCGTCTCACTACTATAAGCCCCTAACTTACTCGCACGTGTATTTGGAGACAGCTACAGTCATGCTTCCAGGCTTGTTGGCCATCTTCCAGCGCTCCAACCTGTCTCCCATGTTCAGTGCGTACGTCTTCTTCTCATGCTCCTTGATACCTGAAAGGCTAGCAGAAC
The DNA here is from genome assembly GCA_013435955.1 of Diaporthe sp. HANT25. NCBI lineage: Eukaryota > Fungi > Ascomycota > Sordariomycetes > Diaporthales > Diaporthaceae > Diaporthe > Diaporthe sp. HANT25. Next base: position 606,208 of record JACBFG010000015.1, on the reverse strand, counting down.
CCAGGATGATCTCCTCGATCTCGGTGATCTTTTTGGGGCTGGCGGCGTAGATCGAGTAAAGAGCCGTGGTCCCGGCTGCCTTGGCCGAGCTGATGGCTGTCGCGACCTCGCTCGATTCCTTCCCGGCGGTGATGTGATAGGCGGAGGTCTTCTTGCCGTCGCTTGTGAAGAAAAAGAGACCGGTACAGCCGCTCACGTCCATGACCGCCAGGGGTTGGCCATTGTTCAGGGTTGCTGGACAGACTTCGCTCTCCATGATCCAGAATTCGTCATCGTACCACTCGGCATTGGCACCTGTCCTGCGGCTGAGCCCGCGACGCTTCTTCATCCCACAGGGTGGCTTCTTGCTGCCGCTCTTGGTGGTGCCCTTGGTGGTGGTGCCTTTGGTGGTGGTGCCTTTGGTGGTGGCCCTCTCTCGGAGGATTGCGGTATCAGTGAATGGGATATCCGCAGCGAAACGGCCCGCGTTCGCGTTGGGGACACCGGCATCACGGTCGACGACATCATGAACATCGTTGCTTCTACATTTCGGACGGGTCAGTGGGATCCAAGATTGATTACCTCACCACGCTGGAAAGTCACATTCCCACCTGGGACTAGATATGGATCTTACCGGGTGTCAATGCTTGGAAATGCGCTGGTAATGCCAGCAACAGCGCTCAAAGCTGCGAAAATATTAATCAAACGCATTGTGGTTGTTTAAAGTTAGTGATAAGGATGGAGAAAATGACGGTGGTTCTGGTAGCTCTGATGGTTTCGGTGGATCTACTGGTTTTAGTGGCAGTGGTGGCTCTGATGATGTTCGTGGCTCTGATGGTGTTGGTGGTTTTGGTGATCGTGATGGTTGCAGTGGTTGTGGTGGTGGTTGTGATGGTTGTGATTGTTCTGATGATGCACTTGAGCAGTTGACGCTGGTGAGGACGATACTGACTTATTTATCTATTCTATGATTGTGACCACTCACTTCAATTTTGATGTCAGCCCAGCCTCACGGAACCATAGAGGTCATCGTAACGGCCAGCCAGTTTCCAAGCCTCACGTATCTAGTGTATACGAATGGTGGTTATGACTAGCATAGCCTTTGTAGCTGGCCTGAGAACGGCCCATGACCGTGTAATGCCAGCTCTCGGCCAGATGACCCAACTCCTAACACTCCACTGACAACAGTGGACCTGAAACAATCCTACAGATCACAGCAAGACGTTGTCACTAATCTGAGTCTGACGGCCGTCGCCCATGTATCCATCACTCCTGAGGTCCTTACTACGGTGTGATGGGTATTGATGAAAAAAAAACCTGGCTTTGGACTCTTTCGCTCAACCATTTGTAGTGCCAGCAAGAGCACTTTTAATGGTTTGACAGAAAGTTGTCATTTGGTTCAATGTTTGTGGTGCATCCCGTTTGCCTCGACCATGTCAACGGCTTTACAACGGGCTGGCGTTAAAGCCAACAGTTCTTCCAAATACCTGTCAGTTACAGTGTCCCACGCCGTTGTTAGGAAGCTTCGGCACTGGCTGAGAGACGCAGCGTCTCTCGATAAGGCCGCATTCCTCTTCCTTTACCCACAAGTACCTGGCAAGGAGGATTCCATTCCTGTACGATGCCGTAGTGCGCCGCTCAGCCAAACGTGGAGCTTCAACCCACAGATAGACTATGAGTGGCTGGATCCAGGTCCACTTGCCGAGCCTTGGGCCTACTTCTGTGCTACACAGTAAGAGTTGAATGCACCGTAGCTGACCTGCTTCCTTTCATTAGGTAACAATCATGACACATTCACTGCGAAAATTGGAATGTAGCCAATAGGAGAGAATCCTGAAGTTCCGTGTTAGAGATCGCCTGTCCATCAACCAACAGTCTTACTTACATATGTGCTCCATCAGGGACCCTCTTGGGCGACCCAGGTATTTTTAACTGTGGTCTGTTAGGTTTGACTACATGGTGCTGCAGCGTGGCATGAGTCAAGGTAGAGTCGGTCAATTGCGCTGGATGAAGGAATAAAGGGAGTGACCCAGATATCCACAACCTCGCTGACGGGACCTGTGGCGTCCGGCCAGGTACCCACTGAGTCATCTGCCTGCGCTCCTCCGCCACCAGTGCTTGGAATCTGTTGTTTCTATTTTTGTTGTCTTACATGTGGATTGGAGAAGCATGCACAGGCAGGGCCAGCCTTGAAGACTTACTTAAGTCAGTGAGTGCCCCGGAAAGCCCCACCCCTCGCCCTTAAAACCCGGACCCAACCCGGATTACGCTCCAATCTTCGGTTCCGGAAACTAATTTGACATGAGACGTAATAATACCTGCTTCGTGCCGTCTCTGATTGTTTTTTTTAGGCGGCAAACATGACCTCAGACTCTGGCAAGCTGGTCGATTTACCTCACGAAGTGCTACAACAAATAGCGGATTGCCTTCACGGCTCCCATCGGCTTAGCCTTCATTCATTTGGTTTGGTAAACAAGACGTGCTATGGGGCCGCCCTTCCGTCAATCTTCCAGGAGCTACATCTCTCAGCCCGCGGCCACAAAGCATTACAGCGGGATGTCGAGACGCTGACAAGAGCTTTATCTCGTACAGCTTCTACCCGCCACGTCCGCTCTCTCCACATCAAGGGCTTTCTGTTCTTAGAGGACTCTGGGGAGTCGAGTGGTGAAGCAGGATGGGAGACGAGCGCATCTCGTGCGGACGTGTGGGAACAATATCGGAAGGGACAAGGACTTGACGAGGTGCTGGGCGATGAGGAACCAACAGTGCATGGATGGTTCGAAGACTACGGCCCCGTCGAGGTTACCGCGGAGGAAGACGCAGCATGGACACCATTTGTTCGTCTGGTCAAAGCGCTACCACACCTAACGAAGCTGGTGTACGACTGCCGCAACCAATTCCCTCCGACCCTCCTCGATGCCCTGCACAGATACCATCCACAATGCAGGCTCCAACACCTCACATTTAGGCTGCGAAGCCTTCTACAGCAAGACCTCGACCCCCACGAGATGGCTCTCGCTACGTCACCATGTCTATATCGAGTCAAAGTTCATTGCGCCTGGCGGGATTCAAATACCCAGGATGATTTCAACGAGGAAGCCATGTTGGAGCTTGTCGCAGGCCTTGCTCCGAACTTGAAGGAGCTCTCTATGATCTCAGTATTTCCAGACCTGTCATCCAGCGGGCGCCGTGATCCGAGGGCGGCATGGCGAGGTCTTCTGGGCTTTGTTGAGCCCGACAAGAGCGCATTCGGGTCGCTGACTTCCTTGTCACTCGTAGGAGCGCTGAGCTTCTCCTCAGAGCTGTTGCAGACTTGGCACAGACACACGGATTTCACCATGCTACGCCACCTGGTCCTAGGAGGAGGCTTGGAATGTATCGAAGGGATTAACGATGAGGCAATGCGGTGGATGGTCCAGAATTGCTCCTTTCCCCGGCTGGAGACACTTCGTGTCCGCTTGCGGCGCGACGATGAGAACATCGACAAACCCGACTATGATGTCGACGCTGCCGCTTTCTTCAGGGCATTTGGGCCTCTCGAGGAGCTTTCAGTATCCGGCCCCCTTGGACCTGAAATCCTGGATAGCATTCTGTCCCGACATGGGCACAAGGTGAAGAAGCTTGGCCTCTTTCCACATGAGAATCCATTCGATTCGCGTCTAATGCACGTGCCTATGATTTTCACAAAGGAACACATCGAGAAAATCCAGGCCAGCTGTCCGGCATTATACGACCTCTCTGTCCCAATCAAACGCACTAAGTCTGACAGGACTGAGGCGGACTTGTACAGAAGCCTTGGCAAATTCGCGCGTTTGCAACGGCTCTTTCTCATTCTCGACTGTTCCAACTGGCGGGTGATGCGGGATAGCACTCTGACGGACGATCCTTCATTTGATAATGACGACCGAGAGCTCTTTATAACAATCAATTCGCACATAAGGAGAGGCCATGTGCGAGAATGTCTCATAAACTGCGCAGTAGATGAGACACTGGCGCGATCCATTTGGGCGACCATCTGCCGCGACAAAGTTACGCAGCTCAAGTCCCTCAAGCTATATACAACCGGAGGCGGCAATTTTGGCAACACCTCGAGTTACTTGGATCTGGACAAATTGATCTCAAACATGAGCCGTTCTTTCATAATCGAGCGAGCCCGAGAAGATGATGACTCCATTTCCGTGAGGGAACTGGGTGGTCGAGCTAGGATTGCTCGCGACCAGCAGTTTACAAGATGGCATGCTGGACAGAGTCTTCCTGATTCCCCGGAATCAGCTCTCAATATTTTTCGCCGTATTTGGGCCCCTAAAAATATGAGTCAGGGTTGGCGAGATGACTGGTCAAGTCTTCCTTTACAGGTCTAACTCTACTTATCGTAGATCGAAGTCGAACCCTGAGCCTCTTGGTACAGCACTAAAGGGGCAGGGATAAGGCCCTTATGATTGCACGAGGGAAAAAGGTTAGAACTAGATCTAGAGCGTTGATAAATCGCTGTTTCTTTATATCGACGTCTTCTGTGCTGCTTGGTACTTTTGCAAGCCTCATGTTGGACGTGTTTGCCGCCAATGCAGTGTCCTTGACCGATATGCCGGAACCGCCTGCCAAGATGGATTTGTAAAAGAACGAATTCCCCGGCTGATCTCGTCAAGGTGCCTCGTATCAACAGTGGCTCCGGAAATTCTAAAGACGTCGGCTTTGAACATCAGTGTTTGTTTGGGTATAAGGGCTAGGTATTAGGTTTGGGTGTTGGGTTTGGGTGTTAGGTCTAGGTATTAGATCTAGGTATTAGATTCGGGTTGGTGAATTGACTATGCGCACGCGCGCGCGCGCGCGCGTGTGTGTGTGTGTGTGTGTGGTGGGTGTGCAAATTAGCATGAGCGAGAGAAATATGTATCGGTGTACCCTCCATTTTTGCAAGTGCGAATCTCTGAGTTCATTAATATTGGACGGCCTAGTCGCGACAGAAGACCTCAGGAGGGAATGGACCTGGACTACTTAAGTTTGTTGTTTGAGAATTTGTTCTAGATTGACATGTAATATCATACTAGTTACGAGTTGACGCTGAGAAAAGGAAATGGTATATCTATAGCTTGGCGATACCAAAACCATCCGTCTTTGCGCGGCCAAGCATGCTCTTCGCGATGTCTTTGAGGCTCGCTGCACCAGCCAGCGCCATCGTCCTGGCCAGTTCTCTTTCCAGAATATGCAGTACATCTTCGACACCCTGTTGACCGTTCCATGCGAGCCCCCAAAGTGCTGTTCTGCCAATGAGACACAAGTCTGCTCCCAACGCCAGCGCCTTAAAAACATCACTGCCATGAGTAATTCCCCCATCTAAGATGACCGGGATTCTGCCCCTGACCACGTCGACAATCTCGGGTAGCGCCTCTATAGTTGAGGATACGCCATCTAGCTGCCGCCCGCCATGATTAGACACTATAATACCGTCCACGCCCGCTTCTAGTGACCGTTCTGCGTCCTCCGAAGTCATGACTCCCTTGAGAATGATTTTCATCTTTGTTTGAGATCGCAACCACGGAATAACCTCTGCCCACCCAAGGCTAGTGTCGACGAGAGAGTCCGCAGTCTCATCCACCAATCTCTTGTAATCGGCGGCCGTCTTGGCCCTAAGCAGAAGACCCGCTTGGGAGATGGCCCCGGCCTTCCTAGACAGCCCGTTTGCCATAGCCAAACCTGGTGGCAGTTCCAGCGGATCCCTCCGCTCGTGGAGCCGGTTGCCGAGGATGGGCGTGTCGACCGTCAGGACGAGAGCCTCATAACCTGCCTTCTCTGCCCTCTGCACCAGGCTAGCTGTGAGCTCCCTGGACTTGATGAAGTATAATTGAAACCATGGCGCGGGATATTCTGGCGCGCGCTGCGGCACGGCCGCAGCAACGTCCTCGAGCGTTGTTGTAGCATTGGTCGAAAGAATGACGTTGGTCCCTAGTTTGAAGCTCGCGCGTGCGACATCGACTTCGCCATTGCCGCCTGCGAGCTTCTGGTACGCGCTAGGAGCGACGGCTATCGGGATGTCGTAGCGTTTACCAAGGATCTCGGTCCTTGTGTCGATGCTGCTCACATCGCGTAGAACTCGAGGCCGGAGAATCAACCTAGAACTGTCAGCAGGGGATTTGGAAACATCAGGGTAATTTCTGCGTCGTACTGTTGGAAGGCTTCCTCGTTTCTTCGAAGCGTGTGCTCTCCATCGGCACCTGTTCTGTAATAATCCCATACCTTGGCCGGGAGACGCTTCTTTGCGATTTCCAGCACGTCGCGGATTGTAACCGGATCCGATTCCTTGCCACTCGTCATATTGCACAACTCCTCTATTTACATAGGTTGAGTAGTATTCCGCAAAGTGCTATCAAGCTCTACTTGGAGCATGTCATGAGTAATTTAATAACAGTCCCTCCTGTCAGAGCACCGTAGTACCCCGGACCAGGACCGACATCGGACCATGGCCGATGATGCAAGAGTGGAGCTCAGTATTTTGTTAGCCGATCGTTTTACGCCCCCAATCCCGATATTCTCGACTCTGTAATTCTTTGTCGTTGCTCGCGCACGTACAAAGTTCACATTATGAACATCGCAGGTCCCAAACTCGCAACTCATACAGGCTTACAATTCTTCTCCGTCATCGACAGCGAGAATGGTCTTACGGTTGATGGATTTAAGGTTGATATTGGCACTATTGACTATTAATAGGACCAGGCGCCCTGTCTGGCACAGATAACGTCCCTGCTCCACATTCCGATGTACCCCTGATTGCGTGAGTCAGATTTTAGTGCAAATGCACTATAAAACGCCTACTTTTTAAACCCTACTAATAAATCCAATTTAATTCTAAAAATAACCCCACTTATTTCCTATATAGGAAATAAGTTAAAGATATAAAATAAAATACTATATAAATTTTATACTTAGTATATAAGAGATAATAAATATTTTAAGTAAGCTAATATTAAAGTACTAAGAAATATTAGGGAAATATGAAAACTATAAAATAATTAATATCTTATTAAAAGAATTAGATAGAATTTTAGTTTTTTAAAATTAGAAAGAATAAAAATTCTTTTTAAATCTTTTATTAATAATTATATTTTTAAAGATTTTATTTAAGGAAATAAATAAGAAAATATATTTCTCTATATAAAACTTATATAAGTTTAAGGAAAATTTATATTTCCTTATATTTCTCTATATTAAATATATATATTAATAATAATATACTTTATATATTTTAATATATTTAATATATAAGAAAAAAGTAATATATAAATTCTTATTATATATATAAGCTAGAAATTAAATATAATATAAGTATTAAAGAATATAAGAGATTTAGGAGTAAATCTTAATATTTTAAAAAAAAAAATTTAAAAATCTATATTAAATTTATTAAGTAATATATTTAGTAGCTTAATTTTTTTCTAGGTAATAAATCTACTTTTATATATAGGAAATAAGTGGGGTTATGTTTAGAATTAAATTGGATTTATTAGTAGGGTTTAAAAAGTGGGCGTTTTATAGTGCGTTTGCACCAAAATCTGACCTATTGCAATGAGGGGTACATCGGAATGTGGTGAGGGGACGTTACCCTAGTAACCGATTTGCCTAAGTCCAAGTACAAGCTTGAATACCATAGTTGAATAAGGTTCATTAGATGTTAATTTAAAAGGCAGCAAGTATAATTCTCTCAGCTTCTTGCGTAAGACTACGGCTGTGGGCCATCTTAATAATTGACTGTGTGAAAGGATATTATGTTACACACCGAATTTCCTAGAGTTTGACTAAGTTGGGCTATCCATCTTCAAACACAATAAGCATCGAAGTGTGCGGTCGACTGCTGGTACGATACGGCCCCATCAACCACAACTGGCTTTCCATCCTGTTGGAGTCCACCTCCCGGGACATACACCAAACCACCCACCGCAGCTGCTTGTGTCCCATGGCGAGGTACCTGCATGGGCTCTAACTCGGTCCATTCTTGAGATTCCGTGTCGAAGACCTGAGACTGATTGAAGACTCCTGTGGAAGATTCCGGATTGCCCTCACCACCAAACACGTAGAACTTCGCTCCCACCGCACCTCCGTTCACGCCCCCACGAGCAGTCGGCATAACTGGACTGGTTTGCCATCCAGTTGTTTGATTTGTCAGATCAAGCCTGAAGACCGTGTTGCGAGTATTCCCCTGACCATACCGTCTGCCACCAATGACATATAAAGCATCACCGACAACAGAGCCAGCTGCATGTTGGCGACTCTCAGGTAGCTCAGCAGCAGGTTCCGGTAATCTCAGCCATTCATCAGAAGCAGTGTTGAACGCTATGACAGAATTTACCGCGTCCTGGTATCCGTCCTGAAGCACTGTCATTCCACCAGCAAGGTAGATGGTTCCATCGTGAACCCCAACGATCGCGCTTCCCCTTGCTGTACCATTCGGCATAGGAGGGACTTCGGTCCAAACGTTTGTCGACGCGTCGTACACGTAAGAGGCCCCGGAGGCCACCCAGTTAAAAACCTGGCCTGGACTCAGGAGGCCTAGAGCTAATCCACCAAGCAGATACAGCTTTTGGCCTACTCCGACGACATTTGGATGATTGACTTTGTACGGAATTGGGGATGCAGTGGTCCAAGTGTTAGAGGCGATATCATAAAGCTGCATCGAATCGGTGGTCTGTGAAGAGTTTCCAACGGGAACATTGCCACCGACGATTGCGATAGTCGTGTTCCCTATTGCAGCGACACCGTGTTCTTGACGGGGCGTTGGAAGCGAGGCCAAATTGATCCACTGTCCCGATGTACAAGACATTGTTGTAACGACAATATTGGCCAGGCCGAACACGACGAATCCAACATGGCGAAATGAACGATACATGATACTTTGAATCTTGATCAAAGACTTTGGAGAAAAAGGTGGGGTGGTGATTAGGAATGAAATTTGAAAATGAGATGCCGGGTTATGTTTGACTGTAAGTGTATCAGTCTGTGTCTGCTTGTCTCCGATGTCAAAGTACTCTGGTAGAGGTGGAAAGTGATCGGATATATTTATGTTAAATCAGGAAAGCAAGGAGCCCGTTGATTACTTAAGTACTCAACTTGTTTACTGAATGCATTTTCATTCTCCCTGCTTCCATATACTCCAGAGCATTCCTTCGTGATATCGTGCTTGGTTCAATAATAACCACAATTGGATCAGAGAATCCTTCCAGACCAGTCATACAAGGACTGGTTGCTAAGCTTCTGATCTAATTCAGATTAGGGAGGGATTTTGTCTGGGGGCTTAATGTCAGCACTCCGGGACCCCGGTCGCGGGCAGGCTCAACCACCCGTCGGCCGAAGTAGTTCGGATGAACTATTTGCTTACTTCCGTCTATCTCTGGGGCTTGGCAATGACGGCCTTTGGCGGCAAAGTTCGAGATACACTCCGAGTGGGTAGATTGAAGGTGGGAATGTCCGATACAATGTATAACTCACAAGGATCTCAAAACCTCCCTTGTAGATATTGGATAGCTCTATTTCTTCATGAAAACGTAACTCGCCCATACTGTTTGACTATGAAGGGGAAACACATTCAACAATTCTGGAGAGCCCCATAATTAATCAACATGTTCTTCCATTAAGAGTTTCTGGGGAGGAAAGCTGCACAGTAAACCGGCCAGTCACAGACCGCACCACAGGGGCATTCTTGGAAAGTTTGTGACATGCGATGAGGGTGTTTGAGTAGGTGTTTGGGAGGAAATAACGGCCACCCTCGATTGGCAGTCTTCGAGAGAAGCTGTTCGCAAGGCAGCGCCAAGTTTTCTGCTTCAGCCATGCCGAAGAAGATGGTCTGAGAGAATGAAAGAGTTCTTGTGAAACATCTTGTGTAGCTCTACAACTGCTTCTGACGTCCAGATTCAAGTCGCCCTTCGCAGTATTTGACGATAAAAGACGACCTTGGGTCGAGAAGGTAAGAATTGTGAGACTTGTGATAGGGTTCGGAGCCGCGGTCGGGGTCGGAGTCGGGGTCGGGATCGGAAATGCTGTCTTGATACAGTGCCATACCACGGCCACGATCACGAGATGTACTGTTGCAATGTGAGATCATATGGACGTGCGGGTGTGTGCAGAAGTTTTCATGATTATTGAACCTTATTGATCTATTGTGCGGGCACCAAAGATGCCCCAGAAGCTTTCTCAAGGAAGCCTCCTAATATGTCAAAGCCTACGAATAGCCTCCGAGCCTTGACAAACATGGGACAAGAGACCGGAAGATGGCCACTTAGATACCATGCCCGCCATATTGAGATATAACTAAATACGCCCATAACATGTGAGACGTTGCTCAGAGGCAATTTTCGGCTCCAACGAGAGCTTCTGAGCTTCCCGTCTTGGCGATTCCTAATTCCTAAAGGCTGTTTGTTATTATGAAGAGGGATAATCTACTATTGGGCCGTAAAAGTCCGGGCGAACTCTCGTGGTTGGCAACCCCTAAGTGCCTGAGCATGGAGACTAGGAATACAAGCAGGAGGGTGCATGGTACTAGTCGAGACATTCTCTTCCACATATGACCACGATTTTATTCCCCAAATCCATGACAAATGCTAAAATGGGTGGAGACCTCGCATGAATGGTAGCAATTTGCCGGGTAAGAACTATTCCACTACCGAATTTGTCACTCACAGTCACGAATTGTACTGTTGCAGTATCAGACTGCGGTACTTGACTTGAATAAGTTCACCGCCAATGCCGGTGCCGTCGTACCCGGACAATGAATCAATCCGAAGTGCGATGGCTAATTGGAATAGCTATTAGTCTATACGTGGCTAGCAGTCCAGCATATCTCGGTAGCTTTGTGACCCACAGACTCATGGAGGAACATCACGATGTCCTGGTTTACCCAAATATGGCAGCCATAAATGAATTTGTCTAGAAGAACCAATTTGTATATATTCGTAGAGCTATTACTGTTCATGAACTGCATGCATTTGGGGGCGTGCCTCAAAGAATCTCTCGCTCATTCTAAATGACTCTCTCTCCCTTGAACCTCATCACTCTCATTCTGAGTTCTCAGTCGTTGCCACATTCGAGCATCCTTCACATAAAATTATCTAAAGGATATTACCATCTCCTAATCTCATTTTAAAATGGCGCCCTTATCCTCAATCGCAGCTATACTTATCTGTTTGTCTTCTATGACAGTCGCCACTCCGCTCCTGTCCCGACAAACAACTGCCAACGTCCCTGGGGCATGTGCTACACTTCACCAGCGCAAGGCATGGCATAACCTTACTACTGAAGACAAGGCAGCGTATATCGAAGCTGAACTCTGCTTGATCAATTCTCCGCCCAAAACTAGACATCCGCTGGCCCAGAATCGATGGGATGAATTCACCATCACCCACACAGTCCAAACGCAATGGGTTCACAATGTTGGTGGTTTCTTACCCTGGCATCGTTACTTCGTGTTGGCACATGAGAATGCCCTCCGCAACGAATGCAACTATACGGGGTACCAGCCATATTGGGAAGAGACTCTTGATATGGGAAACCTTGCATCAAGCCTCATATTTGACCCAGTTACAGGCTTTGGTGGCCAGGGCAGAGAGTGTCTGGATGACGGGCCGTTTTCTAATCTCAAGATTCACGTCAGCTATAATTTCACCAGTCTGGAGTTTTATGCCGATAATCGCTGTGTATCTCGCTCCTTTGACAACGAATTCTTTCTCACTGGCAACCAGACAAGCGTCGATAATTGTTTCGCCATCGATGACGGCACGATCGCCCTTGATTGCTTCTGGGCCAATCCACACTTTGCTGGCCACGGCGGTATCGGCGGAACGATGGCGAATTCCGCCGCTTCAATCGGGGATCCTCTCTTCTTCCTTCACCATGCCTATATTGACCGTCTGTGGTGGCAGTGGCAGCAGGTCGATCCGGACACAAGAACGAACGCTATCGGGCCTCTTCGAAATTATCCCACAGAAGCTTATCTGGCAAGAGAATCTTTGCCGGCGCCTGGCCCAGAGTTTCTAGATTATTCAGGAGACGACGGCGGGAACATCACCACTTTAGGCCATGTGCTTTGGCTCACGGGTCTTGAACCAAACGTGACAATCGCGGATGTGATGGATTTGGGCAACATTCTCAATTGCGCTGAGTACGTCTAGCTTTGGTGGACGCAGTTGATTTAGGTTGAGGTAACAAATGGTAGCGGAAATGGGCTTTGATATGATTGTACGTTTCGGAGTTTAGTTTCAATTACGCAATCTTTATGAGCTCCTGCAATCGTGCTCTGTCTTTGTGAAGTCATGCAACAGATTACTATTATTTTGGAAGTCGTATTCATAAGTGAGTGACACGTCAGCGTGAGACTATATATTCATCCCAATGATCACTGGCCTAGGAACGGATTTAGACATTATAGGTAGGGAGTAATTAAATTCAGATCTAGAAATGGGACACAACGCAAAAGGCACATCGGCTTGCCCAGGCGGCTCTTCTCATCTCAAAGGAGCCCAAAATCGCATATGAGGAAACATGGATTACCCGATGGTCTTCATATCGTCTTTCAGACCTCAGCAAGAGTCGTAGCACCAATAGCCTGTCCGGACGCCGGAACCAAAAAGTTGCTTCCCTTCACCTTCTTGTCCGAGCCTCTCGCCCCCTTCAGCACAGACGCGTCAACACTCGTGAAGGAGCTGTTGGACCAAGTTCCCGAGTTCCACGAATTGCCCGACGCACTCACAGTGCTGACCAGGCTAACTTGCGCGCTCCCAACATTAACAGCAGCAATGTTGCCCGTCATCTTGGACGAAGAGCTACGCATGACGAACCCGGTATCGCCGTTGTTCCACGCCGTGTTTCGCTCAAACGTCAGCGAACCGGGGTTACCGTTATCAATGAACCCTTTCTTGAAGTTCGCAAACGCCATGGAGTTGCGGATAATGTGGTTCGCCGGTGGGTTATCCGTAATGCCGAGTTTGAAGCCGTTGCCGTCGCCCTCGAACGGACTGAAGCCCCCTGCTACCTGTTAATCACCTGCTACGGTCCTAAAGTGACACATTCTGGAACATTGCAGAGAACATAGATCGGTGAACTGTAGCAGGAGAAGAGTAGCACTTACATCGGTTGTAGCCGTTGCCCCACGCGTAGACCTCCTCGATGGTGACGGGAGATGCGAACATGAAGAGGTCGAGGCCGTCGTCGACGTTGTCCCAGAGCCGGGCGTTGCGCAGCACGTTGCCCGCGCCCTCGCCCGACTTGCATGCGAAGCCGTCGGCGCTCTCGCCGTTCTTGCGCGGGTCGCGGTTGCGGTAGGAGTCGAGGTTGAGGACGGTGTTGTTCGCGGAGGCGCCCTCGAGCTGGAAGCCTGTCTCGTAGTTGTCGTGGGTTGAAAGACCATTGTAGTAGTTGTGGGAAGCGTCGCGGGCGTAGATGCCGTAAGGGCCATTAATCATCCTGTGGGACGTGCTCAGCGGGGGATTGTGGCTAGATGATTGTGCAGAGCTTACGTACTCTAGGTCATAGAAAGCCCAATAATTGGCATTCTGGATATGAAAGATACCTCGCTCGGAGTTGGGCAACGATTCGTCCAGTGCCTTGGGGGTTCTGCTGAATATTAGCGTTCCTGTGGTCCCTGGAGCACTTACACGGGAAAGCATTTGGACTTACCCGGGCATGTTCTCGCCATCGATGATGACTTTCTCCCCCTGGTATGGTCGCACGGAGATGGGCGACGTGGCCGTCCCGCTTTTCGAGAATTGAATATTAGCAGAAGGCGCATACGTGCCCTGACGGAGGTAAATGGTGTCGCCGGCTGCGGCAGCATTAACGGCCGACTGTATTGATCCATATGGGGCCGTCTGAGTGCCGGACCCAGTGCCCGTGGGGGACACAAAAATGTCCAGGGCGGTGGCTCCACTGAGGATGGCCAGGAAGGCAAACGGAAGAGCCTTGGTTGGCGCCATTGTCGGAAGTGCTGCTTTGATATTATCAATGTCTCAGGAACGCGGGCTCTACGTGCATCTACCCGACCTAAATGTATCAGACATTTTATAGTCTATTTACTCATTTTCTGCACCATAGAATACTAATTCTTCTCAAGTCATAAACGAATCAGTACGCCAGCAATTATCAACAGGTCAAAGTCTTGGCCAAATGTTGACAATTTTCCGCCTCTTGAGGAACGGTCAAATCTGAAATCCCCCAATCATGTGCCCCCATCATGGCAGACTAGGATGACTGCCAACACCACTCAATGTGGAGAAGGGGTCCTAACAGGGCAGCTCCGGAAAACATCGTTCCGCTGATCAATGATCTCGAGGGTCATATCACTACCATGAACAAACATTATCATTTCCTGGGACATGAGTTATTCGCCTGAGCCGTTCCCCTTGACGTTACTTTGCACGGCTCGGACCTTTTTGTACCAACAGCTCCGTACCTAAGTAACCACCCGTCGTCCTTCCTCAACGTACCACGCATTGAGTGAGCAGGGAAACATCCTCCCAATGCCCGCCCTTGATAGATGGTGTCATTGATAACTCATACGACGACTTGAAAGACCCAGCGGCCCAAATTACATATCCCAGGAAGACATCCACGTTATCGCTAGCACAAAGAACGTCAGTCAGCTTGAACCAAAACCCTCAGCACGCCCGCACAGGCTTTGACTTACTCCATATATCTCAACTGCTGGCACAAATATTTCTTGCAAGAAGGTGTGTCACCGCCACCAGTCTCACTCACGATAGCCTGCCTCCCGTTCTTCCTCATCCATTCGGCCAGCGGCGCCCATTGGTCTTCAATACCGCTCGTAACGCACTCCTTACTCGTCCCAGAGCCCTCAGCATCGAGGTACAGGTGCACGTCGAACATGAGGTTCGCCGTCGTCCCATCCGGATTGGTCACCTTCTTCAGGGCATCCCCGTCGCCCTTGGCGATGAGGTAGCCGGGTGACTGATGGCCCCTCCCCGGAAGGGAGATGAACTGCGTCGCGGCGCCGGCCTTTCTGATAGCTGTGACGGCCGCCTCTACGGCGTCCTTCCACGATGAGAGTGAGGGGAGTTTATATGGTTCATTCATGGTTCCGAACCAGATCCTGTCTTCGCTCTTGTATTTGGCTGCGAGCTGGCCCCACAGGTCCGCGAATTGTGAGATCGTCGGGCCGTCGTCCTCCGCGATCATCTTGCCGTCCCACCGCGCGTAGTTGTGTAGATCGATCATGCAGTATGCACCCGTTGAGAGGCATCCGCGCACGAGCTGGTCGTAATAGCCGAAATTGGTAGGGTCGAGGAGCCCGCCGAGGTCGTTGTTGACGAGGTACTGCCACGAGACGGGGAGGCGGAAGATGTTGAACTTGTCGGTTGTGACGAAATGGACCATCTGGGCGGTCCCGTTGTTCAGAGGGTCATCTGGGTCGGCGTATGCCGGGGGGACATTGGGTAGCGGCGCATCGATCTTGCTCAGGTCGCAAAAGCCCTCTTGATTGCTTTTTGCAAAGTCGTGTTAGCAAGCGTTTTTCTCCTTTGGCTACAGTGGGCAGCTTGATTGTTACTCACCATCCGAAGTCGAAGCCACATATGTTCAAGCCAACAACCTTTGTCTTGGCTCCTCGGCTGAACACATCGCTTGCAATGTTCATATTGGCGGCGGCGGGTAAGTTTGAACGACTGGATACAGAAACATCCTCATTCGAGGTCTCCAGTTCTCCATAAGCATAGTCTCCGTAGGTAGCTGCAGCAAAGAGCAGTGCCACTTCCATGAATTTTCGAAAGCCCATCGTGTTGACTCGACTCCAGAATGAGAGGTGTTCAATGCAATTTGATTCTCTTTGATGATCGAGATATGCATTCGAAAATGAGCAGGGGGAAATGGTGGTTGACAAAGACATCGAGCCTCGAGAGAAACGGAATGAAAACAAAGGATTGAATTCTTAGTAGGTGCCACAAACACTGAAGACTTGTCACTTCACTTCTAAATATTCAACTGTTTCTCAGTGAATAAGAGTGAATCGCACGCGCACTTCATTCAATACCGAGAGTATTGAATTTGCACCAACTTCTCGCGATTATCTCAGCCACAACCCTCACATTTCTACCAGAGAAGACCGCGTTCTGCCTCGTTACATTTACGTTGTCCTCCAAGGTTCAAAATCTTTAAATCCATCAATGCTGTTCCTTTGGAGCGCATAAATCACATGCAGTACCTCATATCCGTCTGGGAATTCCCTCTCTATTAGCATTGAATGCAAATACCGGAGGCTATTTTGCTCCGTTTCTTGGATTGGAAATCATTTTATCTCGTCACCTGTGTTCTGAAAAGTGAAATGTGCCGGAGTCCAAAGCGCTCGTTTGGTTCGGCGTCAACACTGTTGACGCCTTGGATACACATGGTCCACTCATCATCTGGGCAGGAGAAAAAGGACAGTGTAGATTACATACGTAAATCCCTGGGTTCCGAGCGATGAATCATTTGCTAGTAAGTAGAGGGTTCTCCACTGGCCAATCCACAAAAACACGCAGCCATATGCGCGGCTGCGGCACGACATCAACTCGATCTCCTTGATTGGAATGGCATGCGGCGATGTAACACTCCACAATAGGCGTTTCTCCACGGTGGTAGCACTATATGCACCTGTTGGCGACCAACGTACAAACCTAGAGCCTTGGGGAGACACAACAGACGGCAGCCAACATTGCGGCTCACCAACTAAGCTCCCCGAAGCTCAGCTTCATGTGCAGCGTGGACAACTTTCCACTAATTGTCATTAATATTTCTTTTCTCTTGACTTCTTCGACGCAGTTTATAGAAACATCTACATTTATGTATACCTTTCCATAAATTACCGATTCTCTCACCGAAAGTTCACGAGAACATCATGGCGCCGAAGCAGACCGAGTACGACTTCATTGTCGTCGGCGGTGGTACCGCCGGTCTCGTCGTGGCCGCACGTCTGACTGAGAACCCAAACGTCTCTGTCCTTGTGCTGGAGGCCGGCAGCAATGCTCTACAGGACCCTAGAGTCGCCGTTCCAGCAATATGGTCCGCAATCTTGGGCACTGAACTCGATTGGGACTTTCTCACGACGCCGCAGATACATTTTACCCTTTTTTTCGCGACTGCTCCTCGGGTGTTCTCTTACGAAAAATACTAATGCGACTACTAGGAGAACCTTAATGGACGTCAAATCGGCCAGCCTCAAGGTCGTCTTCTGGGAGGATCAAGCGGCCTCAACGCCGAAGTATTTGTCCCGCCCTCTGCCGAGGACTTCAACGAGTGGGAGGCCCTGGGAAACCAGGGCTGGGGCTGGAAGTCTCTGGGCCCTTATTTCCGCAAGTTCCACACTTTGGTGCCACCAGATGCAGAGCTGCGTGAGCACGTTGGCATCAACTGGATCGATGACAAGGTGACGGCAACGGATGGCCCGATCCAGGCCAGTTTCACAGACTCACCTGAGAACCCACTGGGAAAGGCCTGGGTTGAGACCTTCGAGAAACTCGGCGGCGGCACCACTGCTGATCCGTTCAGCGGGCACTCTACTGGTGCCTTCAGCTGCCCGGCCAGCGTTGATCCTGCCACAAAGACGCGTAGCTACTCTGCCAGTGCCTACTACGCTCCAGCGGCTCAGCGCCCCAACCTTGACGTCTTGACTGGTGCCAATGCTAAAGTGATTGCTCTCGAGGGTTCTTCCGGTAGCTTGCCATTGACAGCGCGTGCCGTTGTATTCACCGACAAAGACGGCGACCGTCAAGTCAAGGCCAAGTGCGAAATCATCCTCGCAGCCGGAGCGTTCCAGACACCCAAGTTGCTGGAGCTTTCAGGCATTGGCGACAAGACTCTACTTCAGAAGCTCGGTATTGCCTGCAAGGTAGACAATCCCGGCGTCGGCGAGAACCTACATGATCACCTGATGACAGGCGTCAGCTTCGAAGTGGCCGACGGCGTCATGACGGGTGACCCACTCGTTCGAAAGGAGCCTGGGGTGGTCGAGATGTTCATGCAGATGTACCAAGAGCATCATGCCGGACCCCTTGCGAGTGCTGCACTGATGAGCTATGCCTTCACGCCTATCCTCGAAGCCACCATCGAGAAGCTCGACGCGGGTGCGCAGAAGAGCCTCGAGCAGGCTGTCAAGGACCTGCAACAGACAAACCAACCTTCCGTGTCGACCACCCAGCGCTCTGCGGCCGAGTATCTCACCAGGCTCCTGCAGGCCAAGACAGAGAGCACAGGCGTGCTCTTCGCACTCCCCGTGCAGGTCAATCTCCACAACGGACCCAAGCAGATCGGCATGACAACCAACCCAGTGGAGGGCAACTACCTCAGCATCGGCGCGGCCCTCGTCCACCCGCTCTCGCGCGGGAGCAGCCACATAACGTCAGCCGACCCGAACACGCCACCGGTCATCGACCCCCGGTACCTCAGCCACCCGTTCGACGCCGAGGTGTACGCGCGGCACCTGATGGCCATCGAGGCGCTCGCGGCGACGGAGCCGCTGGCCTCGCTGCTGAAGCCCGGCGGGCGGCGTGCGCAGCCCGGGCCGAACGGGGCGAGGGTCGATACTGTCGAGCGGGCGAAGGAGTATATCCGGGCCACGGCGCTCAGCAACAACCACCCCGTGGGGACGTGCACCATGGCGCCACGGGACAAGGGCGGCGTGGTGGACGCGGAGCTCAAGGTGTACGGGGTTGAGGGTCTGCGAGTGGTGGACTCGAGTATCATGCCGCTTATCCCGCAGGCGAACACACAGACGACTGTGTATGCTGTTGCGGAGAAGGCCGCGGACCTGATTAAGCAGAGCTATGGTCTGTGAGATTGATGTCATGTATTTCAAAGCCCTTGATGATATTCAGTGAAATATATAGAGCTCATCGAAATTTTCAAGTCAAAGTGGTGGTCGAGTAAGCAAAGCGAGCCACAAATGGAACTTATCTTGGTAGAAATCAGACGTGTGAACCAGGTCGGTCTGCTTCCATCACTGAACCCACCCGGCTCGGGCCCGAATCCATCCCGGGCCGATCCAAAAACCTGCTACGCTTCCCCCCTTTCCCCCCACATTGTGACCGCGCCAAGGGAATGAAGTTTCCAAGCGGCGGCGTCCAGCGGGGTGGGCCTGCTCAAGTGCTATCTTTTGTGGCGCTCAGGAACCGCCCGTTGCAGGCTTGCAGCTCGCCCGCTTGACACAAAAGAGGGAAAATGGCTCTTCGATAGTTCGTGCCGGTCGGATCATCGTCAGCCCCTTATTTCAGCCGACGGGTGAAGCCAGGCCCAGAGAGGGTTACTGGGGGGGAGGACCGAGTCCCACTTACCGTTGCGCGTTTCTTTCCAAGGTTCCTGTGTGTTCTCGGACGGGGGATGCTTGGCTGAGCCCACTGCCGAGCGACCGCCACGTCCATCCCAAGCTTCCTTCCTTCGTCGCCCGACCCGTTGGCATTAATCATGTGCCCGCTTCCCGAGATGCCTCTGTCTTCATGACATCTGAGAGTTATTCAGTCCTAAGGATATGGGAAAGGGTTGACCATAACACGTACATACCGCGACGAGTGGATTCTCTTGTACATACAGTGCACATATCGTGGGGTGTCTCGGGTGCAGCACGAAGTGGATCTCACGAGACCATCTGACAGGGCGGAGAATTTCGCGACTGACTCCCAGAGGACCCCTCTCAGCCCCAACCCCGCGGTTGCTTCCGCCGAGCTGTCATGGAGGACACCAACGTGGGCCAGCAGGACTCGGCCGGGCAAGGTGACATCGCCGCCGAGTCATCGTCAATGACAGCTGGCGGCTCCGGCGAGAGCGGCCTCGTAGCCGAGGACGCCCAGCACACCTTCCATCTGCCGGCCCATCTCGACGTCTCGGACGGCTCAGGGGTAAGTCGGTCCCGTCGCTTGCCGCTGAACGCCTTGCTCCCACGGTTGATGAATTAGGACGCTGACCTCGTTTGCAGGGAGAGGATCATGACTCCGGCCTGGGGTTCTCATTTGCGTATGCACAATCTATCCACTTGCATTCCCCCTTTGGAGTGGTCTTGGCCGTCCCGTCTCAGCGCGCCTTTGCAGGCACAGCCGCTGCAGCTGAAGATCATGTGCGCGGACGAGCATGCATCAGCGGGAGGGATCGTGCAGATAAACCAGACATTGGGCCACCTGAGTGCTGATGGATTTCGTGCAGGGACTCGACGACATCCCTAGAGCCAAATCTCTACAGATTCATACAAGAAAACGGCCGCACATATCATGCCTTCAACTCAGATAGTAAGCCAACAATTCCCATCCTCGCTGACCAGGCTGCTGACCGAACGACCCCAGAATACCTCCTGCCCAACGACGAGGTCGAGCAGGACCGCCTTGACCTACAGCACCACACCTTCAAGATCTTCCTCGACGGCAAGCTCCACATCGCCCCTCTCGTCTACCCGCGGCGCGTCCTAGACCTCGGCACGGGGACGGGCATCTGGGCGATAGAGATGGCGCAGGAGTACCCAGGCTCGACAGTCATCGGCACGGACCTGTCCCCCATCCAGCCGGCCATGGTCCCCGGGAACTGCAGCTTCGAGATCGGCGACGCCGAGGAGTCCGACTGGGGCTTCGACGAGCCCTTCGACTACATCCACGCGCGGGCGATGGTGACGTGCTTCCGGGACGGGCGCAGCATCGTCCAGCACATCTGGGACAACCTCGCGCCCGGTGGTTACTTCGAGCTTCAGGACCCGTGCATGCCCATGCGGTGCGACGACGGCTCCATGGACGGCACCGCGCTGGGCGAGTGGAACCGCCTCATGGACGAGGGAATGCTGCGCACGGGGAAGGACCTGCGCGGGAACCTCGAGTGGGGCAAGTACATGAAGGAGGTCGGGTTCGAGGGCGTCGTCGAGAGGCACGCCGCCTGCGCGTTCAACACGTGGCCCCGGGGCGACAAGAACAAGCTTCTCGGCGCCATGTGCTGCCAGAACCTGCTCGAGGGCGTGCAGAGCATGTCGCTCGCGCTCTTCACCCGCGTGCTCGGGTGGAGCTCCGAGGACGTGCTGAGCTTCCTCGTCGATGTGAAGAAGGACCTCATGAACAGGAAGATACACTCGTACTGCGGGGTGTATTTCGTATATGGCAGGAAGCCGTTTGATCACGACCTGCCGAGCGAAGAAGCGGCGGCTGGCGAGGGATCTTCTGGGGCGTGAGGCCAACGGTCTGGGGATGACTTGATCTGGAGCAACTCTGCATGATGTATTTGATACCATTTCTCTGATTAGAAAACGGATTGAGATGAAATTATGTCCCTGATTGCTGCTGCTGTACACACTCATCACTATTGGCAGGTGAGCACATTAAGTCAATTAACAGCACAAGTGTTTAGGGTTATAAAATAGGTGAATTTAAGCCCAACGCGTAGTATCATTTGCTGACGGCCCATGTTTCTAGCACTCTAATCTCATGTAATGCTGCAAGGCCAACTCTCAAGCCAGAAGAGAAGCTTCTAACCTACTCTTCTCCATGAATCTAGATCTTCCCCTTCGCATGACTCCGCTCCTTTAGACTCCGCTCGGCCGAGACAATAATGTTAACGTGATTGCTAAGCGCCACGACGTTCTGGTGCTGGTCTAATATGATGACTTCCAAGTCCAGTCTACCGTTCTGAATCACCTTGGCCGAGGACCTGACAAACAGCCACTCCGCCCCCTCCTCCGGCAAGACCCGCTTCACGTCGAGGTTCAGCGACAGCGTCGGGTACCAAAGCATCTCATCAGACCGGAACGGCGTCTGCTCCTCCTCGTCGGGGAGGGGCCTCCACCCCTCGACGACCATGGGATACGCGTCCGCGAGGTACCCAAGGCCGTGGTTCGTGAACCTCTCGCCCGCCTTGAGGCGCAGCCACATGTCCGCCACGCCGCGCCGCGTGCCCTCGCGCGGGGAGTAGTACTCGAGGTTGTTGTGCGCGCGGACGAACGAGTTGAAGCGCTCGGCGCCGAGGCGCTCCTCCCTCCGGGCCCAGTGGGGGTCGCGGCCCAGCGCGAGGAGGCCGAAGTCAACGGGCTTGGGCGGGGGCGTCAGCGACCACCCGGTGGCGAGCGTGAGGCCCTTCTCGAGGCTGGGGCGGGCGTTGGTGACGTAGGCGAGCACGTTCTTGCGCGAGCGGGCGGTGAACCACGGCGCCGCCGGCTGGAGGTCGTGCTGGTGGAGGGTGACGTGCACTGTGGACATGGTCCGCCCGAGTTTCACCTCCTCGATGATGAGCACCGCGGGTCCGATCTCCGTGCGATTGATATACTCGTAGTGGGCCGAGATGGTGTCTGGCTGCCCGCGCCTTGCGAGGTGGAGCGATGCCGCGCGCAGGATCACCGAGGCGACATAACCGCCGTTGGGGACTGAGCCTACGCACCAGGCTGACACGAGGTTGGCACCATAGACATGAGAATCCAGTCTTGTTATCTTTGTTGCCTCGGCGAGCGGTACCAGCTCTTCAGACGCGGGAGACCCCATGTGCAAAGGGAGAGACTATCGTACTGCTCTAAAGCCCAGGTTGCGAGTGGAAATAGGACAAGCATTGTTGGGGGCAAACGGATGGATCGACTAAGCTTAGCGACTGATTGAATACATGTCGGCGACGTAACCTGGAAAGTCGTAGTAGCAAGTTGGCGGGTCTTCCCAGGTGAAAGATGTTGTGTTAAAGATGGCTCATCTAAGTGACTGATGGGCTATGTGAAGGCACCTAAGAAAGTGAATCAGACCCTAGACCTGGAGTCGGAATCCTCGCGCCCAGGTGTAAAGTCTATCGTATTATATGATGCAGCATATGGCACGTAAATCTGCCTATCACGTTTCTTAGCAGCTAGCACTTCGGTTATCTATTTAACCGAATCGCAGATTCATGTTGCTAGCAGCAGCGGTGTAGACACCCCGCGTGATAGAAACGTCGTTCCTTCGGCTCCTTCGGGGAATCCTGCCTTTGGGTAGCGATACTTCTCGTGTAACTTTGTGCTACCTCCTCGGTTGGCAGCTACGTGACGTGCGCGGCTCATACCTCGGCCGCCTCCCTTGTCGGGCACCCCCGAATGTGCGTTGATACTATTTCCTTGGGGGCTAGTTGGGCTGATAAGGATAGCCAAGTGACTGGACCCGAAGGGTTCACGGCCCTGACAGTGAATGAGCACAGGGGTGACTGGGACTGCGCCGGGCACGTTGTAGGTTCTGGGGCCATGCACTTCTACTATAAAAATCGAGCAATCGCTTCTTACTGGCAGCGACATCAACTCTTTGACAACTACTTTCCGCAATCTGTTTTCAATCCAGTACGAACAACTCACCATTCGCAATGGAGACAGAGAGAACGGGATTCCAAACGAAGCATGAGCTTCACCCATCCCAACTGGTTGAGGGCGGCGTAAGTAATAAACCTGTTGGCGTTATATACTGTGGGCTGAGAACTTGGTAAAGCATGTTAGCAAGAAAGCGGGCATCCGAGAGCTTCGTGAGGCGATTCCCGACTATTGCTTCACCCCCAACCTTTTCTGGTCCTTCTTCTATTTGATACGGGACCTGACCTATTCGGCCATCCTCCTCGTCGCCCTCCACAAACTTCTCAACAGTTACGCGGTCGTTTCATCTCCCATCCTCTACTACCTTGTCGTCAACATCTATGGTTTCTGTCAAGGCATAGTCTGGACAGGTCTCTGGGTCTTGGCCCACGATGCTGGTCACTCTGGTTTCAGCAATTCCTCTACTCTCAACGACGCAGTCGGCTTCACCCTGCATTCATTCCTCCTTGCACCTTACTTCTCTTGGAAGTCGACCCATCGTCGCCATCACATCTACGCCAACCACATTGACAAGGATCTCAACTACGTTCCTCCGCAACGCAACGAGTATGCCCGCAAGATTGGAGTCGCCGTAGAGTTCCTCGATGAAGTGGGCGAGGATGCTCCGATGGTGTTGTTCCTAAGGATCCTGCTACAGCAGGTGATTGGGTGGAACTGGTACATTCTTTCAAACATCACTTGCCCTTCTTCCGCCGTCATAAAGAAGAACATGAGCGCCTGGCGCCATTCGCACTTCGACCCATGGGGCGCCCTTTTCCGGTCTTCTGAAGTCATTTCCATTGTGTTGAGCGACATTGGCTGTCTTGTCACCATTACTGGACTCTATCACCTCTATCTACGCCTCGGATCCTTCGAGACCCTGTTTTGGATCTACATAGTGCCGTGGACGTGGGTCAACCACTGGATCGTTATGATCACATATTTGCACCACACCCACCCCTCAGTACCGAAATACACTAGCGAATCCTGGACATTCCTTCGCGGCGCCACAGCAACGATCGACAGAGACTTCGGATTCATTGGCACACACTTCTTCCACCATATCAGCAGCGATCATGTCACGCACCATCTCTTTTCCAAGATCCCGCATTACTATTCACCGGTCGCGACTAAGGCCATTATTCCGCTACTAGGTAATCATTACCATGGCAAAGGGACCCTTGGTTATGAGGATTTGAAGCTGGCTTTTACACACTGTCAGTGGGTGGAGACAGACGTGAAGAAGGATGTGGATTTTGGGCTGAGGCGTGAGGGGGAGCTTGGAGAGGAGGAAGCCGAGAATGTGGCGTTGTGGTACAGAAAGGGGATCAGCCCAGGACCGGAATATAAGCAACGAGAGGCGAAGCTGTTTGGTCAAGGTGGCAAGGACAAGACGGGGGCTGTATGACTGGATGCGGGAGCCCGCATGTGTGTTGAGCCATGGGTCAGAGAATTCCAATGACCATCACCAAAACTCTGAAGGACATCTTCAAACTCAGTATCCACAAGTTCTGGGCCAAAGAAAGCAAGTCCGACTTGCGCTTCACACTGAAGTTGCAGCCTCTGCAGTGGCAGCCTGTGTAGATCTAACTCATTCCAAGCACCCTCTCAAGCCCACATCTCGAAACATCACCGCTATCTCATGAGCTCTTCAACTAACTCCAATATCTTCGCCTCCAACTCAGCCACTTTCAGCCTCAATGACTCCCCTCCCGTATCACTTGTCTCCTCGTCCCTGTTTCTGGCGATAAGCCCCCTTGGCATCATCACAACCATCTTTGTTCCCCCAACGTCCCCCTCTCCCGTCTCAACAAATATACACTCAACCGGGAGATGGAGGCCCGACTCGAGATCTTCTCTTAGGATATCGACGGCAATCAGCGGGTTCCCGAAAATGAAACGTACAAGACCGCGTCCCTGATGCAACCCACTCTCCACCGGACGGTCTCCTGTTGACTCGGAGAAGTAGTGGATCCAATGAGAGTGATTCAATTCATAAAACAAGACGAATTGTTTTTGATATCCCCCGGATTGTGCATCCGATTGTTCAAGTGTGGACTCGATGACTTCCCTCACCCCCTCAGCGTTCCTTTGCGACCTGAGATGCTTCAAGTCGACTTGCGGGACGAGGGTGCGGAAACGCTGGATCACAGTCGCGAAGGGCGTGGTCGTGTGTGAGGTCAGGCGGTGGACTGTGATTGGCTCTGTTGTGGTGCCTGGCGGCAAGTTGGAAGGCGGCGGCGGCATTGGCGGCATCGACGTTCGACGACTGGCGGTGAGGCCTAGCTGGGATTGTTAGGTGAGCGAATGGTCGGTGCGTGGAGATGTATGCATATTCATGAAAAAAAGTTATTATCGTAGATTAAGTTTCGGTTTTGTATTTAAAGCGGGTAAACATACTTGCGGATAGGTTGTGTTTTTAGTAGGCTCAGTGAACCTAGACTCTCCGGTGTCTCCGTGAGAGACTGTGTGTGTAAAGGACTATGTTTGCCGCTGCCACCACATTGATGTGACCCTATCTATCAGCATTCCGCCTTACTTGAATCAATTTAAAGGCGGAATTCCTGCAGGGAGCATGTCTCCACTACATGCAATAGATTGGCCACATTCGTTCTCTTCAAGTATTATGACCTCAGACTGTCAGCAATGGCGTTCTAGCTTACGTTCAACTTGGGCCGCCTTGGGAATCCTTCGCAAACACTAGCAGGGGTTGGTCGACGACTGACGATAAGGACCACAATGGACTGGCTAGGCACAAGACCACACTTCCCTTTCATTTGAACCGCAAAAAGACGCTGATGACGAGAATGAGCTCGCTGCCGATAGAACTTTTCCGTGTCAAGACGGACTTCCTCGACGCTCACCTGGTTGGACTACTCTCCTTGGTCTTCATCTCTGTAGGTCGAGTGGAGACCTCTTCTTTGTCGAACCTGATACCTTACTGTACCATACACACTATTGGAAATCCTGCTGACTGAATTCTCAAGGCCCTCACTTTTTTGATTTACCGACTGTATTTCCATCCACTTGCAAGCCAACCAGGACCCATAGTCGCTAGATTGAGTGCCTGGCCAAACTGGTACCATAGCGCAACGGGAGATCGACATACCTGGCTTCATGATCTCCACGCCAGATATGGCACCGTCGTCCGTTTTACCCCCAACTCACTCTCTTTCAACACGGTCTCTGCAATAGATTCGATTTACAAGTCTCGGAAGGCCAACGTCATCAAGTCGGACTGGTACCAATGTGTTCGAGACTCAGCCGGAGGCTTTGAGAGCACGTTCACTGCCAGGGATAAAGCAAGGCATGGTGTCAAGCGGCGTTTGCTGTCACACGCGTTCTCAGAAAAGGCCTTGAAGGACTACGAACTGATGATCAACAAGACTGTTGGGACGTGGCTCAGTCAGCTCGAGCAGGAAGCGAAGAGCACCGGAGGAGCGGTCGACCTCGGTAGGTGGAGCGAATACCTCATCTTTGATATCCTGGGCGAAATTTGCTTCTCAAAGTCCTTTGGGTTGTTGGAATCATCGGACGGCCGATATATCACAAAACTAGTGCCACAGGCCACGAGATCCTGGTACACGCTTGGCTATCACCCCTTCACTCACCTCCTTCGCAATGTCCTTTTCAAGACACGGCTTGGACCCTACATTGGAGGCCAATCCTACCGGGACAATGGGACGTTTCGCGATTATTGTCTCAGTGCCCTGAAAGAGCGAAGAACAGCCCAGACAGGCCAGACGGTGGATAAAGACATGTTCCATCATCTACTTAATGGTAGAGATCCGGAGACTGGGAAAGCATACAGCACTGGAGATCTAGCCTGTGAGAGCGTGCTGCTCATGGTAGCGGGGTCTCAATCGACATCGGGTGCACTAGCAGCTACTATTCACTATCTGGTCAATCGGCCTGAAACTCTGGCGAGGCTGCAAGAAGAGGTAGGAAATGCCTTCCCTGCGGATCAGGCGGTTCGCTACGAGCCAGGCGACACACTCGCACAACTTCCATACCTCAGAGCTTGCATCGATGAGAGCCTACGCCTGACCCCTCCAACGCCCGGACATCTCCCTCGCGAGGTTATTACACATGCACATGGTCTGGAAGTCGACGGCGCATGGGTTCCTCCAGGAACTAGCGTAGGAGTTTCAGCATACTCGGTCCATCGAAATGAGACATACTTCTCGGAACCTTACGACTTTCGCCCAGAGAGATGGCTCGATGATGATGGCTATCACGGAGCTACAGCGTTCAACGCGTTCAGTGCCGGTGCAACGGGGTGTATCGGAAAGCAGCTTGCGTACATGGAGCTTTCCCTCGCGATTGCTATGCTAGCCCGCCGCTTTGATATGCGAGTCGACAACCCCGGCGGGGCTAGACATGAGTATCGAGTGAGGGACGTGTTTGTAGGAGAAGGAGATGGCCCCCGTGTACAACTCAAATTGTAAAGCAAGTTGGAGCTGTGGCTAGACATTTAAATGGAACATGAATGAAGCACTCAGCGACGCTGCAGTTCTCAGTCATGGCGACGTGTTCTGGATGGGCGTCTCCCTGCCTGAGAACAATGACAACTCGCAGGGTGGCCGCCAATCCAGCTGCACCATTTAATGGGAGGTTGCTGCCAATGAGGATGCCTTCTGCCCTTGTGCACTCAGATTCTGCCTGACACACCCGCCTTAAAACAACAAAAAACATTGCACATTTCCCAAACACAAATGCAGCCATTCCTTTGACACCAGGTCCCAATTGTGACACGGTGAGTCTGAAGCCTAGGCGGGCTCTGAGAGACTCTCAAAACTGCCCTGGATCTGTATCAAGCGTTGATAGGCCCATTCTTAAACGACTAACTTCTACCAGATTAATCGTTACACCTCAACACACTCACTTGTGGTCACTTCGACTTGTTTCGATTGGGAAAACTGTCAGTGGAGAACACATTGTATGTCTTTGCCCTCCTATGTGCCATCACTGACCCAACCTTAGAACTTGTCACATACTTGCACAGCCTTGGGCTTATCCCGAGCCTCCTTCGACGAAGATGGCAAGCCTCAGCATTCTTGACAGACCTGTCCGTCCTCAAGCGGTCTGTTCTCTTTTCACTCAACTTCCACTGGAGCTGCGTCTTATGATATACAAGTTCGTGTTTGTGGGCTCCCGAGAAAATGTCTGGCTCGACTGCTACATGAAACTCGGCGAGGCCATTAAGAAGAGGGAAGGAAGGCGCAGGAGGAAGCTCTACCAGAGAGGCCAACTCTGCTACGAGCACTTCGAAGGTGGGTTTGGGCTACTCACCACCTGCCACATCGTCCATGTCGAAGCCTTCCCGGTTTACTGGTCAGAGACCGTCCTAACGGTACAAGGGTATTACCACAACCTGCAGAGAACATGTTTATACCTTCCTCTCATGATCAAGGAAAACCTGCGCCACCTCCGGGACATCACGCTCCAATCAGAGGGTCGTTTTTGGCATCTAACGCGCCTGCATGAACTCCAGAGGACGCCACAATTGCTCCGGCAATTCCCTAAGCTGGTGAGCTGCCAGTTTCAACAAATGCCTGGTGGCC
The DNA here is from genome assembly GCA_013435955.1 of Diaporthe sp. HANT25. Lineage (NCBI taxonomy): Eukaryota > Fungi > Ascomycota > Sordariomycetes > Diaporthales > Diaporthaceae > Diaporthe > Diaporthe sp. HANT25. Next base: position 577,393 of record JACBFG010000015.1, on the reverse strand, counting down.
ACGGCCATGACTACTCGATATGCGTGCGGAGAGCGGGGAGCCCTCTCAGCTTGCCTGACAGCGAGAATCTCGCACAGTCATACCATGGACTCGGTCGGTTCAGATTGAAGAACGGACAAAGCCTTGCGACATATCTAGAACGCGAGATGGGCGTCAAACCGTCTTGCGGTGTCAACATCCTCTCGATGGCGCATATCGCCAAGCATCCCGGTCGTCACGGAGACTCCAAGAACCTCGTGAGTCCTATTCCTACGCACTTGTCCAATTTGAAATGAGCTTAGCTGATAGACTTGCTTTTCAACAATAGTACCTGAACTGGACCACCGGCATGGTCTATGAGACTACCATTGTCCCTGCCTCTCCCCGAGCATCTGAGGATGCTTACCAGAAAGTCATCAGTGCGGAGAAAGGCTCTGAGTGGAGTTCGTCTGACTATATTGATAATTGAAGATCATGTTTTGGTCTGAGAATATCAACGGAGAAACATTAAGCGCCCGCAATGACTTCGAACAGTCGGACTCCACGATGGGTGTCGCATGACTTTTTGCTCTCCGCATCGGGACGGTCGGATGCGTTTGGGACGACAGCAACTTCGGGTAGTCATGGAAGTCCGATACCAAGAGCAGATCAACTACGTATGTGTGGAATAGGCGGTGATCGGAGGATGAACATTCAGTGGAATTTGAGTCGTGGAGGCCAATCCTCCCAAGATTGATTTTTGATTCCACCGCCAATGCAAGGCAACGCGTGGGGGATAGCTTGGGCGGGATCGTCTTGCATGACGCGATAGGACATGCAGCAGCATGTACACCGACATCGACTACTGCTTGTTTTTAATGCTTTCATTCCTTGTGGTCTTCACCAGAGGCGTGCCTCATGGACTACGTTCACAATGCGACAAAAGCTCCCAGGGTAGGGCAAAATATCAAAATTCCATTCTCAAAATGGTGTGGAAACCCGAATTTCTATCCAATGCTGCCAATCATTAAAAAGGACGCTGATGCTCACAATCGTAACCATCCGAGACCCCGTCCCCAACACCCCTACCTAATCCGTCAATTTTCCGACACAAATTCTGAATGTATGATAAGAACGTCTCTCTCATTTCAACCATGACAGGTTTTTATGTACACAAGGATATACACACGCGGGGTCGAAATAATTGAAGCATATGTCCGTTTAACATTAATCCCAACGCCCCTATATGATTGGTATTTGACGTGGCGTCGTGCCTCTTCCAGACCAGTCTAACGCGTCGAAACTCGCGAGGTGGGTGCTCGCCGACAAATTCCCACAAGAGGTCCTCCAGTAAGGGCAGAGCGCCAAATGAGTGATATAAACAGTTATGACGCCTGGAAACCTCATGTCCAAATCGAGAGTGGTGGTATCATTGCCCTTCCCGCCTCTTCTTCCGCTTTTGATCTCCCCAGGTTGGTATCTCGTAGTGTAATGTCCGTTAAGTGTCGCTCGTATTGCTAATATAATAAATTGGAGAACAGTGAGACGAACAAGCCCTTCCTTCTAGGAAGCGTTGTTGTTCCCATTCCTCCTTACTACCCCAGCCATGCTCAAAGCGAAGTCAGCTGCGGGCCTCTCAATCTCGAAGCTCCTACTCGGCACGAGCCTCCCACCAGGTGTCCGCGGATTGGCCACGTTGACCGTTCCAACTCGGCTCACGGTTCTCGCTGGTGGTTGCTCGTCCGCCGAGTCGGAGTCAGACTCGACCTCCGTGTCTTCACCTTCGTCTGCGGTCGGACGCGCAGGAGGCGTTATGTCATCGGTGCCATCACCGCCTGAACCGCTGGCGCCCGCAGCCAGATAGTCGTCCTCAACCTGACTCGGGGTTGGATCTTCGTAATGTGATAGGCGCTGGAAGTAGTCGGCCAGACCATCGACGCTAGGAGTGCCAACCACTATATCGTAGTTCGGAGGAGGAGTGGGCAGTGGAGGAGGCGCCTGGTCATAATCGAATGGTGGCGGATCGAAGGAGGGGTAACGAAGCAGGTGCATCGGTCTAGGATTGCACTCCTGATCTCGCACTCTTTGCAGGGGGTTCGGGGACACTGGGTTCGAGGCCGCTCCTGCTGCGCTTGCGGTGGCCGCCGTTGGGGATGAGACAGTCGGAGATGCGGCAGTTGAGTTGCCGTTGATCCCTTGTGAGGACGTATGTAGATGAGCCGCTTGCGGTGGCATGGGCAGTGCCGCGTTGATGGGCGCGGTGTCAACAAGACTTCCACTGGAGTTATCCGGCGTAGTGCCAGAGTTGAAGACCTGTGCGTCTGGGCAGCCACAAGAGGTCTGGTGACGCGCTCCGCTGGTTTCTGGACTGTTGTACTCAGGCAATGCTGTGTTTGCCTGTGTCGCGCGGCAGTTCAGCACCGTGAAGGGCGAGTCGATGCTGATCTCAAAGTGTCGTCTCCGTTTGCCAGCCGGGTCGTCGGGGTCGATGCGCGAGATACGCATCACGATCTTCATCCAGTGGTACACGTTGACGTTCTTCCAGCTGCAGTCAGGATGAAGTCTCAGCGACTTATCCTTGGCCATCATTTCACATGTGGGCATCTGCACGTTCATTTCCATCTCTGTCGAGCCCCAATATGTCTCAAGGCCGAGGTCCAGGTCACCCAGCAAGTTCTCTGTAGGCTCTGGGAGTGGCGCCGCCGACGAATGTGTACGTTGAGCTTCGATGGTCCTCCTTCGCTGTGCGGCTTGACGTGCAACTTCTCGCTCATCAGGGGAGAGCTCACCACCGCTGAGGATGCGCAATTGACTAGATTCGTACTGCTTGTCGAGGGGCTTGCCAGCGGTCTTCTCGAGTAACAAAATCTTGCGTCCCGGATCCTTTCTTGTTACTTTCCGGTCGTTAGTCCAGTACTCGATCGCTTCGGTGACGAAGACCTTGAGCTTATGCACTTGCACCTTCGCGAGCGGTGTGAGTTTGAAGGCGATGGGGATCTTGGCGCCGATGGGGAATGACTTCCCCGATATCATGATGTCGTAGTGCAGCTGGTCCTCCCATTGTCGAGAGATTGAAATCGGCTCTGAGGTCTCAAGCGACATCTGGTCAGGGACACGGACGATAGACACCTCCTTGGTGCCATGAAGATTGGGTTTGAAGGCGCCAGCACGCTCGACGGCTGCCTCGAGCTCCCACTTGACTGCACCGTATTGAAGCTTGATGGTCTCCAGCTGGTGGTGATCAATGGGCAGCTCAAATGAGTACTCATACATTCCCGGGAAGAACACCTTGAAACCCTTGGCCTGCACCTGATTTGCCACTGGGGATTCGCCTTTACCGAAACTTCTGGATTCGACAGAGCGCAGAGATAGACGCTTCAGCTCCTTTGCGGACATGTTTGACCGCTGTCTACCGCCAATTTGCAGAACAGATGCTGAGTCCCCAGGGCTGAGGGACGACCGGTTAAGATTCAGGTTCATGGGTGTGCCCTTGAGCTTGTAAGTGCATTGGTTCCCGTACTCGGTCTCCCAGCCGTCGTGCATAGCGTGGAAGAATGTAAGAGCCTGTGTTCTTAATGACTCCTCCTCATACATGTCGACCTTGAGAGGAGGAATTCCTTCGGGCCATTCCGTACGCGCTTTGCCCAGGAGCTTCAAAGTGACAGATTTGACCTTTGTGTTCTTGGAGACATTGAGCTGCAATTTCCCGCGAAGGAGTGCAGTGGAGTTGTGGCTCTCATGTCGCGTGTGGCCGTCATGATCGAATCCTGTCAAGAACACATTGGGCTCGGCCAAGATGATCGTACATGAGAGACCACTGCCGGACGCTATTGGCTTAGGTTGTTGGATCTCCTGGACCGAGGAGTTTATTGCGCTCTTTGCTGACCTGACGGACATGAAGCTGTTCCGGCGTGAATGGCCAGCTCCAATACCTGGTCCAGCTGACAGGCGAGGCGCTCTGAGAGGAACGTCCACCATCGTGGATGATGAAGGGGTTGGAACAATTGGTGCTGACGGTGTGGAAGTGACAGGTGCGGCTACCTGATTCTGTGTTCCTGGGATATCGGGTACGACGGGATCGCCGGGTACGGCGGGATCGCTAGGCGCCGCGGATTCTTGCTCGTGCTCGGGGATGGGCAGCTCTGTTGGGGGTAAAGTCGTGGATCGTCGTCCGGGGGTCTGAGACGCTGCAGTCGCTTGCAGTGAGAGTTCGGCGGTTGGTGACGAGGAGTCGTCGCAGGGTGGTGTGTCCTCTATTCTGGATAATCGGCTCCCAACACTGAGCCAGCTGACAGGTCGTACCCTGGTCCTCGCTTGGGGTCGCGGCCGCGGAATTGGCGCGGTCGTACCGTTTGGCGTGGTCGTGCCGTCAGGACCGTCAGAGTTATTTTGTGGCTCCGGGGGCTGAAATGCAGACTTGAGCTTGCTGAAGAGACCGCCGACTCGCTTGTCGCCTGAGAAGGAACCAAATGACGTCCTCTTTTCCTGTTCTCGAAGCCTGCGCTTCCTGTCCTCCTGTTCACGCTGCCTCTTCTGCTTCTCTTCCTGTTTCTTCCTGTCTTCTTCCTCCTTCTTCCGCTTTTCCTCTTCTTTCCTCCTTTGCCTCTCGATGTCTCGGGGCGTAGTTTTCGGTCGTAGTTCCTGGGGGATGAATCCGGAGGGGTATGAGACAATATGTATGGAGTGGGGGCGGCGTTGGCGGGGCCCGATGTGAGGTGCCGGGAGGCTCGGGTTCGCGGGCGCGGCAGAGCGACGGGCCCGCCGATCAGCAGAAGTCCGAGGCGTGTAATAGACTGCTCCTCGCGACGAGTAATAATAAGGCTCAGGTCTTCTGGGAGTATCTGTTGCTAAAGACATAATGGATGACTAGTCAGAACTCTATGATCCCCAAACGAAAGGATGTTGTTCTGCGCAGAAGGGAAAGACAGTGAAGACCAACTTGGCTCGGCACGGGAGGAATCCAAGTGTAAGTTATGTATGTCCAGACCGGCTCTGGTCGACATAATGGCGACTCAAAGGTATGACGAGGAGCTGGCAAGCCAGGGTGCAGGGAGCGATGCTCTGTGTCGATACGATTGGGTTTACCACACTTGCAAAGGAGACGCTGTGGTGAACGGGTACGGGGAGGTGCGTTGGCAAGCGTAAGGCATCAAGGGGCGAGATATGGGAAGGGATCGCCTGAGTTCCCTAGACTCTGGGCGAGGCTTGCGACAACCCGAGGCGGTGGATCGATCAAGGGGGACGAACGCGGGTAGCGAAGTGCACAGTCCCAGCGGCATTGAAGCATAAAACAGAAGAAAGGACTGACGATGGGCGGTGGGGAGGTGAAAATGACGGTCAGGAATGGGTACATGTATGGATGGGGATGAGCGGGCATGCAATGGGCAGGACGGGAGACCGAGCAGGCAAAGCAAAGCAACCAAGCAAGCAAAGCAAGCATGAAGTGAGGCAAGGCGAGGCAGGGCAGGCCGAGAATGGAGGGAATGCAAACTCACGGGATCCCTGGCTGTGATTCACAAAGCCATAATTAATTACCACGCTGATCGCGGTTCGTACCTGTCATATGTGGGAGCGAGGTATGTCGCAGATTGAGAAGTATGCGCATGTGCTCCCGAGAATGTTTTACACGGAATGTACCACGACCATTGGAGCACAGCAGGCGAGCGGGACCAAAGGGCCCAAGGTTCAGAAGCTTCGGATGGCGGCAGGCGCACGCGGAGGTACAGTACAACACAACAAGGAGCCGTGGAGGGGGGGGGCGTGTGTGGATGGCAACTGACTGGGACGGCAGTGAATGTGTGTTGCGAGTCGCGTGGGCGAAGAATAATGATGCAGACGGCAGACGTCGACGGTCAGGTCAGGCCAGGCCAGCGGGGCGGGCAGGGCAGGAAGACAGGGGTGAGGGAGAAACGATGTGTCTGGGAACCGGGGCCGAGTGGGCGCCCTGTGGAATCGTGCAGGAGGGCGGATGTCACTCCGGGGATGTCTAGGGGAGGGAGGAGCCGCAGGCGTGACCTTGCTCCTGGGGTGTCTCGCAATATCTTGTGCTCCTGCGTGTGGCCTGGATGACCGATGACAAGCAGCCAGCGCACACACTTGCTGAACGGATGAACGAGCGAACGAAAGAACGGGCGAGACGATAAGGCGCAGGACAATGGCCGGAGATTGTCCCTTGGTCGGCCTGCCTGGTAGGTGTAGGTACCTTGCTCGGAGACACCTAATGATGATGCTTGGGCCGGAGTAACAGCCAACCTTGCTTTGGATGAGCTATGCCGTATGTGGTGAACCTCGCCAGGGGTTGCAAAAGGCTGAGGCAGAGCAAGGTGCAGAGGCCACAACCAGGCGCGATTGATTCACACCGCGCAAGACCGAGGCGGAGGGCGCAATGCGGTCAGACGTTGCTGCAACCAGAAGAGGTGTGCGTGAAACCGAAACGCGAGTGAGCGAGTCCCAGTTGCCTTCGCTCTGGCTTTCTGCAGCACTGGTGGTGCAGCGAATGAATTGACGCAGTTGGTTCGCCGGGATTTTGTTGCTTAGCTACCGGCAGATCGGCAGCGCCCTCCAAAGGATCGAATGGGGTTGGTGGCTGCTCTAGTCGACAGACAAGAGATGCCGGCGTGCAACAGTCGCTGGTCCTGAATGCTGATGCTGAATGCTGGTGCTGGTGCTGATGCTGTGAGAATGCGGTCTGTCCTGCGGGGCGCGTAGTCAGGACGAATAGAGTGAGAGTGCACGGTGGGCAATACGTGAGTGGATATGACGAGGCGATTCGGATTTATTACAGGGGATCGGGGCAGGTCGATAAGGTTCGGCTATTGCGATGCTGGAGACTCGGGGCATGTGGATGAGGCGAGGAGAGCGAGGAGCAGCCGAGTGGATGAGTCCGTGTTGTACCCACGCATAGATGGCCAGACATCAGCGCATGGATGGCGCTGAGAAGGTTTTGGTCCGTCTGTACGAGAATGGAAAGCTGTGTGCTGTCTGTCTGTCTACTGCACTGTTGCGCTCATCCAACGAGTTGTGCTGTGCTATTGAGTACTTGAGGCAGGGAATTGACGAGTAGGGTCGCGTGGGGTTGTAAGGAAATCCCCAGATCGCCACCGATGTCGCCTCAGGCCACAGCCCACAGCAGAATGCAACAGCAGGTTGCAGGACAAGACAAATGACCAGAATGAGGAGTGCCCGCGGATTGTCAACTCCACAGCCCACAAAGACAAAAGACGCAAATCAATGGACGAAGGCAAGACGATCTTAGAGTAAGGGTCGTCTTGTGCGTGTGATTGAGAGTGAGGGTCTCGAGCAAAAGTCGTGGGAAGAGGAGAATGTGGGGGAATATGTGGACGTGCTATGCAAGAGGGTGAGGAGGAGCAGGAGGCGGCAGGTGGGAGGCGGAGCTCAGCCTGCAGGCACTTCCACTCCCACCAGACTGGGCAGACGAACAGACTGTGAGACCAGGCGAAGAAGTCGAGCCAGACCAACAAGCCCAGCAAAGCAAGATGCAGTGCGTAGATACAGGAACAGCAGCAAGACGGTGCAGATTCCTAACAGCAAAACTGACTGTCAGTGACTGTGACTGACTGGCTGCCCAGTCTGCCATGAATGATCGCCTGGCTGGACACCGGCACTATGATGCGTTTGAGCATTGGACCCGGCAATATCCCTGCTAGCCAAGTCGTCAATCCTGGCCAGGTACCTTATTTGCATCAACACGGTCTGGCGTGTGGCTTCTGGTTTTGGCAAGGCCCTCTTCCTACAGTTCCTGTTTTTGGGCAGCAACCGGCCGCTTGGATCTGGAAGGCGTGCTGGCGTGTTGGGGCGTATCGATGTGTGGACGGGAGGATGCATGGCCGAGGGCAGTAAGGAAAGCGCCATCTGCTGCAGTGCCTCTTTCTGGCGCATGGAAATGGTGCCATGTCCTCTTGGTGTCTTGTCTTCCAAATGTCATCTTCCAATGAGGGGCGGGCTGGCTCTGTGTGTGTGTGTCCTGGTCTGGTGACCTGGAGATCTGCATGCTGCCCGGCTAACGGCCGCGCATGTGTGCAGATGGGATGTGCAGTCGTGCAGACCGTTTCCACAGCACAGCTCTAGTGTAGTCTACCTGGTCTGCTAGTCTAGCCAGGTAGCGTACTGCGGTGCTCCGTTTAGTCAACGGCGTCGAGTTGACGATAACCTGACGATGGCGCCTCATCACCATGCCATGTCGAAAGTCCTTCCCGTCCAACGTGCCCGACGAAGCAAGAGCCGGCACGAGGGCCGTCGTTACCTGTCAGCCAATGGACCGGTGTCTCAGCTAGACATGCAGAGATGCAGTGCTGCTGCTGTTGTGAGCTAACGACAGACTCATCCGTGGGTTAGCCTGCACGCAAAACGGCTAGGCTCGCCCTCTCCTCGTCTGGCTCTCGTCTGTCGAAAACCTGATTCGGGACAGGGCACGAGGCGGAATATCACATCACAGAGTGCCCCTCTCTCTGTGGTTGATCAATACGTTGCCCAGGTCGAGCTGAGCCCAGAAGCCCCAAGAAAGTCTGGACCCTTGTCCACGTCACGTCAGAGGCTCAATTTCCTTGGCACGGGAACGGAAAGCAGCTGCTGGCCTGGCCGGCCGCGAGTGATGACGGCTCGGTTCTGAACGAGGAAGGCACGGACGGTTGGAAGACACACGGAAGCACACACACAGACGGCAGTCGGCACAGGTCCACTTGCCAGGCTTGCCTGCCCCTCCTGCCTCCACTACCCACCTCCTTCTCGCTACCCTCTCACACCTGCAGGATTTGTCTCGCGTCCAGGAAAGAAAAGGAAAGGGAAAAAAATGTCCTTGAACCACAGGGGTGCACAATAACGTGACGCTCGCCACAGAATCATCAGTCTGCAGGTTGTTTACTTCTTTTCGAGTCATGCACTGAACCAGGCGGAGGTGTAAGAATTTTTTCTCCTCTCCAGGGCCTCAGTCTTGAATTTTCTTCAACGAGTGCCAATTGCAGCCTCGGGATTGGTTGTCCTGCGCTTCAACTTGCCTTGCCAGCCCGACATCGCATTTAGCCGCCCTGGTCATTCAATCCCGGCCGGCGAGGGAGAACCCTGATGTATCGAATGATTCTCCGCCTTCGAGAACACATCCCGCACGCCTCATCGGATCAGTCCATGGGCAAGGGCCAGGGCCTTGGGGTGAGCGAGTGAGTGATACTGTGGTGACTGACTTACTGTCTGACTGGCTGTGGCTGCCAGACTGTTAATCGCCACACCCGGTGCATGAATCATGGGTCGATTCGAGTCTTATCATCATGATGTTTATGTGTACCAATGTATGTGTGTACCGTCGCGTCTGTATCGAGCAAAACCGCTACAACAGTCAGCAATGATGCTTCGAGGTGCAGCAAATCACCGCCAGCCAATCCTTCCCCAGCTTCTCCACAGCATTGAATGCAGGAAATTTCCGAGACATGGGTGGCCGACAGTCATGCTATCAGCAACATCTGTTAGGCTGTTCCAACTTCCAAGCCTGCTCCAGCAAACGAGCCTTTGACGGCCATAGCAGGCCACATCGCCGACTCGGTTGCACCCGATTTTGCGATACGGAAACCACAGACTTGTTCTCGTGGACTGGGTCCCATTCCACATCAGACAGAGCACACTATCGCAAGCCACGGCGTACTTTGGCAGTGAAGATCACAAATCTCATCCGAACAAGTCCGTCTGCACTGCCGAACTCAAGCTTTCCTGGTCCCACCGGTCGGGCACTTCGCCGGATCGGGGCTACTTCACCGCTTGCCCTGGACTGTGAGCCTTGCCCAGCTTGTGCCAGCCTGCCTAGTGGAACAAGCACGCCCGCTGCCCTGCGCTGTTGCAGCCTTGAAGTCAGGGACTGTCGAATGCAAGATCTAGCGCCAAAAGCGCCACCGACATCAGCGGATAAGGGGTCCGCTCTTTGGACTTGGACACAAGATTCGCAACCCGAACCCGGGAACTATAATTGTCTCAAACGACCCTCTTGACTGGTTCCTGACGGGCGCATCAGCAAACCATCAGCGGCAGCATCTTGGCGGCCAGACTGGTCCATGGCGCCCCCGTCAGTCGTTGCTGGTGCGACGCCAGTGCTCCGATAAGCTTTTCGGGGATCCCTTGAAACAAAGCGGCCAGCGCTGCGGTCGCTGCAGATCGTTACCAACGCAGAGGAACCAACGCGACCCAATCCATCTCTGAGCATTGAAAACCTACCTGCGACGCCAGCAATGGTCGTAACGCTGAGACCGTACTATTGCTCGCCTTTGGCCTGCGTTGCACGGTTGCAAAATGGGGCCAAGTGGCTAACAATTGGGCTGTCGGGCGAGCCGCACAAACGGCCGCCTGAGGCCTCAGTCAGCGCCATGCGTGCTAGGGTACGCTTAATGCACTCGCCGGCCCTCCGGAACCCGGCTAGCCTCCTTTCTGCCGGCACACATCCCAGAGCCCCGTGTCGATCTCCTCGCGGAAGCCGCTTCTGAAGACGGGTACGGTCAGCCGGCGGGCTATGTGGCCGCTCATTTCAGACGGCTGGGTGCCATTCGATCAAACCTTGGGCATGTTGGGCACAAGCGCAACTTAAGTGTGCGGTTCTGAGGAGAAACTTTCAGTCTCCTGAATGAATGGAAACCGCAAGGCTTGGGTAGAAAGAGGTGCTGTTACCGCCGGACTCGAATTTTGACCGCTTTTGTTCATGATCATGTGCCTATTCTACCTCCTGTTACTCAAGGTTGAACCCCCAGCTGTACTTCATCCAGGCTTGTTAACCGTCGGCATTCGGTATGAACGTCTGATCATCCACTGCCCTAGCTCTCAGCCCGCTCACCAGCCAAGCGGCTCTCTGCCGGGATGAAAGGCCGCCAGAAATCTTCTCGAATGCGCTCTATGGCCGTATGAAGCCTTAGTCCTCGTCTGAAAGTCGGCGCATCTGGGCAATGACGACAGGCTGACAGAACAAGGCTGACAGTCTTTCTACAGTAGCTCACCCGTCAAACAGAACCATGCTGGCGGCTCGGGTTGAGACCAAGGGCAAGGAATGGCCTTTCAGCTGGGACATGAGATTTTCCTGCCACGGGTAGCAGCTCGCTCAGCAAGTCTGTTAGCGCGCATCTGGCACGCTTCATGCCGTGCCGCGGAAGTCTATGAGCGCCACGCCGCCGGGACGCGCCTGTCTCAGATATCTAGGCTCTCCCAGAGTTGTTGTTCTCTCCGAACTTGAGCCGTTGCCCGTGTCCCATGGCCTCCCCTGTTTAGGAATGGCGACCACGAGACGACTGGACACTGCGCAAGCGCGCTTAGCAGCCAAGCCTGACTGTTGCCAAACCAGGTCCAGTCCTTGGGGCTTCAATGCCGACGGACTGGGTATGGCCATGTATTGACATTACTTCCAAGGACGGAAGAAAATACACAGGCGCGTGCTTGCATTGCTCGAACCTGGATTGCTCGTCCGGGCGTGGCCGTCGCCGTGGATACTCTGCGCCCGCGTGTCCCGACAACTCGGGCTACGATGAACTCTAAACGACTCGAACCCCCAGATCGGCGATGAACGTTCGTCGTGGGCTATAACGAGGTGAGATATGGGAGATTTGTGCAATATGCATGTTTCTGTTTTGGTGCCTTTCCTCGTGTTTCTCCTTTTCTCTTCCTCCTCTTCCGATCCATGTCGGGGCTCGTGTTTGAAGCTTGTGAACTGGGTGGGGACAAACTACCGTGGTATAGCTGACGACTTTGAAGTTATGACGATATATTTGAACTCTATTCCTCGCCGGTGTGTTTTTGTGAGTTTGCTTGGTGTCAGTCAATATTAGGGTCTGTTATGCGCTTAAGATAGTTGTTCCTGCGTTACGTGGACTATTCGCCTTGCGGCTGAGGGAGGGCTGAGGCATGTGTCAGTGCTTGTGATCTGAACCGCGGCTCTGGGACGCTGTCGGATTGGTGGGTAGGCTACGCAGGTGATTGATGATTTTCTACTAGCTGGGCCTCGTGAAGTGTTTGGATTGTTTCTAGTTGGTGTGACTGACTACTTGGGCAGGCTGCTATGACGAGGTGACTTGTCCGTTTCTCGTATTGCGTCTGATGCTGTACCATCTCATGCTGCTCAGTGTAGGTTCCTTACAGCGTATACTAAGCATGGGCTATATGCTGACGATGTTGAATCTGTGCGAGGCTCCAAATACTCAAAAGAGTGCTGTAGGAAGCTTTGTATCCAAACTATTGCTTGGTGATAATGGCCATTCTTGGTAACATGAGATGAACATTTATCTAGGGATAAAATACAACATTTCTCTAAGGTGGATCGGACCGTCATTTCGATTCGGTAAGGGGCTGACTGAACTTTGAGAAATTACAGCTAAGCAAAGAAGGTACCTACTTAGTCCTCAAGAATCAGTGCAAAGGCAGGCACGTACACTGCAGACGCCTGACACAAGCATACTTGCCAAAGTTTCTGATACATGGATGCATATAAGGTGCAGAATGGGGTAACGGCGTTGAAGCCTGTCTTCACGAGCAGGGGCGGAAATGGACAGTCTCACGAGATTATGTGTAAGGAATAATAATCATCTTTCCATGACCCGATCAAGGTCTTTGTAATCTGGGCGTGAGCCGCTTCTAGGCATCAAGAGTAAAGCAAAAGCTTCTAAGCCAGGCCAATTAATTTTTTTCTAATAAAAAAAACCAAAATAAAAATAAAAATAAAAGAAAGTAAACTTTGCATTATTCAGAAGTTAAACTAGTCTCACATCGCCTTCCTGAAGTCCCCAAGACTCCCACTCCTTGCTATACTTCCCGCCAAATTGAGACATGAATACTGGCAGTCCGGCCTCAGGAAGGTGCAAGGCGTGCTTTCCAGCCATGCAAGCATCCCCAACAACGCGGTAACTCTGCTGTTCTGAATATAATGGGCATTCTAATTCTCGCAAGATAAAATGATAACAGCAACCAAATATAACACAACACAAGTCGATCTCCTCGGTAATTCGTGGCGCAAGTGCAAAGTATCCCCTTTCTGTAGAAACCAGTGTACGGCCCAACGAGATACTCAATATGCGTCGCTCCAAGTGGGGGATGCGTGCTGCAAGAATTCGTGCGCTGTCTGAACCTTCCTCTATCGCTCGCAAGAATTGCCAGAACACCTTTGTTTCCTGGAACAACACAGACTAGCTGGGCGTGGCATTATCCGTGACAGTGTAGTCACAACAGACCCGGGCCACGGTGTTCTGGGGGATAGGCATATCCAAGCATCGAGGTCCTGACCGTGTGCCAAATTTGAAAAGACGCGACATTGTCTAACGTGATGGATCGCGATTCGGAAGGAGAATAGCAACGGCAAGCTCGCACCCGATCGAAGACAACGCCTTGAACGATCAAACAGTTCTCCACTCGCCTGGTCGCTTACAGGCACGACGAATCCGCCCAATTCCAGCCTCAGCCTGCGCTACCAAAACACGCAAGTCGGTCCCTCACATGCCTCCTCCACCTACCAAAATTCATTCCTCCCACCACCGCCTCCTGCTGCTCCGGTGTCGTCCCCCACACCTCTGTAAGAGCATAGGAAGCATGATTGTAAATGTATCTGTCTTCTACGTCTAGAGAGGACAGTAGAAACAAAAGTTATTCCATTATTTGAGCTTGCAGCACTGAGGTTTGAACCCAGGGTTAGGGGTTCGCATTCACACATCCGTCCGTGCTGAGATTGCGCTCCCTGGAACTGAGATAATTTGCAACCACTGCAAGTGCAGCGTCACGAACTCGTCACTTTCCACCACGCGACACTCTAAAGACGACACGCTTGGATATCGACAGACACTCCTCTAATTCCATCAACGAAAGCAACACTCGCCATACTAGTTCAGGAACCCTGTCCTCCGCCATGCATCCACAAATTTTGTCGCCAGCGCGGGGCTCACAGGCCCCTCACGCGCCATGGTAACACTGTGCTCCTTGGCCTTCTCCGTATCCAATATCAACCCTCCGCACGACATACGCTCGAAATTCTCGCTCAGGAAGTCCGCCATGCCCGGTCTGGCAGCAGGATTCTCCGTCTCGGGCACCAGCGGCGACGTCCTCACCCGCTTGATCCAGCTCTGGAACGGCACCACCGCCCCAGCCGGAATGCCCAACGCGCTCATGAGGACCGGCTTCATCAGCTTCCACGACTGCCCGACTGGGTTGTCGATATGGTAGACCGGATACGACGGCCCGCCGCGATACAGCACCAGCTCTGCCGCGATGCCCGCGCAGTGGTCCACGGGCACCCACTGCAGCACCCCGTCGAGGTCGGGCCACGCGCGCAGCGCCTGCGCCGACTTGACCAGGAACGCAAAGTGCTCCACGGGGTTCCACGCCCCGCTCGCCGACGACCCGGCGATCTGGCCCGGCCGCACCACCATGGCGCGGAACAGCCCCGGGAACGCGTGCAGCGTCGCATCCAGCATGCGCTCGCACACCCACTTGGCCTCGGTGTACCCGCTGGGCAGCGCCGCGGCGAGCGGCAGCCGCCCCTCGCGCACGCGCGCCTCGCCGCTGTGTCCGACCACGCCGATCGACGACACGAGCTGGAACGCGACCTCGGGACCCCGGTCGCCGCGCGCCGTCGCCGCGTCGCGCGCCAGGTCGAGCAGGTGGCGCATCGTCTGCAGCTGCGGCTCGAACGCCGCCACCGGCCGCGTCCCGCTCATCGGCCACGCGCTGTGCACCACGTGCGTCACCGTCTGCACCAGCGACGCCCACTCGTGCAGGGGGAGCCCGAGCTGCGGCTTGGACGTGTCGGTGTCGAGGACGCGGAGCTTTGCGCGGGCGCCGGGCGTGAGGGTGATGCCTCGGGTCGCGAATGCTTCTTGTTGGCGTGTCTTCACCGGGACGCTGTTGCTGCGGCGGTTCACGCAGATGACTTGGGCCACGGTGCCGTTTTCGGCCAGCTTCTGTACGATGTGCGATCCCAGGCTTCCCGTTGCCCCCGTCACTAGAACGACGGCGCCGATATTAGGTGACGTGCTGCTTGTTGTGTTCTGCCGCCTTGTACTCAGAGCCTGGAGTTTCTGTGTGGCCCAGCCGCTAGTATATTTGGCCAGGAGCCGCTCTGCTTCAGCGGTGCGCGCAGCGACGTCACCCTGGTCCAGTGCCGTTGTTTGTTTAGCGCCTGGCTTTGGCAGCCGCGGACCTTGCTCACCTGAAGCCATCGCAATAATGACCTTCTGGTACGCGTTTTCCTGCAGGTGTCCGTCCGTCCAGTCGACGTGGCCGAAGCCTGCAGCGTGCATCTCCCTTTCCCAGTGCTTGGCTGGTACTACGGCATGCGTACGCCCGTCATCGAAAAGCCACCATCCCTCCAGCAGACCGAAGACGAGATCGATAAACGGCACGACCTCAGTCATCTCTAAGATCATGAGACACCCGTCAGGCCGCAATGCCTCGCGGACGCTGCTCAGAGAAGTGACGAGGTTGTGGGTTGCGTGTATGGCGTTACTGGCCAGGACGATGTGGTGTCCTCTCAGCTCGGCGACAGGAGGTTTCTCAATATCGTGCACAGTAAATCGCATGAAGGGGTACTGCTTCCCAAAACGGCGACGGGCGTTGGCAACCATGGACGGCGAAAGGTCTGTGAAGGTATACTCCACCGGAATGTTGAGTGATGCCAAAAAGGGGGCCATGACCAGCGTGGTCCCTCCAGTACCGGCGCCCATCTCTAGTATCTTTAGCGTCTCTCCCTTCTGGCCAAGGCCAGCCCGCTCGGAGATACCCTTAATCACGTCGCGCATCTGCGCATAGTTCATACGGTTGAACGTATGCTCACAGTACATCGCCGCCGTCAGCTCTCGCCCCTCGGGACTGCCAAACAACACGCGGATACCATCTGTCGTGCCGCTCAAGACACCCGCTAGCTGCTTGCCGGCGTAGTAGGCTAGACGATTCGGTACAGCGAACTCGGGATGCTGGACAAGCAGCTCTTGCAGGACGACTTGGCTTGTCTTGGACGGGACCCCGATGTGGGTGCGCGTCAGTTGCCCGCTCACAGGATCGACATCAATTAGTCGGGCATCGCGCTCGAGAAAGTCGTATACGCACTGCATCAGGCGACCGTGCTGAGCCAGAAAAGGCACGCGGTCAAGTGCTTGTCCGGGGTTTGCGGTGCGGAGAGGCGAGCCGAGCTCGTCAAAGGCCTCGACTACAAGGGCAGCACACAACCGATTGTTGCCAGCCAAGATGGCTCTTTCGGTATTGTCGATGTGGTACTCGCGGATGAGGTCGTCAGTAGCCATCTTCACCTCGCCAAAGGACTCGAGAATATCGGACGGCAACAACTCTAGGTTGCTCACAACCGGCGGGATCGCTAGTGCTGTCACCGCCTTGGGCGGAACTACCGTACTCTGGCTCTCCTCTGGCGTCTGACTGCCTGTGTTTGGCAGAGTAGTAGATTGCGGGGGGTCAGAATCGGACCACATGTCAGTGGCCGAGTCCGACACTCCTTCCACGACCACAAGCGACGAGTCGTCCGTGTCGTCGTCCATTCCATCGTCATCTTGGTCGGCCGTGGGGGCGGGAGGCTCATCGGCGGTGCCGACCCCGAAGAGCGCATTCTCAACACAGGCAACGAATTTCCGCAGACTCGTTGCTTCCATCTGCTCAGCCTGGTCTAAGGTGCAGTGGAAGGCCCTCTCGACCTCGCGCGCCAATTCCATTCCCATCAGCGAGTCGATGCCAAAGTCGGCCATCTCTGCGTCGAGCTCCATCTCTTCGGGCTCAATGCCCGAGACGCTGGCAACAAGGTTGCGAACCTCTTCAGTCATGTCTCTTCTTCCATTTGCCGTACTCGACTTGCTCTTCTTCCCGCTTGGTGAATTCTTCTTTTTGGGCTGTCTGGGATTCTTTGACTCCCTTTCCATCCCGTCGGCAACGGTGGCAGTAGGCAGAGCCGCAGGTGCTTGAGCAGCAGGCGAGGCCTTGATGCGCAGTACCGACTCGTCTTTTGTCATGCGCGCCAGCATCCTGCTCATCGATGATTTGGCCACGCGTCCGTACTGCACGCCCAACATCACTTCCACGAGCTGTCCTGTTGATGGATCAAAGACGAAGAGGTCCGTTATGAAAGCCTTATCGCCCTGAGGCAAATGGCAAGCATAAACATGCCACACGTCCGTCTCAGCCCGGGCTGCCAGTGTATGCTTGGGAGACCGCATCGACAACTCACAGCCTGTGGCAACGTACATCTCCTCGGCCGGCACGTCGGTCATGGCATTGACCAACAGCCCGCCGACCTGGCTAAACGAGTCGCTCAGCGGCACGTCGAGCCAGCTCTCCGCGCCCTGCCGATGCTGCCTGGCGAGCTGCACGCGGCCCGCGCACTCGTCGCCGCGGCCGACGACACGGCGAACGCCGCGGTAGACGTCGCCGTACTCGACGACGGGGCCGAACGCGCGGTACACCTGGCGGCCCTGCAGTACCTCGACGCCGTCCTCGAGGCCCAGCAGCTCCAGACACCGCGCGTGGCTGACCAGGCGCTCAAAGCGCGCAAACTCCTCCACGTACGCGGCGTCGGCGGGCGCGCGCATCGCCACGCGCGCTACGGCGTGGGTCTGCTGGGGCGGGGGCGGGCGCTTGTCGCCGAGGAGGGCGGCGTCTTTCTCAACACTGAAGATGTCCACGCCCCATTGCGTGCGCTTCTTGTCAAGCGCGCTCAGCTCGACGAAGAAGACGCGCGTCGGGTCGCAGCAGATGGGCGTGTGGTTCACCATATTGCGGACCACGGGCTGCAGCCCGTCGGTTTTCCAGGATGGGTGCAGGCTGAAGAGCGCCTCGATCACGATATCGCACTCGAGTGTGCCCGGGCAGATGGGGGCTGTCTGTGCGATGACGTGCGACAGGACGAGGTGCTTGTACTTGTCTGACGCTGTGTTGATGCGGAAGCGGGCTCGTTTCTTGTCCTTGTCTTGGTATCCGACAAAGTCCCATAGGTTCAGTGCCTTGGACTCGATAGCTTCCGGTACCTGATCGCCTCCTCTTTGGTCCAGGAGTGCTTGGGCAGCTTTTTGAACCGCCTCGTACGGAGACTTCATTGGTAGCCAGTGGCGCGAGGCTTGTGACTTGTCAAACTGGTACGGTGGAAGGATCAACGGCGCGTACTCCCGGGCCTGGTCTTGGTGGTGAGCCCAGAACGACAAGCGCAGACCCTGCTTCCAGAGAGCGATGGTGGCATCCGTCAGTCCGTCTAGCCCGGTGCTGGTGTTGGTGATGGACACAGACTGGAAGTGATGCGCTTGCGTCGCCACATTGCTCTGCCCGAGTGCTCGGGCGGCCATGACGGTGATGGTCGAATTGGATCCGGCCTCGAGAAAGACAGCTTGCGGGTATCGCTTGGCAAGTCGCTGCACGGCGTGGTTGAAGAAGACGGGTCGGCGCATATGGCTGGAGACGAATGTCCAATCCAGTGTATCGCTGGCCTCTGCCGTGGCGCGTTCCACGGGGATGGCGGGTTTGTGGAAAGTGAGCCCTTTCCCGACCTGGCCCAGGCTGCCCACCAGCTTCTCGACCAGTTCCGAATGAAAGGCGTTTGTGACACTCAGACGCTTGCTCTTGACAGCGGAGAACTTGGCCGACGAGGCAATGGCTTGCTGCACGGCATTCATGGCCGCCGTGGATCCAGCCAGCGTGAAGCTATGCGGCCCATTGTAGCATGCGATGTTGGCCGCGCCGTCCAAGCCCGGAGCAGCATTGGCTTCCTGCAAAAGCTCCAGTGTCAACGACTCGTCGGCTTCTACAGCCATCATAGCGCCAGATTCTGGACCCCATGCGTCTCGCACAAGCGCGGCCCTCGCCGCCACGAGCTTTACAGTATCGTGGAGGCTAAGCGCGCCAGCCACACATAGTGCCGTGATCTCCCCGAAGCTATGGCCCACGACCGCCGCAACCTTGGACTCGAGACCACAGGCCATCCAGGCTTTGGCAGATGCGTACTGCATGGCAAAGAGCGCAATCTGCAGCTTGACCGTATCTCGCACTGGCTGCTGTGAGAAGATGTCCGGATAGAGCGATCCCAGACCTAGAGACGCTACCACGGCCTCGCAGTCGTCGAGGTATCGGCGGAATATGGCCACGTTATCGTACACCTTGCGGTCGAGTCCGACAAATAGCGAGACCTGCCCGCCGAAGCATAGGATGACTGGCCTCTCGGCCTTGGCGGGTATGATCCCGACCCGGACAGCGGCGTCCTTCTCAGAAGCCGAAGCAGCCTGCTTCAACTTGTCCTCCAGCTCAGCTATCGAGCGGCAGCCGAAGATGAAGCCCTCGGCCAAGCTACGATTTGACTGCCGGTTGATGGCAAAGGACAGGTCGGCTAGCGTGTTGGCGTCCCTGGACAATGAACCGCAATATGAGGCGATCTT
Source organism: Diaporthe sp. HANT25 (assembly GCA_013435955.1). Classification (NCBI taxonomy): domain Eukaryota; kingdom Fungi; phylum Ascomycota; class Sordariomycetes; order Diaporthales; family Diaporthaceae; genus Diaporthe; species Diaporthe sp. HANT25. The sequence continues at coordinate 558,056 of JACBFG010000015.1, read as the reverse complement.
GGCCGCATTCGCAGCAACTCCCCGGCGATCGAAGCCTGGGATCCAGAAAGGGTACTGGAAAGCTCCGTCAATGGCCTTGGCTGTCCGCGTGGATGTGGGTGGCTGTGCCACGATCAGACTAGCATTCGACCCGCAAGCGCCGTAGTTGTTGATCAGGACGATCTTGTGCTCCTCTTCCCAGGGCCGCAGCTTGGTGACTACTTCCATCATATCGTCGGGCCGCACATCTATATTGCGGTTCATCGTTTTAAAGCTTGCCTGAGGCGGGATGAAGCCGCCCCGCATCATTAGAATGACCTTGATCAGAGCAATGACACCCGATGCACCCTCCGTATGGCCAATGTGGCCTTTCACCGACCCGATGGCCAGGTTCTTGATGCGTTGCGGCCCCCCAAGCGCCATTCGAATACTCTCGTACTCGGCTGGGTCTCCGACGGGCGTGCCTGTGCCGTGGGCCTCCACCAGGGACACGCTGTTTGGTGCTACCTCAGCCCTGCGCAGCACATCGCCGAAGAGCTGCGACAGCGACGGCGCGTTGGGCACAAAGAGGGGCGTGCAGTTCTGGTTCTGGTAGACGGCGGTGCTTGGGATTACCGCCAGCACCGGGTTGCCATCGCGGACAGCGTCTGAGAGCTTCTTAAGGAAGACAAAGCCCAGCCCCTCCGCGCGGCAGTACCCATCGGCGGCATCGTCAAACGGCTTGCACTGCCCTGTTGGGCTAACAAAGGAGCCGGCCGCAAGGTTCTGGAACCACATCATATTAGTAACGGTGTTGGACCCACCCGCCAACGCCGCGGTGCATTCTCCCGACAGCAGGTTCCGGCACGCAGTGTGGATGGCGACGGCCGATGACGAGCACGCCGTGTCAAACGTCATGCACGGGCCTGTCCACCCGAAATAGTGCGACACGCGACCAGTGATAAAGCTCTTGAGCGCGCCCGTCGCGGTGAAAGCATTTGGCTCGTGGCACGTAATGTTGTGCTCATAGTCGACGCCGCACGAGCCAAGGTAGACGCCGACGTGCGTCTTCTCGTCCCGCGTGCTGGTATGGGCGGTGTCGGCGGCGGCGGCAGGCATCTGCGCCCCGAGCCCGTGCCCGTGCAGCATCTCGGCAAAGTACCCGGACTGCTCCACGGCGGCGTACGCGGCCTGCAGCACCAGCCGGCTCTGCGGGTCCATGGCGGCGGACTCGCGAGGGCTGCGCTTGAAGAACTTGTGGTCAAAGGCGTCCGAGTCGCGCACAAAGCACCCGTAGAACTGGTGCTTGGGGTCTTCACGAAAGAGCATATCGTGCATGAGCCGGTCCCTAGTAATGGGCTCGTGCTGGGACTCGCCCGTCTTGAGCATCTCGGCGAATTCGGCCAGGTCGTCGGCCCCGGCCGTCTTGACGGACATGCCAACCACTGCGATGGCGTCTTTGTGATTGCTGAAGTCTGGGCTCGGTGGTGGTTGATGGGTATGTGGCGGCTGTGAAAGAGTATCAGGCACAGGGAGCTGAGGAGTCGTGTGGATGTCCCTGTCCACCAGGTCTTCGAAGTGCACCTGTCGAGTGCCAAGGCTCCGCATCAAACTCGGTGGGACACAGCGCTCAAGGCCGAATGTGACGACAAAGGGCTTCTTGCCTTGGGTGACGGCCGAAAAGGTGCCATACCAGTTGCATTGCTGCACCAGAATGGCATGCAAGACCATCTCGGTCATGTTCCCGCTGTCGGGCGGCAGAGGCCTGCCTTCAGCTTGGTTGTTGTAGGTCGGGAGTGCGAGGGAGGCCGCATCAGCATATTGTAGCTCGCCGAGGGACCGGCACATATCGACGAGGAGATCCACATGCTGTTTCCTCTCCGGGTCTGGACTGTGGATGTGGCCCTTGATACCGATCTCGGCTACCGTGACACCAGCCGCGCGGAGTCCGTTCAGCAGAGCTGGCGATGTCCGATGCGACGTGGTCACCGTGGCGCGGGCCTCGTCGTAGAGGACGGCGATATAGGCATTGGGCGACAAAGTCTTGACGACGCGTGTCACCTCATCGGCCTGCTCCCGCCCGCGCCATGCTATCGCATATGACACCGACCCGCCCTTGCCGTGGCCTTTGTCCCAGACCTCTTGCGCATCGATCAACGCCCCAACCAGCATGGCCAGCCGCACCGCGACGGCGCCGTACTTGTGGAACCCGTGCTTGTCGCTGGCGCTGGCGATGGCAACGGCGGCCAGCAGCCCGGCGCAGAATCCCAAAGGCTCCACCTTGGCGGCCCCTTGCTGCTTCTGCCGTTCCACCAGGTCCGCCTGTAGGTCCGCCGTCTCCTCCAAGTGGCCGGGACGCGTCATCTCGAGGTACCGCCAGTACTGCGTGAGCTGTATGAGCACCACCAACGGGCCGACCACGATGCTGGGCAGGTTGGTGCCATCGTTCGCCCCGTCGACCGCTCCGGCGCGAAGCCACGAGGCGAGGTCGGCGAGTTGGCGACGGGCTGGTATTGTGCCAGCTATGTTGGGTATTTTCTTGCTGAAGGTATCCCAGTAGAAGGGCAGACTGTCTATGGTGTCTAGGATCCAATCTCTATGGGCACTGTGAGAGAGCTGTCGGATCAACGTATCCACTGACGCCTTGGTGAAAGTGCCGACATGCGGACCGAAAAGGAAAATGGTCGATTCCCCCTGGGAACCATTCTTATGGTCGGCTGTGAAGGTCATGATTGCTGAAGGTCTTTTCTCCAACCAGAGACGGAGTCTTCAGGGAAAAGACAGTAGAAGCGTTGTTGAAACCTTTACTAACTGAAGATACAGGCAATACTTCAAGAACACATTCCACACAATACGACTATCAGAGAGCTTAAGAGTGAGATACTTTGTTTGCTGAGCTATGCCTCCTACCTTATACGCTTATACGCAGATCTCCAGTAGGTGTCAAGCCTCACTAGGTATCTCGACCAATGCTTCACCATCCACTATCTGCACCTGGTCTCACGTTTCTCGGCCAGTATGTAGATAGATTGCTATCGTGAAACTACTGACCGTCTCGTCGCGTCGGACCCTGAGGCTTTCGGACTTATCAGTCCGCAAGTCCGTCGCAAGAATCAGCATCTAGCTATCAGCTCAACGCCTACCACGATGGAAGGGTTTGTCCCCTCCGCGCGAGCGGATCGAGTTGCAAGGGACAGTCGAAGGAGCTACCTCTCTATACAGCCAAGAACCCATCCACTCACGTATCACGTGAGATGTCTCGTGGGTTCAACCTCCGGCCCTACACTCCGCATTTTACCGGAGTGTGGTGGTCGTTAGGAATACAGTCATCCTACTATCGCTTTTGGCCACCAATCACATGACATCAACGGGCCATGCACATAAGAAAGGTTCACTTTTAATTCATTCATATGGGACAGGAGCAGGTCTTTGGAGGGCAAAATCATTTGCCTCTTTCATAAAGTACAAAGTAAGACGTGCTGCACACGGAGTATTTGTACTCCGAGAGGAATCTTCACTCATTATTGATTACTGCGCCCGAATCCTCTTGGCATCTGACGCGCGTCGGATGCACGATTGCTGTGTAATAGCCATACATATGTCAGTTGGTCAAGTCTTTAACGCCCTTGGCTGTATGTCGAGCCCAGAGGACCGCCAATGCATGCTCTTAGACCAATTTGGAAGCCAACGCCAATTGAAGGATTTGGTTTTACAGCCGTGGCTTGAATCCCTACGCGTGTTGGGTCAGCAACACCCCTGATCAGGAATATGTGGTGTGGGCACAGTAGAGTCGCGATACACCCAGCTGCTTCCACAGGCTCTCAGTCGAGAGGCGCTGTCATAAATATTCAGCAGTAGTTGATTTGACATCCATTATGGCCCAAGGCCGCCCAGGTTTGCTCATTTCGCACCTGACTAGATTCCAAGCCCATCAATATAAATTTTATTTCAATGCTTGTTTGTTGCTGAAGCCTAGAATCACGAGAAATGGCGGACACCGGACGGCGGCAGCAGCCCGGATTCGCATGCGAGGAGTGTCGCAGGCGGAAAGCTCGGTGCGACCGCGTACGACCCAAATGCGGGCATTGCATGGAAACCGGCATGACCTGTGTCATACTCGCAAAGAAGTCACAGAGGGGTCCAAGGAAGGGGCAGCTCACTGCGCTGCGGTCACAGATTGGTTTGTATCTTTCTGTGTTTTATGACATCCCTGGGTCACTTGATACCCATCATTCGCAAGCCTAGTCTTCCATTCGTCCATTCTATCCGTCATTAATGATTTGCCAACACCAACGTGATCACAGCAAGCCTCCAGAGGCAACTGAATCAACAGACAGGCGACGAGTCCCAGCCGGGCGACGAGTCTCAACCAGTCGGCGAGCCGGACAGTTCCCCCGAGACCTCTGGACAGACAACACCTGAGCGTCACCAAGAAGAGGAGCAAGCCACACGCACAATCGATGCGGATGCTGCCGCTGGGGGACCGGAGCTCAATGTCCTCCATGAGACCGATGTGGCGCCCGGGGGAGTCTGGCTGTCACCATCAGCATTGGACGTGTCACCAGCAATCACGTTGAACCCCGAGTGGATGGACTGGGCACCAGGCTGGTCACCAGAACTTAATCCGAACCTTGGCTTTGGTATGGTGGTTGGCGGCCAGGACTTTCAGTCCTTGCCGCCGGACATGGAATTCAAGGACTCGAGGAGTTTACCTTCCACCGAGCCGCTCATAGTGGCCAATATCAACGACACTAACACTGGCATGACCGATCACATGCGCGCCGACTTGGATCAAGTTTTCTTTGACCGGGTTCATCCCATACTCCCCATTATTTACCACCGCCGCTACTTCTCGTGGGCAGACCAGGAGAACCCTGGGCCCGTCCGGACTTGTCTCCGGTCGGCTATGCGCACAATAGCGGCAGCCATGTCGGCTCCAGGCCGCCGTTACTGCGACCAACTCTACGCCGAGACATTCCGCTTGCTCCAAGTCCACATGGTCAAATCCCAAAACAAGATAGTGCTTGAGTACCTGCAGGCGTGGCTTCTCATTGGCCACTATGAGCTTCTGCGTGTCAGTGAGTACCAGGCCATGCTAACGGCCGGTCGCTGCTTCCGCCTCGCGCTGATGGCTCGTCTGTCCGATATCGACTCATCAGGACATGGCGGCGTGAACTTGCAACAACTTCCCTCTGCTACTGAAATGAGTAAAGATGGCGCGGCAGAGACCTTTTCGCTCATTGAGGAGCAACGACGAGTGTTCTGGGGTGCTTTCTGCTTGGACCGCTTCCTCTGCTCACGCAACGAGTACCCTGTGATTCTGCAGGAAGACATGGCAAGTTGCTCCCAGTCTTTGAACAAGAGATACTACCGAAAAGTCCTCGTCGCTGACTTATAGTATGGCACTTTTCTCAGGTAAACGTACGCCTACCCGCACCTGAGCTGAATTTCCAACAGAATAAGCCTATCCGCACTTGCTTCCTCTTTGAAGCCATTTCAGGTTTACAAAAAGGACCGCAGCTGTCGCCTTTTGCACAATGTGTTGTCTTGGCAACCTTTCACGGGCAGTGCATGGCCCTTCGACGGTCCTCCAGCGTCACGACAAAAGAGTCCCACGAAAGTCCCATCGGCGAGGTCGGTGATTTCCGGATGCGCCAGCAGCGACTGTTATCAGCCATCGATAAGCATGTACAGCTTCTCCGCGCGACATCACATGCGCAAGTCGACAGTGACAGCATGCTGTTGTTCGCTCACATGCTGGCCCACAGCGCAGTCATCAGGCTCGGCCAGGTGTCGCAGAGAAGCCAGTGTACTGGGCGATCGGGGACTGCGGAGCAGCAGGGTGCAGCCGCGGCCTCCGAGTCTCGGTCGCTTCGCGCCGCATGCGAGATGGTCCGGCTGGCGAAACAGGTGCCGTCGTTCAGCGCCTCCAAGGCACACCCTTTCTTGCCCGACTCACTTGCATGTGCCGTCAGCTTTCTGAGCTCTAGAAATGGGAGCTCTACGGCTCCTAGTGATGATAGATCTGCTCAACATCTACTGCGATTACTGAGAGACATGCGGGATACGAACAATTTAGCACGTGGATACATGATAGATGAGCAATCAACTCAATGATTTATCAGGCCCAAATGTCTTGAATACTACTGAATCATGATTGTTCCCGGTGGTAGCTATCTATGCTGCTCAGGTGCTTTCAAGGCTTATACTGGATAGATCTTGTGGCATCATCTTGAGCGGCCTCGTGGAGAGCAAATTTCTTGCGCTCAGAACTGTCACTATTTTCATACGAGAATACACAATCGACGGTCTGTTTTTCGCAATATTTCAATTCTTGTTTCCCGCCTCAAGGTAAAGACACAACAATCTTTCTGGCGGATACCCCTTCTCCTTGAACTTTCAAAGCGTGTTGAATTTCGCTCAGCCCCCGGCCTACGACCAACGCCTCTGGCGCCGGTTTAAACTGCCCCGAGGCCAGCGCCGGGCCGAGAAAGTCCTGATAGACACTAGCTACGCAGCTTTCGGGATTCACTACCTCCTTCATCATAATGAATTTGGTCTCAACACCCGTCAACATCTTGCGTACAGCGAGCTTGGCCATCATGCTCCCCATGCCGTACATCAGGCCAACTGCGACAAACGCACCCTCCAGCGTGGCGGGATCTTTTCGGGATCCGCCAGCAAGCGCTACAAACTTGCGTGTGGACAGATTGGGTGTCTTCTTGAGGCGCTCCCGTATGACGGCCACACACACCTCATCGGCGCCGTCGCCCACTGTCAAGGCACCGTCAAAATGGCGATCCTGGAGGCTTTGCACGAGATCCGCCACGAGCGACTTGCTGTTGTAGTCGAAGACGTGTGCAGCGCCCAAGCCGCGGACAAAATCAAAGTTCTTGGGCGAGCTTGTCGACACGACCTCATAGCCAGCCGCCACGGCGAGCTGCACGGCACACGCACCGAGGCTCGAGGCACCGCCTGTGATGATGACGGCGCGCTTGTGCTTCTCGGCCGGCGCTGGGTTGGGCCGTGCGGGCACTGTGGGCAGGTCCAGCCCCAGGTAGTCTTGGGAGAAGAGACCAAAGGCCGCGGTGACGAAGCCGAGCCCGAGCACAGCCGCCTGCTCGTCTGTGATCCCGTCTGGGGTGTGGCAAATAAGATACTCGCGTAGTACAGGATAGAGCTGAAAAGCCCCCTCAGCTGCGAGTCCGGACTCCTTGGCGGCGGCAGCTGCGTTGCCTGTTACCCTGAACCAAGAGGAATTAGTTTCAGCTTACTGTGCCCTGAAGAAAAGATTACATACCTGTCACCGACTTTGAAATGCGTCACGCCAGGGCCAACTTCCACGACGGTGCCGGCACAATCAGTTCCCAGAACCGTTGGATATGTAAGATGGGGGGCAAAAAGGCCGGCGACATATTGTAACCACCAGTCAAAGGGGTTGATGCCGACAGCACCGTTCTTTATGACGACTTCGCCTTCTCTGGGACGTGTATATGGTGCGTTGCCCACTGTATAAGATGCAACCTTCTTGGCGGACTGCCATGCTGCTTGATTCTCGGCAGCCATAGCCTTTCACACCCTCTGGTGTTCGCAATCACAGACCGGGCACGGCCAAAGCTTGAAATGTGAGAAGACGACGGGTGCAGGGCCAAGAAAGTACAGTGCGCCACAAGGCCAGTCCGGCAGATCATGGGCGACAGAAATAATTTTCTCTTCAATTTTGCCCCTGCGTATGGATTCGCTCGAACTCCTTTGTATTTAGGTGCTTCTATTGTTGAGGGCGGCCCCGGTATAATTCGTTGGCCAATAGCGGACTGTCGGATTCCGTACTTTGTGTATGCGAACTAAGATCGGCTTCCTGCTCAGTCGGACGAACTAATCTCACATGCACTTTGTATGTACCACGGATGAACAGTTTGCTTTCGTCCGCGACCACATCAGGCTGCCAGCCAATTGTGATTTGACCACGCATTCTCTGTTAATGTCAACAACTCTGGAAAATTACAGTTCCATTGTCCCCTCCGGCGAGGAGGTGAACACTCCAAAGCTGCTCAGGCAAGTGCCCGGTGAAGTCCAAGTGCCACTTTAGACGCCTGTTCTAATGGTCCTCGGGCCAGCCAGTAAGCTTGGGTGAGCCGGCGATTCTAATGGAATTTCCCACCTGGGCACTCTATGCCTCAAACTTGGCATCGTCGACTTCAGTGTTGTCGTGTCCGCCGTTTTCGTGACCTCATTTTTTTTTTGGCTGCTTACTGACTTGTGTTCTACTTATTATTACCCGCAAGTACCGTAGTCTATCTGCTCGGCTTGGTGTGCCGTGCCTACTGTAACAACGCTTACGTTGACCGGAATCCGGTTGACATCTTGGTATACGCCCCAGCACCTCTTGCTGAGCATTCTGACCGGCTCACGCGTGCCTGCATCCCACGGAGCAGGGTGGCAGAGCACTTGGGGCCCCGGCTCGCCGCCCGGAGTCCGGTCGTCACAGTTGCGGCACGGGTCGCTCGGATACCGACTAAGCACTGTAGATATGGTAAGACGCGTGGAGCTATTTGAATGACTGCAGAAGCCACGCAGTGACCTCCGCGGGCTGCTTGACCGTTGCTCCTTCGGGATTCCTTCCAAAAACTTTGAATAGTCGATTGGATGACATTTCCGTGGCATGAGACGGCGAAGATGACATGGAGTGCACTCCTTTCTTGAATATTGGCTGATTGCAGGCCTCGAGCCCTCAGCGTGGGGAGCGCTCAGCGCGGGCGGGGATAACCTGTGACGAATGCGGAAAACGGAAAGTGAGATGTGACAGGCGGAGGATTCAATGAAATTTGTGCGTGAAATCTCGCGTAGAGTGTGTTGTGAGCGACCAAAGACCGCAGCGCGGCCCAAAGAAGGGGCAGTTGAAGACTCTGCGCACCCAAGTTGTTGAGTGGACATCTGTACCACAGTCGAGACCAAGCCTCAAGGTGTCATTGGCCTATCTACACTTGTCTCTGGATTACAACCTTGGAAGGCGATGAAGGCATGCACATGCTAATAAGATCACAAATTCATAGCTCAAACCAAAAGGCAGATAAATGAGCAACACTATCAAAACGATTGCGGGCCTGATTCAGATCTTGATCCAGAAACTGATGATTTTGAGGGCGTGTCTATATCTGCGAATGGTACAACCCACGATATTGACCAGGTTTGCATCTTCGACTACGCTTCTGTGGGAAACGTGGAAATCGATATTCTCAACACGGGATTCAACTGGGATTATGGATTCCTGAATATGGGCAAAGTTGTGGAATGCTACGCATTTGCAACAGGAGCCGACTCGGCGAGAATCACTGCATCCACATCGCTGTCGCCAATGGTGGTTTTGATGAAGCTCTACACAGACACTGCCCCAGTTATTCGACTGAATTCGGCCTGGGTGTGCGACCACACCTTCTGTGCTACCCCATCCTTCCTCAACTTCTTCAGCAGCTCCTCTACCTGCGACGGCGCACTCTCCCCATAGCTGCTGACCGAGTACACTCCACTACCGGTTTGACCATCTGTCCCTCGCGCAACGGCAACGCCTTTTGGCAACGGAACCCCATCATCAGCGCTGCTGTCGCTTCGGGCCGGAAACCTGGCACTCGTGGCGAAAAACAAGTGTCGCTCTCCGACCTCGTCAATGGGTTCAAAGAAGAAGGGCCCAATCACCAGGGCGATGCCAGTCAGAATTCCCCTCACGATCGAGGCCGTGACCCCTTTCACATCCCTGCCGAAGTTTGTCTTGACGCGGCCGGGAAAGTTGTGGACAAAGGACACGTTAGGGGCGTTCTTCGCCACGGCTTCCAGGGAGAGAGTTGTCATGGAGCTCATGTGGCCGCGCTGAGCCATCATGCCCATTTTGCGGGTCTGCATGTCGTCCAAGTCGATTTGGCCCTCTTTGGTGGCTGCGAAGATGGTCACGACACGCCGTAGACCAACGGCATTCTGCAACAGAGGCAAGAGGTTGACGATGAGGCGGAAGCGGGCGTAATATGCCACCGCGAGCGGCACGTGGAGCTTTTCTTCCGTGTCTGGGATTGGTAGCCGCCAAAGTCAGCCTTTCCCTTTATCTGAGCGCTTCGTATTGGACCCACTCACCCTGGCCGGAGATCATGGTCCCTGTACTAAGCACCAAAAGGTTGATCGAAGGTTCCTTGGTCTTGATGTCTCGGCAAAAGTCGTCTACGGAACGTAGCAGGCTGACATCGAGGCTGACAAAGATGTATTCTCCATCGGGGTTCAGCTTCGTGAGCTCTGCGCGGATCCGATCGCCAGACTGCTTGGATCGCCCAATAAAGTAGATTCGGGGCTTGGATGCATTTTTTGCGAACTGCTTCAGCGAAGTCTCACCGATACCACTCGTAGCACCCACGAATATGGCAACTAGGCCAGGTCCAAGAGTTGTCGCGACCTTGGCATTGGAAGCACGTATCTGTTCTAGAGACACCATTGTTTAGAGTGCTAGTGCTGATAGAGGGACCGGATTATGAAGCGTAATTGAAGCACTGTTTTTCTCAATCTGGATCTATGAGCGGACAGTTTTATAACACAAAACGTAAAGTAACAAAGGCGGATCAGCATTGCTCCGAGCCCCCCTTCCCTTTTCCAGATGCGATGTGGCGTGTCCCCGGCGGAATCCGGTCGCGCACAAACTCCGCGGGATCTCCGAATTCCACTTTGAGTCCAGTAGAATCAGCCCGGATTTAAGTAGCCTAGATATAATCTTATAGCTAAAGAAGAGTTACTAAAGCAAGTCAATAATAGATAAATCTATAGATAAATAATTAAAACATATTATAGCTAAAACTAAATAAAAAGAGCCTTAGCTATAATGTTTTTTTAAATTAACTATTTTTTTTATTAGTCTATCTACTATCTACTTAGCTTAGTAACTCTTTTTTAG
>JACBFG010000015.1:516076-546571 GCA_013435955.1 Diaporthe sp. HANT25 | reverse complement strand
TATTATAAGGCTAACTATATTTTTTTAGCTATAGGCTAAAGCTATTTTTTAAAGCTATTATTATTAATATTTTTTTTTAAATACTAGGTTTTTAAGCATTTATTACTATATAAAGGAATTACATACTACCTTGTGTATATACAGATTAAGAACGAAACCACCTAAATGAAAAGAGAGATTCGCACCTGTAAAAACGGAGGGTATACCAGTACATAACTCGCTTACCTATAGCCAATTCACATACCTTCCCAGACCCAATACCCAGAACCAATACCCAGACATAACTCACCCAGCTAAATACAGATATACCAAAGATACCCAGACCTAACACACCCAGACCTAACTTACCTAGACCTAACTTACCTAGACCTAATATCCACACGTGTGTGTGTGTGTGTGTGTGTGTGTGTGTGTGTGTGGTGTGTAGTATGTGGTGTGGTTGAAATTGGTATGAGCAAATAAGTTATGTACCGGTGTACCCTCTGTTTTTGCAGGTGCAAATCTCTTATTTCAACTAAATAATATGAAGTTTTATAATAAAGAAAGTAACATGAGATTAATAATTATTTAAATTAAGTCTATGTTATAAGTAGAGGAAAGGTATAGGTAATAATAAGGTAAGTATAATAAAGGGAGGTTAGTATGAAAGTGTGGTTTTAGGGTTTTATTACAAAAGCACGTTTGGCTCTCCGTACCGGATGGTCAATTGGTAAGTGATGATTGAACTTGTGTAAATCCGTTGCACCTGATATATGGACTTGGCTTTGAAAGGCCAGGCAGGGCGTTAGTACTTTCCCTGCCTTCACAGCTAGGGATTGGTAGCACTGAAACAAAGGTCTGGTTCCCAGATTCTCTGTTCTAAAAAATTGTTATTCGGGAGAGAAACCAAGCAAGCCCGGCCAGCCAGAAGGGGTCTGAAGTACCCGTTTGTAAACAATGCCATCACATCAGCATACAGAATCAACGCATGATGAGATTATGTCGGCGCATCGATTGATGCTACAAAGTATGAGAGTATCCCTTGGCCTTGTCTGCCGAGAACGCGTTTGAAGATGGTGCGCAGAAGGAGGCCAAACTACATCTAGATATACGTGAGTGGCATATCATTCTCAACAATGAACTTTGTTCATCATCCCGACATCACGCACTGCGAGAATTTTCAGAAACCAGGTAAATATGTAATGCGGTGGAATCAGCCTATTCGTCTATGGATATTTGTGTCATATATCTACTGTCCGCCGGGCAGTACACTCTGCTCATTGTGAAATACGTCAAGCGGGTCATAAATAGCCTTGACTTGCTCCAGCCTCGGCAAATTGGGACCATAGTAGTTATATCGTGCCTGATCGGGCTGCTCTTGCACATCGATGAACCCCGCATACTCGCCATAGTACTCGTCAGGGTTACCGCTCTCAGCCAGAGCGTGGAGTCCTTCAATGAATTCCACGGTCGTGGTCGTCAGCTCCCCAGCCGTCGTGGCGTACGAGAGGAAGACGAAGCTGGCATCCCGGTGGGGAAAAGCCGTCTCATCTGCGGGGATTTGATTGCTCTGCCCAAAACCGGCCTGAATCTCAATGTCCCAGTCTATGGCTCCGGTGTCCGCTGTGGCAAGATATTCGAACATCTGAGCCACAACGCTGTCAGGTATGCGAGTTTCGGGCCGGAAGATGGTCGACTTGAGGTAGAAGAACGACGGTGCGTTTCTTCCCGAGGAAGCGACCTGCTCGGCCCAAATCTGAGATAGCTGGAGCCAGTTCGTGTAGACCTCAACGCTGCTTGCTTGTGTCGGTGGGAAGAAGCTCGGAAGATCAACGGCGTTGAAATCATCCAAAGACCCGTAGTACGCCCCTTCTATGACGATGTAGGTTGACGAGACAAGAAGCAGTGTCTGCATCTCAAGCGGGAGACTGGAGTTGTACGTTAAGGCCTGCCAGGTCCTGAAAATGTCCGCCTTTGTCACGGTGTCGTTGCCGATCCAAGTGTACGCAAAGCTGACCGTCTGTGGTGGCGCAGGCAGCGTATTGAAGGAAAATTCGGTCACTATGCCGAAGCTGCTTCCTGCGCCTCGAATCGCGAAGAAAAGGTCAGCATTCTCCGAGGAAGAAGCTCTCGCAATGGTCCCATCGGCAAGCACAACTTCGACTTCTTGAACGTAGTCAATCGTCAAGCCATATTCGCGCCAAGCAAACCCAGCTCCCCCGACCGTTGCATGGCCTCCAATCCCAACGGAGCCACTGGCGCCATGGGGCACGAACCGCTTTCCGGCGTTGTACATGTTCGTGTCGATGTCTCCCAGGAGCATACCAGCACCAACAGTGGCAATGGATGTAGATTCATCCATAGAAAAATGCTGGAGATTTTGGAGATTGATGGAAAGCTCTCCATCGGAAGACCCTAGATTATATCAGCCCAATTAGATACTGAGTCGGTGCCTCCTGATTCAAAAAGATGGCTAGCTCAAAGATGAACGTACCATAGTTGCCAGCACTGTGGCCACCGCTTTTCGCTTGCACTTTGTAGTTTGATACAACAGCGCAATCCACGAGAGCAGCAACTTGGATTGCTGTGCAAGGAAATGCCACGGCAGCCGGAGTGACTGGAAAGTTCAGGTTCAATGGTTCGACGATTGAGGAATAGTTTGCTTGAGAAGGAAATGCGACAAGGCTCGAATTCCCGCCGACGGCAGCTACAAGGCAGTCATAGAAAATTGACAGCGCCATCTTCTTGGCAGAGAAGAGGTATGACGGTTGTGAGTTGGTACTGATCGACACGCATGCGATCCCGTGGGTTCTTGCGGTTTGGACCTATGGATTTAGGGAATGTATAAACATATTCCACATGCGGGCAAGCCCAGAATGTTGCGGAACACGTCGATCCAAATCGATCCTATACTGGGATGGCCGCTGGCAACAGAAGTAACTCGCCACAGAAGTAACTCCCTCACTATCTTCCGATGTTTTCTCTCCGCTTCCCTCACAAGAGCCGCCCACCAGCGGACTTGATTCACTCCGCCCTCACTCCGCCCTCACTCCGCGCGACACGTTCGCGGAGTTCTTTCCGTCTTACTGGGGCACCGCGCGTGAAGGCACTACTTGCCTGGATGGTTTCGATAGCTCAATCTGACCCGAAAATGTTCCATGACACCAAGGATCTAACCAGGAACGAATCCTGTTGGAGTCCGAGAAGACGCCCCGTATCACCTAAGCGAAGGTCGAGATTAGGGAGGACACGCATGCTGCTTACGTTTGAAGATGGCGTTCGAGTACGCGAGGGCCATCCTCTCTACCTACGAGACGCCAGAAGTCAAAGAAGTAAAGGAGCATATGCGAAAATGACGCTGCGCAGCCTGGAAAGAAAGAGAAGAAAAGAAAAGAAAAGAGTGAAGATATAATGCTTAAGGCTCCGGACCAGGAGACGTCGTTGACAGTGGAGCCAAGTGAACTAGGCTGGACCCTGCCAGCCCTTCTTGGCGGCGAGCCAGATTTTAAGCCGCTGCGCAATGAACCGAGTCATGCCATCAGCTTGTATGATGGCAGTAGGTATCCAAGAGCAAACCTCTCTCATTGCCTACAGCAGGCACTCTTCTGGCATTATGCATGCATTGGATCAAGGATAATATCAGGCTATCAGGAATGCATTTACTATTATGAATTTGTCTTTATGTCGCTATCTTGCCCACCTCAACCAATGCACCTCGTGTGCTGCCTCCATAGCTTGTCCTTCTTCAAAGCTTCCAAATCTTCGCTCGGCAAGCACACCAGAATAGGGATTGCACCGCCTTCAGCCGATTGGACGACAAAGGAGCCCGGAATAGGAGCGGTCGTAGAGCGGCGATAGAAGCGGCACGGTCCCAGCAAGGGCCCCCAGGACGCTGTCATGGACTGGTTCGTGTTCAAGCCCGAGGTGGCGCCGACGTCCGTGGTGCCGTTGTGCGTGCCGTTGTAAAGCAGGACGGACCGGTCCGGCTCGCGGGCGATGAAGGTGGCGAAGCTGCGGATCGCCCAGGCCGTGTTGGCCTGCGCAAGCTCACGCCGCAGCAGCTGCGCGGTCTGCGCCAGTGTGAGATTGGCGACCTGGCCCAGCGGCAAGCGCGTAATGGCCATGTAGATTTGCGCGCCCATGTACGACGCCGGGATGCCAAGTGCCGTCCGGCCATCGATGGCGCGCGAGATCTTGGACACGGTGTCGGGCGCCATGCCACGTGCCAGACGCACAGCGCAGAGACGTTGCCAGTAGAATGCATGAAGGACGTCATCTTCCATCACAGGCCTGGCCGGGTCATGCGCTGTTTTAGCGAGCTTTGACAGGGCTGTCAAAGGCATCTTGAAATAACACCAAGTCGGCGGGCTTGTCGGAAACACAAACTGATAGCCAGGTGGACGCCGAAGATGGGAGTGATCCTTGAGTGGCTCGCTGCGTGGAATCAACTGAATTACGTTTCTCCGATCGCGATTTGCTTCCTGCACCTCGGATTCTGGGAGCTCATCCCCAGCCATCACCGTGGCCAGGAGTTTGAGGAGCTGGAAGTTGGCTGTCCCGTCCATCATGGTGTGGTGAGAGCTGAAGTTGATGATAACCCCACCCTGGACAAAATTGGCCTGCAGTGTGATGACGGGAATCGGACTTTCAAGTCCATGAGGCTGTGGAATGGCTGGCCAAGGCGCCAGCACTTTGCCGTCCAGTTTGCCGATGGGTGCACCAGCCTCAAGGAGCTCCTCCATTGGCATAATGGTGTCGTCGCAGTGCTTAACGAGCAGAAGATTCCTGGACACACCTTCCGGCCAAGGAATAACGGTTCGGACACCCGATGCCTGACCAATCTGCCAACCAAGCCATGGGATTTTGTCGACCAAGTGGTCCAGGCCGGTTTGTAGAGCCTCAACAACGGCCTGACGATCGGCGTCCAACGAAAGCTTAAAACCAAAACAAAGATGGGTGTAAGCGTCCAGGATGGGAAACTGACCCATTAGATCTTGATAGAGGGTCTCATCACCATTTGCAGCATCGCCTTGCGTGGACCCGCCATGCTTCGAATCATCCTGCGTTGAATTCATGGCGCTCCGGAAGATAGGCGCGGATTGACTGACCAAAATCTTGCCAGGGTCGGCGATAGGGAAGAGGAAAGAAAAGATCTTTTAACATGAGTGTTGGTGTTCTCTTACCCGATTTCTTTCCGAGATCACTATGCGAGTGAGCAATGTGTGCGGAGTTTGTCTTGCTGAAACTCCGGCCGTCCCGACGCGGGACGGGCTCGCGACAGTACGTTGAAAGTGGGCATGAGAGGTAATCAACAGAGTCTGTGTTACAAACGCGAAATACTGACAAAGGTATAGCGATTTATGTTCTTCGGATGTTACTTCAGTGCCTAGCCCCGTGCTCCGTTATGCTCTGTGGCTGTTCCGGGCAAAGCATAACTGGTTGGTCTACCTGCCGATAGCAATGGCAACACTTATGCTTACCACGGCTCTGGCCTACTTAAATTGGTTAATTTGTACTCCGTCTCCATCGATGTAGCCAACAACGAGCTGACGGTTGGAGGAGGCGTCACCATTGGAGATGTGATTCAGCCTTTATACGATGCTGGCAGAGTAATCTGCGAGCACCGACCTGTTGATAGAGTGTTCCGAAATGCAAGTGCTAATATGCATATGTCCCAGCGCATGGTAATTAAATATGCGTAGGTCTGATTGGGGCCACGCTCGGCGTGGGCATTGGCATTGGAACAGGCGTTTACGGACTCGGCATCGACTCGCTGAAGTCAGTCCGTGTGGTCACGGCTTCCGGCGCTGTTGTCGAGGCCTCGAAGACAAGCTACCCAGGTCTTTTCTGGGAAATCCGCGGTGCCGGAGCGAACTTCGGCATTGTCACAGAGACGATGTTCACCCTCCAGGATCAGATCAACGACGGCAACACCGTCGTGGCCAGTTTCACCTTCACTGCCGCGTCAGACTTGTCAATTGCCGAGCACTTTCAGTCGTACGATGACACCCTCCCGCCCAAATTGTGCCTACAATTGGCCATCTCGTACGACTCGATAGTCGACCTCACCAGTATTCAGCTCTCCTTATTCTACCTTGGGCCTGTGGCTGATGCCCAGCCCTACCTCGATGCCGCCTACGCACTGGGCCCTCTCTTCAACACAAGGGCCATTCTCACGCAGCCCACATTATCAGACTACACCACTTAGTCGGATTGTTGTGCGGGAGACCAGTTTAATGATCAACCAATCAAAAGACGGCACTGGAATGTCAGGTGTGCGAAGAGACATATAGCTATCTGATGCCTTTAGTAAGGATCAATCTAATAAAGCTGTAGGCTTGAGTCTGGTACTGAGTCCCAAGTACTTGGACCCCTAAATTTCGAGACCTCAGTCGCCTCATAACACTTTTAGTGACCATGCAGAACCTCTCAAGCAGCTTCGACCCACACCTAGTCACTAAGCTTGAACCCGAACATCAGATTTCATCGACTCGGGGAGATCAGCGTGTCCCGACAACCCTTTATCGAACAGATTCTCCTTGTGCACGGGAGCCGAGCCACGGGCTTGACCTGTCAGTTTGCTCAGACCCAGCTTCCCGGTTTCCAAACGAGGCAAGAAGCCTTCGATGGCGTCAGCCTTGAAGGTATCAATGTTCATGGCGTCCTCGCTGCGCATCATCTGACGGGCGCGGATGGTGCGCAGAATCGCCAGCTCATCGTCTGTCAGCTTCTCGAGGTCCTCCTTGGATTCGACGTTGGGATCGGCTTTCACACTGTCGAGCTTCTCCATAACAGCCTTGCTCGCCTCTGGGGACACTTCAACAAAGGCGTTGAAGCAAAAGTCGACAGTCTTGGAGACGAGGTCTTGGGTGAGCTTGCCGCTTACATCGGCATCGGCATGGCCCTGGATGACTAGATCCTCGAGTATCAGTCTCTGGCAATGATCAGAACGAGGTAAACAAAAGTCCACTTACTCGGCTTGAAGAATGCGAAGGCCCGGTCGAAGCCATCCTCGTCAAAATCGCTGAGAAGGGCCTCCTCGCCTTTACGAATCTGCTTCAAGGCAGTCATAACGACAAGGAGGAACCGCGAATACCCCTCGGCTGTCTTGGCCGAGTGCCACTTCGCACCCTCAAACTCGCTGACTTCGCCGTTACGGACGGCCTGGATTGTCATAGCGGCCGAGAGGGCGCTGGACAACGCAAGATGAACACCCGAGCTGAAGTATGGGTCAATGAAGCAGCCAGCGTCACCGACCATTCGAAAGTTTGGGCCCGCGTAGGTAGAGGCACTGTATGACCAGTCTGAAGCCGCCTTGATGTTCGACACAAGCTCAGCATCGACCAGCCTCTCGTGGATTTGCGGCGCCAGAGTCAGGCAGTCCTGGTAAAACTCCTTCATTCCGGGAGAGCCCAGTGCTTTCTTACGCTCGAGGCTCAGGTCCTGGCGCATGACGATGCCCACAGAGAGCGTGCCGTCGTGCAGCGGTATCGACCAGCACCAGCCGCTCTGGTCCGTTAGCGCTTCGAAGAGAGGAGAGCCCTCCTGCGGAGTGCCGGGCGCGTAAGTCTTTGCTCCCTTCCAGTACCCCCAGTTGGCCTGGTTCTTGAGCGCCTGGTTGAATGTGCGGTTTTTCAAGTACTGGGTTGAAATGACGCCGTTACGGCCACTTGCGTCGATGATATAGTCGAGCTTGATAACGCCCCTGGCACCATCTTCCTTGCGGAACCATGACGCTGAAGTGATTCTACCGGGGTTGGAGACCTTTTCGTCCTCTGGAAATCCATCGAGAGGAGTGAAGTGAAGGGATTCGACTTTGACGCCCTGAAAGGTACTTGCTCCGGATTTGGTCGCATGGTCGAACATCAGCTTGTCTGATTCGGAACGAATGACGTTCCATGAATAGCCGTTGGGGCCGTTGGCTGCCAGGAAGTCAGTGTAGCCTGGGCGCTTGTTGTTCAACTTGAACGCTGCGCCATTCTACACAAGATCCTGAAGTCAGCGTTCTGCTGTGCCAAGACTAAAGTCTAAAAGCACGCTCTCGACTAACCTTTCTGCAGAACCCATGGGCATCGAACGTCTTCTCCAGGTCGATGAATCGCAGGAAATGACGGATTGACGCCAACAAGGACTCTCCAATATGGTATCTTGGGAAGTGATCGGCTTCCAGAAGCACAACGTCGACGCCCTCTCGCGCGAGTGCCGAAGCCGCGTACGAGCCCGCCGGACCACCGCCAATAACGAGCACGTGGCAAGAATCGGGAATTGACATGATCACTGACGAATACGTTGACTGGGACGAAATTTCTTGTCTTGGGTCTCTGTGGCACTTCTAATTGAATACTCAATTGTACATGTACAATTCCCAGACAAATTTCAATCATATATGCCTTGAGATCTCGGGTCCCTCCGGAGTAGATTCCGCGAGCTCCGTGGATTACAGCAGCTTGTAGCGACTCAAGTCCGTAACTCCGGCGACCACCAACGTTATCTCGACAGCCTAGTACATCCAGGTATAATGAAGAAGTCCGGATCCAACTGTCTTCCAAGCATCAATGTGCGTTCCGGGCTCCGCATGGGCCGGGGAGACGATTTCACCTGGGCAATGATCGAATGTATCTAAAAAGCCAGCGGCCAGTCTGTAGAAGTTCCCGCCTCAAACAAATTAGATGTCGTTAGGGTAAAGTTGAATATTTTGTGGGCATTGTGCTTTTTACATAGCTGCAATATGGGTGCTCACCTGGGCAATGTATGGCTCATTATCTTGGCTGTGGATGAAAGGCATTTACTTGTACGAGTTGATAATGCTCTGTATTCCTAGGTAATCAAAAATACGTAGCATGATTTCATTTTACCTTTAACTTACAAGAAAGTCTGGAAGTGATGCCCTGGCGCAAGGTTTGAAACCCAATGCATATGAAGCCGGTGTTAAAATCACAGGTAACCCCTGAGCCAACGACACTGCCCCCTGGAGCCCTTCGAACTCAAAACCAACTCAAGAACATGTCTCCAAATGCCTGTTGTACTCCTCCCTAGCCTTTTCTACCATCGCATCCACGTCAAAGTCCCAGACCACTTTAGCGCGTGTCTCGAACTCAGTCTTGAACTTGGCGCCGTCTCTACCGGCTGGCGCGTAGCGAAACTCAAACATGTCGCCCATCTCCCGCGAGTTCTGCACCACCCACTGACTCCGCGCCATGCGAACACCGCTGTACGCCCCCAGCGCAGCGACAAGCAGCCGCGAGCGCTCCTCCTCCTCCTTGTTTGCCTCGTTGACCCGCGCGAGGAGGTCGGTCAGGACGAGCGCATCCTCGACGCCCATGGTGGTGCCCGAGCCGTGGAAGGGGCTGCTCGCGTGGGCGGCGTCGCCGGCGAGACACACACGGCCCGCCGCGTACGTCGGCGCCGGGTGCTCGTACATGTCGAAGATGGCGTACTTGCTGATCTGCTCCGGCAGCAGCGACACCAGCTCGCGCATGTGCGGGCCCCACCCCTCCAGCGCCTTCAGCGCCTCGTTGCGCGAGCTTGGGACGACGCTGCTACGCTCGTGGAGCCACTCGCCCTCGTCGTGGACGAACAAGTAAATGTTGTAGACTTTGTGTTGCTAGCGTTGAATTTGTCTGTCAGTTTTGGGTTCCGGTCTTGGACTACTACGAATTATCATCGACCTCTCTGGGGCTTGGCTGCTGAGCAAATGGACACTCACCGGCACCGGGAACGACACCACATGAGCGTCGGGCCCAACATGGTTGCCCCCACGACTGGCCTTTGTAATGCCGAGGGCGGAAATCGCGCCATCTAGAGGCACGAGTGCACGGTAGACTGTCTTGTGGCTGTATCTGGCCTTTGATGCGGGATGGTCTCCCAGGAGTGTCTTTCGTGTTGAAGAATGGACCCCATCGCACCCGATCACTGGCGAGGTGCACATGTTACTACCACGAAAATCTCACAGCAATTGAGTATAGAGAAGACGAACCAACGTCCGCCTCAGCGGTTGAGCCGTCCGCAAAGCTCAGTACGACTTTGCTCCGGCCTTCTTCGAGCAAGTCTGTAAAGTCCGTGAGCTGCTTGTCGAAGTGCACAACCCCTCCAGCCTCCGGAAGGCCCTTAGCAATCTCCAAGAGGAACTGCGTCCGCAAGCAAGCCACAAATGCCAGATCTTTCTCGGGCACCTCAAACATCAGCCCGGTCTCAGGGTCCTCGGCGGCCTCCTTCGTGCGAGGGCCGACGCCATCCCAGTACTGGAACGTTGGGTTGGGGTCCCTCATGCCCACGCGCATCAGAGCATCAAGAACCTTGGGATCCAGTCGCTTCATGCATTCGCGGGCCACGGCGGTGAAGGCAAAGGCCGCGCCGTAGTCGGGCCATTGGGAAGCGCGCTCGTAGATGGTCACGCTCAAACCGCGCTTCAGCAGGCCGAGGGCAGTGATAACGCCTATAACACCGCCGCCAACGATTGCGACTTCCAGGGGTGGCTTTTCTGCCGTCGTGATGATGGATTGGCCCATGGTTAATGATTGTGATACGGACGGTTCACCAGACTCAGTCAGATGAAGTAATCTAAGATCTTTTTTCTTCACATTTTAAGTTGATCCAAATCTGGATATCAATCTCACTCAGGTCTCTCCGCAGCAGTGTCATCTCTGATGAAGTCGTTTGGAGTCCGTCAACCTAAAACCAATGTCTCCACATTATGTGCTGTGTCACTTTGTGTGCGGAGTGTTTATACTCCGCCAGTTCAGCCGGGGCATTCCAGGATGGGCAAATATACTGCAGCCCAATCCTGAGATGCATGTATCCATTCATGGATCGATATCCGGCACCTTACTTGATAAGTAATATGGAGCTTACCTTCATTACATTAGGTTGTATTCCAACTCAAGGTGTTGGGCCTTAGTGCTTAGTAAGTGTCTGCGGGTGAGCAATCTGCCCGAGTTGTTGAGTGGCGCAAGGCTGGAGGGATCCGAACCGGAATCCGATCTATACCGGTCGGGCTCTGTCTGTCCGTTCGTGTCGTACATGACGCGTTGACTGGCACATCTGGAGAATTTTATGGCGCAGTTATGTGCTGAGACAGATATTTGGTAAATTGGAATGTCTGAAGAAAACAATGGAAAGGGCGCAGGTATTTGTACGAGTACAATCGACTTTTCGAAAACTATTTTCCCGTGCTTATCAAGTGAGCTCCATCTCGAACGACCTGCTGCTGAGCGATTCCTATCTCGAAATCGAGCTGCCACGTCACTGCACACTACACAGTTGTGTTTGCTATGGCCGAAACCAATTCCAACGCTTTGGAAAAGGCAGGAGAAGAGTCTCAGGATGAAGAGTACAAGCATGAATATCCTGAGGGGTTCACACTGACCCTCATTCTGACGGCGGTCGTCTTGTCCTATCTACTGGTTTTTCTCGACCTTGCCATCATGTCTACGGCGACGCCTTCCATCACATCCGAGTTCAACTCGCTCGTTGATATTGGATGGTATGGCGGAGCGTACCAGCTTGCGGGTTCAGCATTTCAGCCGCTGACTGGCAAGATCTACAGCTACTTTTCTATCAAGGCAAGACTTTCCGCTCATACAGTTTGCACTGCCATTTGAGGTAATCGAAATCTGACACACAAAATTGTAGTGGACCTTTCTTACCTTTTTCGCGATCTTCGAGATTGGGTCGGCTCTCTGTGGCGCGGCTCAGTCTTCGACAATGTTCATCATAGGCCGAGCTATCTCGGGCCTGGGGTCCGCGGGCATTGCAAATGGTGCCTTGACAACCATTGCTGCTTCTATCCCTACCCAAAGACAGCCTCTATTCATGGGAGTGAACATGGGCATCGGTCAGCTGGGCCTCGCATGCGGTCCCGTCATCGGAGGCGCGTTCAGCACCAATGTATCCTGGCGATGGTGTAAGTCATGGCATTATTTTTCAATCCTGAATTTCAACTGCAGCATGCTTACAGATGCCCAACTATTTCAGGTTTCTACATCAACCTTCCTCTTGGTGTCATCGTTGGCGGTTGCCTCTTATTCCAGAACGTCCCCGAACCGAAAGTGAAGCCAGCCGCTCGAGAAGTCCTCAACACTGCAATCAAGTCTCTGGACTTACCAGGCTTCGTCCTATTCCTCCCTGCCACTATCATGTTCCTCCTGGGACTACAATTCGGGGGAAACACGCATCCCTGGAATAGCTCAGTCGTGATTGGTCTATTGGTTGGGGCCCTCATCAATTTCGCCGTTTTCCTAGTCTGGGAGTACTACCAAGGCGACGACGCCATGGTGCCTTTTGCGATGCTCAAACACCGCGTGATTTGGTCGGCGTCGTTGACCTTATTTTTCCTTCTATCAAGTATCCTCTTGGCCGATTACTATCTCGCCATCTTTTTCCAAGCAGTCCACGACGATTCACCGCTTATGAGCGGCGTGCACATGTTGCCAACAACTCTCGGCCTGGTCGCCTTCACGATCATCTCGGGTTCCATGGGTAAGTGGAACGCTTGTTTGGCATCTGTATTGCTTCGCGTTTGCTAACTAATGTGTCACCGCGTAGTCCAAGTCCTCGGCTACTACCTGCCATGGGTCCTTCTGGGCAGTGCAATGATGGGCACCGGGTACGGGCTTCTGTCACTTTTGAGCCCTACGACCTCCACGGCACGTTGGCTTGGGTACCAAGTGCTCTATGGCGTTGGAAGTGGCGCAGCAGCCGCCGGGGTCAGTGTCTTTCCGCTCGATACTTACACGTACCTCCATCCGCTGACACTTAACTTGTCTATGTGTAGCCATACATAGCGATCCAGAGCTGCGTTCCTCCGGCGCAGATACCAACTGCCATGTCAATTGCGATATTTACCCAAAACATGGGCTCTGCCATAAATCTGGTCGCCGGCAACGCTCTCTTCAGTAACAGCCTCCAAAAAGAACTGCAAAAGCGCATTGCCAGCATTGGCACCTCCCCGGATGCGATTGTCGCGGCAGGGGTTCGGTCCATCCGTCAGCTTGTGTCCGGCCCAGCTCTAGCTGCGGTTCTCGAAGCCTACTGCAAAGCCATTGACAACGTGATGTATTTTGGCATTGGACTCAGCCTCGGCATGCTTCTTTTTGCCTGGGGCCTTGGTTGGAAAGACGTTCGGAAGGTGGACAAGCTGGATGCTATCACCGGGGCCGGAGACCAGCCTGCTGCTAAAGCGTCAGAGAGTGAGACAGACGGGAGCCCAGCAGAAAAGAAAACAAACAATAGCGAACAAGGAGAGAGTATGTAATTGATCATCAATTACTGGCTGATATATCCATGGATGGTATCCGTGAATGGGATCCCCGCCCTCTCCTTTCTCCCCATCCTCAGATACTCAATAGCTATATCCCTGGAGCAGGAGGTCAAGAAGAATGTTAGGAATGTAAAGATATACCTCAAAAATTCGTTCAAGCGGCGTTTCTCTCTATATCCCCTCTATTATATCTCTCTCCCTACTATCAGCACCTAAGATTAATTGATTTGGAAAACGGATATTTATACTTACTAAAAAGAAATAATATATTTCTTATATAATATAAGTCGTCTGAGTGGACTTGTACCTAAGCTATGCGCTGACCCGTTGGGTGGTTTCCACGGACCACCAGGTCCGTGGCCCGAGGTTGGCGTAATTAACGCGCTAAATCTAATCCTTGGATGACAGCGTCTGTGTATACGGAAGCGGGTGGACAAAGAGGAGTGTGTCCCTGCCTGCGTCTGTCCTAAACTTTCCCCTCTTTATCTATCTGTTATCTCCTGCCTGGGGCTACGCCTGCACTGCCTTTTCAGTTACCCATCTACCTACTCCTGTGAAGAATAAGTAGGAGAAATTTGTTGTTTTTTGTATATAGATAAGGGCCGTCCCTGGGCTGCGCCCAGCGCAGTTGGCACGTATCTCCGTGCTGAGCCACATACAAGCAGGTGGCTCCTGGGGATTGCCCGCCACGCGGCCAATTAAGTTGATTCAAAATAGCAGTGCAGTGGTGGTCAGCAGATATCATGTCATCTTTGTTCTTGATTGAGCTGGACTTCCCTCACCCAAAATTCACCTGGAACACCTGCAAGTATCCATCGGACACCAGCGACACCATGTCAAGAAGAGGCCCTAGCCACTTGGGGCCTTACGGACTGGCGTGCATGAGTTGCTTCAAGTCTAAAAGTAAATGCGTCGCCCATCCCAGTCCCGATCATCCCGGCTGCCAGCGGTGTCACGCCCTCAACAAACCGTGCCAGCCGTCCAACGCGATCCGCGGGCGCACTGCCATCAGCAAGAAGCCCAACTCGGTGGCACGCATCGCCGAGCTAGAGAGCAAGGTCGATGGTTTGATCTCCCAGTTGCAGTCTCGCAAAGTCATCGACGGCGCCGCAACACCAACGCAAAGTCCATCTCTCTCCGAGCCTCCGTCGGCGTCCAGGCCCCCGGGTAAAAGATTGGTCCGGCTTGCTCGTGGACCAGAACCACCGTTGGACGCCGAAGAAGATGACGCCCTTGATAGCGACCCGTGTGACGGCCGAGACGAAGACTGCGAGGAGGATGAAGTCGAGGAGGCCAGGGACCCCAACCAGGAGCCATTTCGCTCGAGTGACTCTCTCCACTTTGGGGCCGCGGCCACGCCGGAGCCGACCCCGCGAGTCTCGGACACCACTGCTGAGACATATATCACCACCTTCCGGACGTGCATGCTACCGCACTTTGCATTCATAGACCTCTCATCTTCCTGGACCGCTCAAAAGCTGCAGCGGGACCGGCCGTTTTTGTTCCGGGCTATTCTTTGCGCCGCGGTGCCCTCGAGCGTGGAGAAGGCGGCTCGAGGCGCAACGCTCAAGAAGTCCATCTTCGAGGCCATGCTAGGAGCCGAGAGCCGGACCAGCGTGGATAGAACAGATCTGCTGCTTGCACTCTTGACGTATATGTCCTGGGGCTGGGACCACATACTCAACAACTGCAACCTGTCCCGGCTCATGCTACAGGCCAAATCGCTGGCCTGCGAACTGCGTCTAGACGAACCACCTCGCGCAGAAGCACGCCTGATGAGCCTTTTCGATCCGGCGTTTGGCTCTTCAAGTTTGTCTCAAGACGCGGGGGCTACGACGAGGCAAGATTTCCTGGAACGGCAGCGCGCGGTCTTGGGATGCTTTGTGCTCAGCTCCGTCGTTTCCGCGCATTATGGTCACATGGACGATCCCCTACGGTGGACGCCGCAGATGGAGGCTGGGCTCGCCGCCATTGCCACAAACACAGCTTGCTCGACAGACGCGACCCTCGCCATGCAGGTCCGTTTGCAGCTGCTCGGGCAAAAGGCGGTTCAGTTGAACCAGCAACTACAGCTACATCAGGGCCAGGGTGCCGCTTCAGATGATATGACAATCTATCCGGCGCTGATGGAAATCGCAACACTACAAGGCCAGCGAAATGAGCTCGAACCATCAATTTCCCAAAGTCTTCCGCAACGAGAGGTTATCTTGGCCCACGTACACTCGACCGATCTCGTGATGAGCGAAATCACGCATCACATCAGCTCCATGCTTCCGATCATGGTCAGCCAATTCGCCAGGATGACAGGCCCAGCAGCCATGAGCACCACGGGCAACGCCGCGAGCACCATGTCGGCACGTCAGGAGCGGTCACGCTGTATATCCCAGTCAATGCGCGCCGTCCAGTCGTGCACCTCCGCCCTGCTAGCCTTATCGCCCTCCGACTTCCGGGGCATTTCTTTCCTTCAGTGGGCGCAGCTTGCGCACTGCATCGCGGCCCTGAGCCGCCTCACCACGACGATTGACGACCCGGCGTGGGACCGCGCCGCCGCGCGGGCCGTCGTGGACGTGCCCGCGCTCCTCGGCCGTGTGGCTGACAAGCTGGACCTGGTCTCCCAAGAGATTATCAGAGAACAGGGCAGTGATGGGCTCTTTGACCGGCTTGCGCGGACAATGAGAGAGTTTTGCATCGCTGCGGCGGGCGGCGCGACACAGGAGGATGGGGAAATGAGGTCTGCACTAGAAAAGGAGACCCAGGTAGAGAACGCTTGGCCACCACTCATAGGTCTTTCCGATCATGCTAGTTCCTGGTTGGTTTGGCCGGAGCAAGAGCAGGAATCGTGAATTCGTGGTACGGATTGATTAGAGAGAGGAGAGATGAGATACACAGGGATATCAATACTCACATTGAGCTTCATTATTTCTACGTGGTAAATATGACATGCACCTTTGTCCTGTTTTCATGATCTGAAAACACTACCCGGCAATGGTGAGAAACGTGTCTCCCTATGGCCTTGTGTGGTTACTGGTACAACATATGTGGGACTGACTTGCGGTAGGCTCCAAAAGTAATAGTATCAACAGCCGCACAAGACCTTGCGTTGCTGGAACCAGGGCAAAATCATATATAGAAGACGAAGAAACAGTACATGTGAAACAATTGGAAAGCTTCTGCTTGTTCCCTCTTCCGAGTTCCTACCAGGCCCGCTCGCTGCCACTTCGGCGACTCCCTACCCTTGTCCCAGGTGCCTGCGGTGGTCTGGGCGAGATACCCCGGGTGTCGTGATTTCAAGAAGTAGAATAAAGAAGAAGAAAAGAGAAGGCCCGGCGCCGTTGACTGGAGTACTTCCGAGATCATAGTACCACTCCCTCGCCACCTTAAACCACACGTCCCAGGGCGAATCTACTCGTCTTTCTTTCACCCAGACGATCGACCTGAGTCTTGGAGGCAGTGGGGACAGACGATGAGCAGGACCAGTTACCTTGTTCAGAAGGCAATGATGGAGCTTCGCAGGTGATGCCCGGTTGTGCAAATCTGAATAGCTATCAATAGAATAATTGCTCTTGTGAGCGCGGCGGACTTCGGTGTTGGATGAAGGTAAGACTTGACGACCCAGTACATGGTCAAGACAGCCTTGGAGGACAATAAAGATGCAATGACTTTGCTTTAAAGTTCTTGGTATACTATAAGCATCTATTAGTAGACTTTCCTGAGTTTAAACACTTACAGCGGGATGCCGTGATTTGAAGTCCGAACTGATCTATCCAGGGTAGGTGCATGGGGAGCGGCATGTGTAGTATAACCGGAGTTTGAAATTTACAGCGGAGTGTAAGCCCACATACAAACGTAAGCCGGAGTCAGAGCCGGAGTCACAGCCGGAGTAAAAGCCGGCGTGTGTGGCTGTCGATCCGGCATAAGCGTAAAGCGACTGTCTGTAGAAGCTGACCTGGCAGGAGAAGTAGCACGACCAGGATGGAGCTAAGCCGTAGTGCAGACCTCAGGAGATGATGAGAAGACGATGCTCTACGACGTGCCTGAATATCGGAGTATGGATCATTGTGAGAATTGGCAGCACAACCTCGCTATCTAGATAAGTTTAGAACAATGCCTGTCTGTATAGTGTTCTACGCAACTTAGAAGGACATACGGACTTCTGGCTTCGTAGCTGGTAAATGTCCGCCGACGCTGCATATTGCACATGCTAGACGACCGCATAGAAGCTTCATATATGACCTAAATCTAGTTTAGGACCTGTGCAAACTTGGTACACTTGATTCAATGCCCAGGTATACTGACATTCAACATACTCTCTGAACCTGTCAATGCTCCAACCGTAGGGAAATCTTAACGGCCTACCTTGGGTATCAGTTCCAGAAGCACGATGGGAAGCATCAATGACGAGTGGGCGAGCGAGCCCATTGCCATCATTGGCTTGAGCTGTAAATTTGCAGGAGATGCTTGCAGTCCCGAGAAGCTGTGGCAGATGCTGGCCGAAGGCCGAAATGCCTGGTCCGAGATACCGTCTAGTCGCTTCAACGCAAAAGCAGTCTATCACCCCGACTTCGAGAAGCTCAGCACGGTGAGTTCGTTGGCTTGACAGCATGGAGAGTGCGATGGATGCGCAGACTGACAAGTGAGGCTTCATCTAGACGCATGTCAAAGGAGCACACTTCTTGGAAGAGGACGTCGGCCTGTTTGATGCGGCTTTTTTCAACTATTCGGCAGAAGTTGCAGCAGTGAGAACTACCCAGCTTTGATGAATCTTTCACTTTGAACTGACACCTGTTCCCAGGCGGTGGATCCGCAGTATCGCTTGCAGCTCGAGTCTAGTTACGAGGCCTTGGAGAACGGTAAGTAAACAGTTATCAATGAGCCACAAGCTCTGGCGACTGACCCGAGGCAATCTAGCCGGCATCAGCATGGCACAAATTGCGGGCTCCATGACGTCTGTGTATGCAGGCATCTTCACGCACGACTACCACGAAGGCCTGATCCGGGACGAGGAGAAACTGCCCCGTTTCCTTCCTATCGGCACTCTATCGGCCATGGCGTCAAACCGCATCTCGCACTTCTTCGACCTCCGAGGGCCCAGCATGACCGTAGATACCGGCTGCTCGACTGGTCTCGTGGCGCTACACCAAGCCGTGCTTGGCCTACGCTCCGGCGAGGCTGACATGGCCATTGTCAGCGGTTGCAACCTGATGCTCACGCCAGACGTGTTCAAGGTGTTTTCCTCGCTTGGGATGCTAAGCCCCGATGGCCGGTCGTACGCGTTCGACTCGCGGGCTAACGGCTACGGGCGTGGCGAGGGCGTTGGAACCGTGGTGATTAAGCGGCTCAAGGACGCGCTGGCGGACGGCGACTCTATCCGCGCCGTGATCCGCGAGACGTACCTGAACCAGGATGGCAAGACAGAGACCATTACCTCGCCCTCGCAGGAGGCACAGGAAGCCCTCATGCGCGAGTGCTATCGTCGCGCCGGCCTAAGCCCACGGGATACGCAATACTTTGAGGCACACGGCACTGGCACGCCCACTGGCGACCCGATCGAAGCGCGCGCCATTGCGGCCGTGTTCGGCGCGAATCGGACAGAAAGCCTCCGCATCGGGTCCGTCAAGACCAACATCGGGCACACCGAAGCGGCCTCGGGCCTGGCCGGGCTCATCAAGGTGGTTCTGGCCCTTGAGAAGGGCCAGATTCCACCCAGCGCCAACTTTGACAAGCCCAACCCGAAGCTGAAATTGGAAGAATGGGGTCTCAAGGTGCCAACTGAGCTGGAGAAGTGGCCAGTGACAGGCCAAGCCCAGCGCCGTGCTTCCCTGAATAACTTCGGATACGGCGGGACAAACAGCCAGTAGGGAACCGCATCCCCTTTGTCTGTTAGAAGAAAGAAATGCTAACTCACGGTGATCAGTGTCATCCTCGAGGACGCCAAAACGTGGATTAAACCAAAGGGGGCTCAGTACAACCCCGAACCCCACGTGAGTGCCAGGAGGGACATCCTCATCTTCTACGGACGTGACGAGCAGGCCTGTCTACGGACTCTGGCCAACACGAAAGAATACCTGGTGCGACGCAAACAGGAAGACCCGAACATGGACCAAAAAAGTCTCATCAGGCTGATGAAGAGCCTGTGCCACACACTGACCGCACGGCGCACACGCTTTCAATGGATGTCGGCGCACACAGCCGCCTACACGGACGACTTGAGCCGTGTGATCAAGGATCTGGACGCGCCGCTGTTCAAGCCCGTGCGCATTCCTTCGCGCGCGCCACGCATCGCCATGGTGTTCACAGGCCAGGGCGCGCAATGGTATGCCATGGGCCGCGATCTCATCAACGCCTTCCCCATCTTCCGGACAACGCTCTTCGCGGCGCAGGGCTATCTGCGCGGCTTTGGCGCCGACTGGTCGTTGCTGGAGGAGCTGGGCCGTGACGCGGAAACCTCGAGGGTCAACGAGACGGGGCTCAGCATCCCCATCTGCGTCGCACTGCAAATTGCGCTGGTGCGACTCCTCCGGGGCTGGGGCATCTCGCCGACGGCCGTCACGAGTCACTCCTCGGGCGAGATCGCGGCCGCCTACACAGTAGGAGCCCTGAGCCTCCGCCAAGCGATGGCGGCTGCGTACTACCGCGCAGCTATGGCGGCAGACAAGACCTTGATGAGCGGGTCTGGGCCCAAGGGTGCCATGGTCGCGGTCGGCGTGGGGTCCGCAGCGGCGGAGGAATACTTGGGCCGGACGTCGAGGGACAATGGAAAAGCCGTGGTTGCTTGCATCAACAGTCCCACTAGCGTCACCATTTCTGGCGACGAAGCAGCCGTGCAAGAAGTAGAGGAGCTGGCGACCGCCGACGGTGTATTTGCACGCCGCCTCAGGGTCGATACGGGCTATCATTCGCATCATATGGACCCCATCGCCGAGCCCTACCGACAAGCTCTTCGTGCTGCCCTGAAAAGCGGTATTGTCGATGATCACAGTCAACTGGGCGATCATGAAATCCCAGAAGGTGCACCTTGGGCAGAGCCATATCTAGCGGCCCGTCGAGCCGCTTTTGAGGCGGAAGCGCGGACGTTGAAGGCTGAGGGAAGCATCGCGTTCTCTTCGGCAGTCACAGGCGGACGAGTCAGCCGACTCCAGAAGCTTGCTGACCCGGAGCATTGGGTGGGGAGCTTACTCCGGCCCGTGCAGTTCGTAGAGGCCTTCACCGACATGGTCCTGGGCGATATGGACGAGTCGGGAACCAGCGTTGACGTGATTCTTGAGGTGGGACCGCACACGGCGCTCGGCGGCCCTATCAAAGAAATACTCTCGGAGCCCGAGTTCGAAGGCATCGACATCGCGTACGTGAGCTGCCTGGTGCGCAACGAAAACGCGCGCGACACAGCTCGCGCGGCGGCACTCAGTCTTCTGCGGAAAGGCCTGCCGATCGACCCGTCGCCCTTGAACGCCGGTTGGGGCCCATGGCCTATCTACCCACTCCCGTTGACCGACTTGCCGTCGTATCCGTGGAACCACAGCATCAAACACTGGGCTGAGGCCCGCACAAATCAGGCCTACCGCCAAGCCGACGAGGAGCCCCACGAGCTCCTGGGCGCCCTGAGGCCCGGGGGTAATCCGGAAGCGCCGTGTTGGAGGCGGATGGTGCGCTTGTCAGAGTCGGACAACGCATGGCTTAGGGACCACGTGGTTCAAGGCAACATCCTGTACCCCGGTGCCGGCTTCGTATGCTTGGCCATCGAGGGCATGAAGCAGCTGACGGAAGGTAGCGTGTCTGCTTACAGTCTCCGCGATGTGGAATTCTTCCAAGCGCTTGTGATCCCAGACACCGCGGAAGGCATCGAGGTTCAGACGGTACTTCGCCCCGTGAATGACAAGGCAATTGGTACGCGTGGCTGGAAGCAGTTCGATATCTCGTCCGTGACGGCCGACGGTCAGTGGTTGCAGCATGCCAAGGGCCTGATACAAGTCGACTTCGACGATGCCGCCTCTTCGAATCCCGCCCCGACTACGACGGGCCCGTTTCTCACCGAGTCGGGCTACACGCGGCGCGTCGACCCGGAAGACATGTTTGCCAATCTGCGCACCAAGGGTCTAAACCATGGGCCTCTGTTTCAGAACACGACGAGCATCCTGCAGGACGGCAAGGGCAAAGAAGCACGCTGCGTGACCACCATTGAAGTAGCTGCTCTCGGTCGTAAACACGTACTGCATCCTACCACGCTAGATTCGGTCTTCATTGCTTCATACGCAGCATTGCTGAGCGGAAATGCCAGCAGCGACGATGCCAGTCCTAAAGTGCCGCGAGCCATTCGCAAGCTGTGGGTCTCGAGCCGCATAGCCACGGCGAGCGGCCACAGCTTCACGTGCAACACCAAGGTGCCGCGCCAAGATGCCCAGAGCTACGAGGCCGACATCTCCGTCCTCGACAGCACCTCGACTGAGACCGTCATCGAGCTGCAAGGCTTCGAGGGCCAGTCGCTGGGCCGCAGCGCTGGTGAAAGTGCTGACGCCAAGCAGCCCTGGATCAAAGAGCTGTGCGCCGAGGTGGCATGGGCACCGGACCTGGCGCTGTCGCTCGGGCTGCCCGGTGCGCTGCCCGCGGTGAAGAAGAAGCTCAGCCCGGCCAAGGAGATGGACGCGGGCGACCGAGACCTGCTGATGGGGCTGCGGCGCGTGTGCGTCTACTTCTGCCACGATGCGCTTGAGTCCTTGACCGAACACGACGTGGGCCGTCTCGAGCCGCACCACGTCAAGTTCCATGCGTGGATGCAGGGCACGGTCGACCTTGCTGCCTCGCGGCGTCTTGGCCCTGATAGCGACACGTGGGTGAGCGACCCACCGGAGGTCCGCGCCCGAAATATCGCCTTGGCAGCCACCCAGAGCGCCGACGGAGAGCTGATCTGCGCCCTGGGGCCATTGTTGCTGCCCATACTGCGAGGCGAGCGAGCGCCTCTGGAGGTCATGATGGAGGGCCGGCTATTATACAAGTACTACGCCAACGCATTCCGCATGGGCCCGGCCTTTGCGCAGTTCACGGCTTTGCTGCACGCCGTTGCCCACAAGAATCCCCGGGCTCGCGTCCTCGAAATTGGCGCGGGCACCGGCGCCGCGACTCGCCACGCGCTGACGGGGCTTGCCGGTGCGAACAAGGAGGCCGGCCCGCCGTGTGAGACTTGGCATTTCACCGATATCTCGTCGGGCTTCTTTGAGGCAGCCCGGGCTGAGTTCGCCGCCTGGGGCGATCTCTTGGAGTTCGATCGGCTAGACATTGAGCAGAGCCCAGAGTCGCAGGGATTTGAGCTCGCAAGTTACGATATTGTCGTTGCCTGTCAAGTACTGCACGCCACCAAGAGCATGGCGCGCACCATGGACCACGTGCATAAATTGATGAAGCCTGGCGCTGCGCTTCTCCTCATGGAAACGACACAGGACCAGGTCGATCTTCAATTCATCTTTGGCTTGCTTCCCGGTTGGTGGCTGAGTGAGGAGCCCGAGCGCAGTTCCAGCCCCTCGCTTTCAGTCCCTCTGTGGGATAAAGTTCTCAAAGGGGCTGGCTTCAGTGGTATCGACATTGAGCTGCGCGACTGCGAGACCGATGAAGACATGTATTCCATCAGTAACATGCTGTCGACAGCACCGGCACGGCCCTTCAAGCTGACTCCGGATAGCATCGTCATCGTCATCAATTCCAAGGCGCCTCCTCCCGTTGCTTGGCTTCAGTCTCTGCGAGCGTCTATCGTAGAGGTCGCTGGAGGTGATCTTCCAGAGGTCCACGCACTAGATGACCCATACCTCACAGCAGAAACATATAGTACCAAGACTTGTGTTTTCTTGGGCGAGCCAGACCAGCCCGTGCTCCACGACCTGGACGACGCCAGCCTCCAGGGTGTCAAGAAGATGGCGACGGGTTGCAGAGGCCTTCTCTGGATAACTCGTGGCGCGGCCGTGGAGTGCGCCAACCCCGCCATGTCCCTGGCGACCGGCTTCCTGCGCGTCGTTCGCAGTGAGTATGTAGGTCGCCGCTTCCCGACGCTTGATCTTGACCCAAACACCCCCGTGTGGTCCGAGCCGGATATCACCGCCATCGTGCATGTCCTCCAGGCGACTCTGGGGGCACCCGACGATGTCTACTCCATTACAGCCGAGACATACCCTCTGGAAAGCGAATTCGCCATTAGGAATGGGCTAATATTGGTACCACGCGTGTCCAAGGACGTGGTGCGCAACAAGATGCTCACGCCTGAAGAGCCTGATTGGGCCGTTCCCGAGTCCATCCCTGAGGCGCCTTTCTTCCAGCCTGATCGTCCGCTACGGCTTAATGTAGGTGTCCCGGGCCTTTTGGACACCCTGGCCTTTGCCGATGACGACGAGGTCGAGCTTGGCAACGACCAAGACGAAGCCCTTGTGGAGATAGAGCCGCGAGCGTACGGCCTTAATTTCCGCGATGTCATGGTGGCGATGGGTCAGCTTCGCGAGCGCGTCATGGGCCTTGAGTGCGCTGGCGTGATCACACGCGTAGGGAAGGAGGCCGCAGCCGAGGGCTTTGCCGTGGGCGACCGTGTAATGGCATTGCTGCTGGGTCCCTTTGGCAACCGGGCGCGCATCAGCTGGCATGGCGTCGCACACATGCCTGAGAATATGAGCTTCGAAGACGCCGCGTCGCTCCCTATGGTCTTCAGCACCGCATATGTTGCTTTGCTTGACGTGGCGCGCCTGGGAGAAGGGCAGTCTGTCCTGATCCATAGCGCCGCCGGAGGAGTCGGCCAAGCAGCGATTATGCTGGCCAAAAATTATGGCGCTGAAGTGTACGTCACCGTCGGCTCGCAGGAGAAGCGCGACTTGCTCACGCGGGAATACGGCATCCCGCCCGAGCGCATTTTCAACAGCCGAGACGCCACTTTTGCTCCAGGAGTCCTGGCTGCCACGGGAGGCCGCGGCGTCGATGTGGTCCTCAACTCGTTGGCCGGCCCGCTGCTGCAGGCTGGTTTCGACGTGCTCGCGCCTTTCGGTCGCTTCGTGGAGATAGGCAAGCGAGACCTCGAGGGAAACAGCCTGTTGGAAATGGCAGCATTTTCACGGGTTGCGTCGTTCACATCAATGGACATGATGTCGCTCTTGCGCGAGCACGGGCCACACGTACATCGTGTGCTCTGTGAGGTGGCACGTCTCGCCGGACAAAAGGCTATCGGCCCTGTCCATCCGGTCACCATCTTCCCAATGCAGCAAGTCGCCCGGGCATTCCGACTGCTACAGACAGGCAAGCATACGGGCAAGGTGGTGCTATCGCTCGCCTCGGACGAGAAGGTTCGGGTGCTCCCCCGAGCACCGGCGCCGAGGCTGCGGCCAGACGCCTCATACCTTCTCGTTGGCGGGGTGGGCGGCCTCGGGCGGTCCATCGCGCACTGGATGGTGGAGCACGGCGCCCGCAACCTCATCTTGTTGTCGCGAAGTGCCGGGGCGCAAAACTCTGGAGCATTGGCCACTCAGCTGCGCGCGGCGGGCTGTCGGGTCGTGGCTATCAGCTGCGACGTTGCTAGCAATCAAGACCTGGCCCGCGCTCTGGTCACTTGTGAGCGTGAGGAGGGGCTCCCGCCGGTACGTGGCATCGTCCAAGGCGCCATGGTTCTGCAGGACTCTATCCTTGAGCAGATGACGCTACAAGACTGGCAAACGGCAATCCGCCCCAAGGTCGCCGGCAGCTGGAACCTGCATTCACACTACACGCAGCCCGGCACACTGGACTTCTTCGTCATGCTCTCGTCCTTGTCGTGCATCCTCGGCTGGGCAAGTCAGGCCAATTACGCGGCCGGCGGAGCCTACCAAGACGCTTTGGCACGCTGTCGCCACGCCTCGGGACTGCCGGCCGTTTCGATCGACATTGGTGTTGTCAAGGGTGTTGGCTATGTCGCGGAGTCGCGCGCTGTGTCCGATCGTCTGCGCAAAGCCGCCCAGTCGCTTATGCTGTCCGAGGACGCTATCCTCAGCGCTATCGCCGCGGCAATCCTCCACCCTTCGGAGCAGCCTCAGATACTGCTCGGCCTGAACTCTGGACCAGGACCACAATGGGATCCTGCCAGCGAGGCACAAATGGGCCGCGACGCGCGATTTGTACCCCTCAAGTACCGACGACCGGCCGCTGGACGACGAACAGCGGGCACGCAACTTGGGGACAGCGCCGGCGACGCAAAGCCGCTTTCCGCGCAACTGCAGGACGCTGGCTCGCGCGACGAGGCTACGCGGATTGTGGGCGGCGCTATCGCCACGAAGCTCAGCGACATTTTTATGCTCCCCACACAAGACATTGATTTAGCCAGCCCGCCTTCTCTATATGGCGTCGACTCGCTTGTGGCTGTAGAGCTGCGAAACATGCTGATGCTGCAGGCCGCTTCCGATGTATCCATCTTCAGCATCTTGCAGAGTGCTTCTTTGGCTGCTTTGGCCAGCGACGTGGTAGCCAAGAGTGCACATTTCGTAATGGGCGTATAGGTGGTGCAGGTAGTTTAAGTGGGAGAATTTCTGGCCTCCCATCTCGCCGCTGCTTGTCGGTCTGCCTCGGCCACCGAAGCCTCCCACTGGTCTCGGTGCTGTTCCTTCACTGTATCGAGCCATTCAGCGCGGCATGCCCCTCTCAGCGCCAGATTTCGACCCCCCTGCTTGTCGTTGGCCTTGTCGCGCTAGGTGTCGCCGTCCCGAGACTGTGGATCGATCTCCGAATGGGTGCTGATGCACATGCGGATGTGGTGGAGGGCTGGTGCGGAGCTACTCATGCGCGAGCGCATCTTGCGGTGGACTTGCCCAGGGCCAACATGGTTCGGGATGCCGCCCTGGTGAAATAGGATTGGTAGAACATGGTTCTGGTTGGATCGAGGCGTGATTGTGGTGCCAATGCGTGGCGCGAAGTAAAGATGGTGTTCGTTCTCTGTTGATGACATGGTGTAGATTGACGTTGGAGGTTGGAATGTAGACCTAGGGTTAGGGTCACCGTCCCAGCACGAAAATGTTAAGTGATTTGATAAATCAGAGATGAAGGCTCTCGCACTGAGATAGCCAGCCTCGAGCCAGACATACTGTGTTATGTTGAAATTGGATATTCGCACCCGTAAACCTGGATGGTACACTCGTATATAACTTGCTTGGCCACGGCCCATTCATATGCCCACCATACGCACTTACACCTACCCAGACCTAACACACCCAGACCTGAAACACCCACACCTAGACTTAGAAAACCCAGGTGCGTGTTTGAATCGGCTAAGTGTTTGTGGTATGTGTGTGTGTGTGTGTGTGAGAGAGAGAAAATTTTATCAACGAGCAAGCTATGTACCGGTGTACCATCCGTTTTGGTGGGTGCGAATATTTGATTTCGTTAGTATGTTTTGCCAGACCTTGTGGCACTAGCACTCTGCAGGATCTGGGACGACTGGGTCCAGACATTGTGGTAGTTTGCGGTAGACACGAGACGATGTGGCAGAGTCTCATGTTAGCGGACTCAGAAAGTGCTCTCTCTGTGCGTGTTGAGGCCGAGATATACCACCAGACCCATTCCATTGTTTCTTGTCCATGAGATCCAGCGACCTCCCTTGTCAAATTGAATACGGGAATGTTCTGACACTACGCTGTGACCAAGAACAGAATTGCACGAGGCCACTGGAAATGGTCCGCAAGTAATACTGATCTAAAGAGGGAACGCCACGATTATTTAGCAGGAGATTTCTTATCCTACGCTATCTCAAATTTATCTCTGATAAATAACCAACCTTTCTTAAGAAGAAAGCAAATCAGCGCCATACCAAGACCGGCGCAGAGACCGATCGCAAAGCCCAAAAAGACTGAAATGAGCATGGTCCCTAACAACACGACATAATCCGGCCATTTCGATGTCTTGAATCCATCCAAAATGCTTCCAATGCTAAGTCGATGCCAATATAGGCAACAAGCGTTGACGCTAGCATGGTCGGGACATAAGGAATGATCGCATGTGCCACGAATAACATGACAATGGACATCACGCTCAAGAGCAGTCCCTCCATCCTCCCTCCTCCCGCCATCGTGAACAGGCGTGTGTATGAGAACACAATGAGGGTTGGCAGGGATCCCACCGCGCCTGCCAACAAATTGGCAGCGCCCGACCCAAGCAGCTCTCTGTCGACATCAGGCTTGACATCTGGTACCATGGTCTCGAGTGCGCCGATCGCGACAGGGAGATTCACGACCCCAATTGAAACAACAAGGACAATGTTCTTGGCAGCGGCGCCTAGTGCCTTCCACTGCACTTTCGGGAAATCGAACAGCTGCCAGTAGTTGATGTTGGAATTGATGTCGATGCCAATGCTAGTTGCGTTGCCGCCGCGTGTGCCCTGGACCTCGAAAAGCCAGCCGTCTGCCACGAGTCCCTTGAGCCCGGTCGTGCTCGTGCGTCCTGCTGCTGCAGCGCCGATCCAGAATAGCGCGGCGGTAATAACCATAATGCCAGGGATGAAGACCTCATGGACCTTCTCACCCCACGGCAGTCTGGCGCAGAGCTTGAAGCGCACGGTCAAGTAGATGACCACGGCCGGAA
This sequence comes from Diaporthe sp. HANT25, assembly GCA_013435955.1. Lineage (NCBI taxonomy): Eukaryota > Fungi > Ascomycota > Sordariomycetes > Diaporthales > Diaporthaceae > Diaporthe > Diaporthe sp. HANT25. Next base: position 518,772 of record JACBFG010000015.1, on the reverse strand, counting down.
CAATCGTTGCCAGCGTCAGCGGCAGCTGCCTCGCGCTGAACAGTTGCTCGCCTAGAGTGTCCCATTGCAGATGAGGATGCGCGGCGGGCTGGAAAATCTCGAACCCCATCACAAATAGGTGAACGCCGATGCCACCCACGATACCAGTGAGAACTGCCCGGGGGAAGTATTGGAGAAGCCAGCCGGCGCGGCATGCGCCAAGAACCAGGAAAAGGACGCCCATCAAGAGACTGCACATAGCCCATGCCACCAATGTCGTTGGGACCAACGCGGGTGAGTCCGTGCTTACTGCGGACTGCAAGTCTCTCGCAATATCGCGAAGCAGGGGTATCACCTCGACCAACATGGATCCAAAAGCACCGGGGTATGTGGAGCCGCCCAAGGTCACGGCAAGCTGGCCTGAGATCTAGATTTCCCTTGGAAGTCAGCGGCTCGTCAGAATGATGGACATCATGAAATCTGGCAGTAGGACTCTACGCATCTACAAAGTGCATGTAGTCCACCCAAATCGTCTCAAATAGTCAAACTTTGAACGGGAAGATACTCACAATACTCATCATGTAAACAGCCATACCTAGCCATATGGCAAGGGGATCGCTGTCTGAGGTGAAAATAAGCATGCCAGTTGAGACGAAATCCAGCAGGTTCAATATTGCCCCGAGGGTCACTGCTGGTACAGCTTTAAGGAGACGCTGTGGGGTGGGCTTGAAGTCGGATAGGTTCAGCGTCGTGAAGCATCTTCGAGAGCATATTGGATCTGAAGCCTTGGCGTGGGAGCAGCTGTGGCGCATGCTATCTGAACTGCGCGGTGTGAGAACCGGGGAGCCCCTTTCGACATCTTTGGCATCGTCCATGTTTGCGGTTGCCGATGGGTCTGTCAATGTCACTCAAGTGTGGAGGCAGATTGAAGCCCACGAAATTGGTAGTATCGTGACAAAATGAGGATTTGAAAAGCTGGGCACGATACAGACAATGTGATACCAAGGGGTCATTCACTCTTACCCAGTAGCATTTTCTAAAGCAGGGTCAAGCCATATTGTCCTCCCGCTGGTCTATATACCAGCGCACTATTTCCACACATTTCCTCCCTCCTGTCTATTGAAGGCCATGGAGCATGCATAGAAGCAGCGCCGAGTTATTCAGGAGTAGGGAGCCGTTCATCCCGAAAATCAATTGCCCACTCAGAGCGTACATTCACAGCGAAACAGCGGGGAGGAGGGCTGGAACTGGAAATCGAGGACTACCCGCAAATGCTGTACTCAGTCATGTATTGAGCGAATTGCTATAATTGCGTATTCTGGGCTTTCGCGGATGAAAAACTTGTGGAGGGATATGTATGTTGCGAGTCATATCAAACTCTTTTCTATGTTTGGTGTTGTTGCAGAGTCGTTTCTCCGATGCCCAGTCCCAGTTCCTCTGAGGTTTGCGCGGAAGTGATCGATATACAAAGTCCAAAAAGAGATTAGGAAGCAAAAGAAAAAGGAAGAAAAGCTGGCGCGTTGTTAGCAGACTTACATACTATTGAAAGAGCTAAGTAGGCAGAAGCAACAGGGCTGTGACCATATGTTTACGTTTTGTATTTCATGTCTATTGGATGGGTGATAATTATGAGCATTTATGACTCCAGCGCAGGACACCTAAACCGGACGACAGGATTTCGCAAAGGCTGCCAGGATCCGCGACCCCGTCTCTCACTTCTTCTGCTGGCGTGAGGAGTTTCTGGCCCTTGGCGGCAATCCGCCCAAGCCGTTCAATTGCGAGGAAATCTGAGCCGCGTACTCCCCAGCTCTGGTCTCCTACTCTGGTGCAGCACAGTCGGGGGATTGGCTCACGGCGAGAAGTCATATACAGGACCGACCGCTCTTGACAAAGAGGAGCCGAGTCGAATCGGATTTTGGGGTCTGATGGTTTAGATTCTGAGCGTAATAGAGCATGCCTTGGTGGTTCTTGGAGCCTATTTCCACCTGGACATTATTTTTTGAGTGTGGTCTTAAATAAAAGGATGCTGGGAAGAGGGCAGAGACATATATTGGTAACAGCTGCTCAGTGTGAAGAACCGGCAATCCTCAGGGGTGACGTGGCGCATAGATGAGCCGTAGCAGGTGAGAATATCTGTCATCCGCTTGGCGAGTAGCGCAAGGATAAATGCCTTCAAGATAAGTCCTCACGACGTGGGTTGAATCACTCTATTCTTTTGCTCATATGAAACATTCGAGTAGCTTTTTGGAAGGCACATGCTGCCCGCAAAATTAATGATCCACAATATGAGGAACCGTGGAGGAACGAGAGAGAAAAGACTTTACTGTGGAAGAGATTGATATCGAACTTTGCATGAGGCGGCTTCTTTCCAACATCTGCAGAAAAGCAGCACACTGACCGGCCAGAAACACCCGACGAACCACCACTCAAGGAATTCTCGCAGCAGTACGGTGCAACGCGAGAATTCGTGAAACAGGCTTGTGATGGGATCTCAAAAGGATCATCACCAATCAATAGTGACAGTAGTCCTGGAGATTGCATGATTGTTTACAACAGTGTACATGTAAAGGTTTGTGTGCACCGGATTCTGCCTCCCGTCTGATGTGGTCTGATCCAATACTACCTAGGTACCTAAGCAGTTAGCCTAGCATCCGCAATCCTGTGGTGATCATCACACTTTTTACTGCCAACTCTAACACTGCAACCTTCGGCGGGTG
>JACBFG010000015.1:455193-516066 GCA_013435955.1 Diaporthe sp. HANT25 | reverse complement strand
TTTCCCAGATCAACCCTATATCTGAAAAATGCTCGCCCTGATATAGGCGCCGGGCATGCTAGAACCCAGCCGCGGTCTCTCAAAACCCGCCACAAATCACTCATACCCAACATGATGTCAGCAATCCACTTAGGCTACCTTCTCCCTCGACTTCGGATTCTGGACACACCCCTCCGCTCTGGCTACCCCCTCCCCGGCCTCTGCCTCGCCTTGTGCTTGGCATTAGCTAGTGTCCTTTTCTCATCGTCTATGGTTCATCCAGCTCAAGACGGGTGCTGTAGTCCTCGTGGCTGTGCTTTCAGGCCTGCCCTCCGTCCGCATATTTAGCGTCTTACACGGAACCTCCAGAAAACCAGATCGGACGGTGACCCACGGCATCAGGATCCCATGTGCCGTAGCGAAGCTGATCCTTGAACTCTACTAGGGTGGATGACTATTTTGCCTTCCCCCGCTGTGCGCTCTCTTCTTTACACCGTTATCGACTCAGCAATCCCAGCAGCCTTCGCACAATCTGCAACGTGCATACACTTGTTGTAGAGTACGCTGCCAATTGTAATTAGATACCAACAGACAGAACCTGAGACACGTACTAAGAGAATAGACATACACCTGTGGCAGTTGTATACCTAGGTACTTAATTGAGCCTCGGCCAAGTGTCCCGAGCTGCAGTCGAGACCTCAAATTGGACAGTGGAGTTTCAATCGCTGGGCTAATTGAAGGTTACGCAGCATCCCGTTACAATGGGAGCAGTCGAAGATTTCGTCAGCAAGTGCAGCTTTATAACCCAATCACTCCCACCCATTTCAAAACAGGGGTTTTTTAATTTGATGGTGGGCAGCCACCAGGCACCCCCACCTCCCCGAGACTCTTAAGCTAGGCTGATTCGTGACTAGTCACTCTCTCGCCATCTGGTGACAATGCTGCGCTCCCCCTTCTCTCCCCGACGAGGAGAAAACAAAAAAAGAAAAGGAAAAAAGCGCTGTCATTTCCTCTTCGGGCCAATGTGTGTAATCAGAAATAGGTACATAGGTACATATTGACAGCCCACAGCAAGTGGAAGGGTCATCCGGATTCGTCACAACATGACCATTGAGAGATAAGGATCAGATGCTGTCATCATGCCTCTATTTACGAGCGGCCTTACAAGGCAAAGTGTATGTATGCAGGCGGCAAAACTGTCCAGCACCGGAATACTCATCAACGCTTGTGGCGAGAAGCGGGAATAAGAATGGCCGGGCAAGAGTGGTTGTAAATTTGCAACGCTTCTTCTGTTAACAGTTGTGGTAGGTACTCTTGGTTTCTAGACGCCCTCAAACGACCCCAACGCAGTCTCTGACATGCAGATGGCTAAGGGGGTTGTCTTGACGATGAGCTCACCACAAATAGGTACAAATTGACATTGCGCGCTCGTGTCGGTGACCAATGGTGGACATGTTAGACTTGTTTCCAAACATGCGGCTCTTTTACCCCATGTTCGATTATGGAGAGGGGAACAGGTAGGAGGAATGTGGCCTCTCGTGCACAAATCATCTGTCACAAGCCGAGTCGACCGAATCGACAGGGGCCAAAATCGTGCAGTAAGCTTATGGGGCCGGGTCGACAATTGCAGAGACGAGTGACAACAATTTGGCTGTCTACAGCGTGGTTTAATATGTACACAGGGTCATGAGGGGTGGGACTTGGATTCGGACTCGGGGCGTAGTATGCGCCATCCCGATGCAGGCCAGCAGGTGCGATGCGTGCCTTGCGGTTCGTGTATCCCACAGAACACGGTCCAATGCATGTGTTGGGACCAATTGCCGCCATTTATTTCGAAAACAAGGCTAGCGAAGGTGGGCAACCTTTAATCCCTTGGCAGCCCGGAATACTTCAGCTACTGATGGACGGGCCTGGAAACTCCAATCACAACACACAAAATTGGATGCACAAAGCCGTCTGTGAAGGAGTGACCCATTTCTGAGAGCACATCGAGGACATGTCGCCAGTCGTAGCAGTGGCGGCTCACAAGGGGATTATCCAATGGCAATGGACTTGAGAGCGTCGGTCCTGCCTGAAAGGCCGGGGTCATTGGGACACAGGAAGTACCAAGTCATCTTTTTCTATGCGTCTCCGGTGAAATCTGATCCAGGACTGGTCTTCCTGCCTTGATGCTTGTTTCCCTCGGCCTCGCCTATAAATTCCTAAGCATTTCCTCTTCTCATGAACTTCGGCAGTCAGCCTTCATTCCACTTCAACAAGAATAATACCGAGTAGCCAGCTTGCTACAATCGAATTCTGCCAATCACGCCATCATTTACCAACGGGCTGATCACCAACTTGCTTCCTCCTTCGCGGCATACTAGCATCATCTACTAGCATCATTATTCTCAAGATCCACTTGCCCGGTATCTCATCAACCAACCTCACTATTCCCCTTCGCCTGACCAACTTCTTACAATTTGTTCCCCTTTTTAGATCATCATGCCCCATACCTACATGACCTCATCTGCTTCGGCATCCACTGTGTAGGGCAGTTCTTCACCTCACCTGCTCCAGGCCAGCCCCGCTCCCGCTTCACCTGTTGATCACCAGCTAATCACGCACAACCCTGTCAGCCAGGGCCCCTCCACAGGCGGTGACCATGCCAGCAACACTGCCCAGCAAGGCTCAACGGGTACACAAAGCCCTCGACATGGCTATGCCCAAGGCCAGCACCCGCGCAGGGATGAATGTAGTGATGAGAAGGAAGAGCGCATGAAGCATGACCTTCTTGGCATCGGGTCCCAGTTTTAGAGCAAGACTTAATGTAGATTGAAGAGTAGGATCGGGGAAGGAAGGAAGGAAGCTTGCTTCTCCTCCCCATATAGAGGCAATCATGTTGCCTATGGCTAGGTGTTGGTATGAAAAAGTCTTCGTCACAGAGATAGTGGTAAAGCTGTACCTCTTTTAATCTGATTAGTCGAGTCTGTCAGGCAATATTTTTATAAAACTACCAGTGAGGACAGGTGTGGTTGGCGGCTGGTGATCTTTCAACCACCGACAACACCCAAGCTAAAGGCTCCTCGAGCAGATAATACAAGCTTTCCTTCTATCTCCTCAAAGCGACACCGGACTCACGGCCTCAAAAGACTGATCAAAGCATGCACGACGCGATGTAGTCAATCTGGGCACAAGACGAAAAAAACAACCATCAATTAGCCGGTTTTCCTTCGCCAGCAGTGCCCACTACCACAAGGTCATCATCGTAGATCAAGGAAAGATACTCAATGTAGGATCTTACATATCGTCACTTCAAGCCAGGGGCAACACTTGAAGCTAAGGGAGGAACACAATGTCGGTAGACTTGCTAATTAATTAAGTTTTGCTATATCCGAACATGATTCCAGCGCTTTTTGATACTTATATCATTGAACATATCAAAGCAGTCAGCACTCTCACTCGAGTGCCAGTTCTGCCAAGTCTGTGCGAAGGTCTAAATGACCAGATAGACTTCTGATTAGATAAAGTACAGTAACACTGAGACCCATGTGTGGTATCTTCGACAGGCAACGGATGAACACTCATCACGGAGCCCACAAGCGTGTGGCCACTTCACGCATATCAAACATTGATGACAACCATGGGTCTCCCACCTGGAATCGTCGGTGCGTTAACGATTCGACTTGTATGGCCGCCTGAATAGTAACGAGACGCTTAACCCCACCATTTACATACTGCAACTCGTCTTTGCTTTCTATCTTATGTATATGATGAGGACAAGACTCATCGTCCCTCTCTGGGCCCAGCACCCCTTCAATGCCCTGGTCATAATCATGCACAGCGGTTGTTGAAAAACGGACCGAGACACCGGTCGTGTTGAAGGTTCTGGTCTGCGCTTGTCTAACAGAGTGGGTCAAAACCTCTTTCACAGCTTCCCAGCCCAGCTTGACTTCGGAGGTCCACGCATTGACGACAGAGCCTGGCACCGCTTACGCAAGCTCGGCTGCATCGAAAGGTCGATGCTGGCATTCCTCTGTCTCCCCAAGTTCGAAAAAAGCTGGGTGGCAGGTCTCAGCAGAAGAAGATGGGTCAGCTCTCAGTGCTAGGAGATAGACCAAACAAGAGAGCGTGCCAAAAAGCATTTCTCCTGGACTGCAAGACCTCGCCAAATGAACACACAGGAGCACGAATGCATGAAATGGGCTAAGCTTGAGCACTAGGCCGCAGGATCGACAGCATTTCTGGAATTGACCGCTGGTAATATTGATGTTGGGAGACCAAAGTTCCATGAATATTGCTGTCAAGCAATAACACACTGCCTGGATAGTTGGCTTGAGAAACACCTTTGCTGATGGGGAGCGTCCAGATGGCTTTCTGAAAGACTCATTGTGGTGTTGTGCCCGATGACTTGTCCTCAAGACCAAGGACCGGCGGGGATGAAGAAAAGGGAAACGAAAACTATTCTCGAATCATGCATTGATAGGCTGCTTCTAAATACTTGCAGTAAAGGCATCTGAGCCGAAGAACCAGTGCGCTTCTGGCGGACAACAAGATAAGGCAAAGTGGCACGTCGTCTTGCCGAGAATTTGTGCAACCTGCTGGAACGCGTCATGAGAAATGAGTGGAGGGATGTCAAAAGAGAATGGCCAGTCAGGGGCCGTAGCAGACTTGTACGTTACACCAAAACCATGACCCAAGTCAGACTGTCTGGCCGGATCGTTGCGTGGCTCTAAAATGATAGCAACCCCCTGGATTTCACCCACGGGCAATGCACGCACAGAGCAAAGGCTCTTTGTGGCAGGTCAAGCCGTACCTTCAATCGCAGCGAGCTTGGCAGGGATGACCAACGGCGAGACAAGCATGCGCAGAAGATTAGTGACCTGCAGGGACGACGGGTCTCATAACCTGCAAGTCTTGGGGTTCAATTAGGTAAAAGAAGACAGGCCAGAAAGTGTGATCGGTCTCATAAATCACAGTCTTGGGGCAAAGTGGGAGGTCGACCATGAAAAGTAAGACAGGTCTCACAAACCACCCTCTTGGGTCGAGTAGCTCTGACGCGCCCTTCAGCCTCATCTACGAGAGCGCAAAAGGGCACTGCCCAATCACAGCACACCAAGTTAAACAACAACCCCACCATGAATCTGCGATGGATTCCATTTCGAACGCATCGGGTGGCAGACGAAGGAATGGCACTTCACAAAGAGAGACTGTCCAATGCCCATACGGGCGGTCGTCGGTCTCCACCCCAAAGCAGGGCAGTGACACTCGACACTGAGGGCATGGAAATTCAGGCCACTACATAGCTGTATGATGAAATGGGTGTCGTTTCCCTTCTTTTGTTTCCTTGCCCTCGAATATAAATTGCTGGATGCTCCTGTTCCTTCAAGGGCGTGGACTCTTAGCTTTCATCCCAAGGCGGCACCACACCGATCTTGATAGCCTACAATTATATCTGCCCTTAATCCTGCAGTCCATTATTTTCTCAACATTACCTTGACAACTCGTTCGGAGAGTGTTTTATCCCCAAGATAGTTACAGTGCCGCTGTCCGGTACCCTGTGGCCCAACCTCAGAATCTCCAGAAAGAATAGCCTCTGAACACACCGATACCTCTTTCCAGGCCGAAATGCCCTACACTTACATCCAACCCTCTACTACAGGGGCCCCTCTGTAAGCTAATATATCATCTCATCTGTATCGGCCATGCTTCGCCTCAAACCGCTTGATCACCAGCTGACCACGCACAACACTCTCAGGCAGGGCTACTCCAGTGAGCAGGGCAGCATCACTGCCCAGCAAGGCTCGACCGGTACACGAAGCCCTTCACAAGGCTATGTCTCGGGTCCGCAACCACGTCAGGATGAATGTCGTGATGAAAAGAAGGAAGATCGCATGAAGCATGACCTTCTCGGCATTGGGTCCCAATTCGAAGGCCAGAAGTGATACAGACTTCAGCATCTGAGGGAATGGTTATGGCGGAATACTTCCCCTATCTATGTATGCCTTAGCGCAGGACTGTTCTCCTGAAGAATTATCAAAGATTCCTTCCATCTCTCACGAGCGATATCACAACATGCTGTGCTCAAAGCTGGACACAAGAGGATATACCTGTCCAAATTAAATTCCGCTGTATTTCATATATCCAAGCATAAGTCTGCCGCCATTCAATATCTACATCAAATTATAGCAGCTAGCCAGGATCCACGACCGGGTGCTAGGCCGGCTGAGTCCGTCACTTATCTGAACAAAACCGGACAGAGGGACGTCACAGCCCAAGGCCTTTGTTGAGTACAAGGGCTAGGGTTAGGGGTCTGACATTTGGTCCGACCGAGCTGACCTCCCTACGTCCCCGAAAGGCAATATTCGTCACAGTCGCCTAATCCTTCTTGCCCTTGCCCTTCTCGGCACCACCACCAGCAGAAGAAGCAGCGGCCCGCGCCTCAGCCGCCCTCGAAGCCCACGTGCCCACTCGCCTCACACTACCGAGGTCACTAACGGAGCTCTCATCAGACTCGGTGTGCTCGACCCTGAAGCTGAAGTCGACGGTGCCGACGAGCCCGGCGACGGTGGCGATCAGGCCCTCGAGGTCGCCGACGATGAGCGTCGAGCACACCTGCAGCACCGCGAACTCGGTGTAGCCCTTCTGCTCCATGTTGCGGGCGTCGAGTAGGCTGCGGGCCTCGAGCGGCCGGTGCTGCTGCCTGTCGTCGTGCTGTTGGTTGGTAGGCTCCGAGTTTGAGGGCTCGCCGTCTGAGGAAGAGGAGGATGATGATGAAGACGCTGACGAAGATGCGGATGAGTGTTGCCTTGCTCTTGAGGCGGATTTGTGGTTCGAGCTGCGGTCCCTGTCTGCAGACATGCTGAGGAGGTGCCGCGTCATTTCGTATGGTTTGGGTAGGGGTAGGTACGGTGGGAGAGATTGGCCCGAGAGGAGGGAGTTGGAGAGGAGCGTCAGCGTGGAGAGGATCTGGTTGTGTACAGGTGAGACATCTTCGAAGACCTCGCCTAGGACGTGCATCCAGTCCTTGTCGTTGGTCTCCGCGGGTCCTTTGGGAGCCAGGTAGGTTAGGACGTAGGACATTAGGGTGCAGTAGTTCATGATACTGTGGTGAAGGTCAGAAGTTAGCAACATGTTGAATTTGCGTCAGGTTATCAGTCGGGGAGGGGCTCGACGCACCGAGTAGATCGTAATATTATGTCTTGATACTGTTCTTCGGGGAACTGGCCCCCAAGACTAGGCTCGAATTTCTGCCAGTTTGCATGCATCTGGAGCGAGGGAAGAAGCAACGTCAATTTGCCAAACAGCTTCCGCCGGACCTTGAACAGGCTGTGCGCAGGGGTCCCTGGTATCTCCATGTCGCCGACAGTCCCACTCATCGTCGCCTTCATAGTGGTATGTACGACGCTCGAGTAATTAGCGAGCAGGTAGAGTACCGCGCTGAGGTCCTTCCGAAGCCATGTCCTGTCTGTGAAAGGACTAGGGAACACAGTCCAGAAGAAGGCAACAAAGGCACCAGCTGCGACGGTGGCCAGTCGGTACGGGGCGAGTGTGTAGAGCGGGTAATATGGCTGTCCGCTAGACTCCGATGTTGTGATTCCGAGCAGGTCTGTTTGAAGCTCGTACCCGAGGATGAGAACCTAGAGAAAAGTCTGTCAGTCGCAGGGTGCATTTTGAAAGAGCTAAGCGCTGAGAGTATAGGGCCTTGACGAACCTGGGTGACGATGCAAATCATAGCTGCGGGTATGAATTGCGGGTATTTGAAGAAGAAATAATATTCGATGAAGATGAAAAGCCAGAGGAAGACGAAGATTCCTGGCACCTTTCGGTCGACGATGTAATAGATGATAAAGCAATTGACCATAGCGATGAAAGTGCCGCCTATACGTAGGATGAAGCCAAACGTGGATTGACCAGATGCTGTAGAAAGTCAGCTTCAGAAACGAGTCTCCCGTAGTAACAAAAGGGTTAGTCAAGGCGTCTTACTCTGCGTCATGCCAATAGCAATAATAATCATAGCCCACACAAGCCGCTGCTGTATAAAGAAGCGCTGCGAGCTCTCAAGGAAAGCAATAATGCCGATAGTCATGGTGGCACACGCGACACGGAAGCCAAAGACCGACTCGGGCGACCCAAAGAAGCGCGAGAAGCGCCGCACGCCGTTGCCGAAGCGCTCCCACGCGTTCTTGGCGGGCAGGTGCTCCGGGTCCTTCTTGTTCATCCAGCCCTGGCCCAGATAAACGACATTGGTGCCCGTCTCCATGATGTCGGGCGAGTCCTCGGCCGTCGAGTCCTCGTTGCTGAAAATGCCGAGGAACCACTTTCGCAGACGGCGGCCGCTGGGGAAGATCAGGCGCTTCTTGGACATCGTGCCGTCTTCTACCTTTGATTCGGCGAAGGCTACGAGGTCTTGCACGGCTTCGCCTGTGGCTTGCATCTGTGGAGCATTAGCCTTCATTCACACGAAGGCATCAGGGCTGACATCGGGTTAAGGGATACTCACCAACTTCTCCAGGTACAAGATCACATAGAGCTGTGCCTGGTCGTTTCGCCTCTTCTCGAACAACTTGGTACTGCTCTGGGTCCAATTGTCAAAGTCCCCATCACTGCAAAGACCCTTGTCCTTGGCCCAAAGCCGGAGGATCTCGCCCTTGCGCGAGTTGAAGGTCTCGATCTTCTCATTGATGACGCTGGAGAACCCGACCTGACCAGGACGGAGCTCCCCGCCAGAAGCCTCGACATCAGCATCCGTGCCCGCGCCCTGGGCAGCCGCCTTCTTCTGCGCCTTGGGCTGAGGGAAGAACTTTAACAGGATACCGGCGTGGTCGATCCCTTGGGTGATGGCCTCGGACAAGATCTCGAAGGGCTCGTGCAGCTGCTTCATGATGTCGTTCCAGATCCGCTGGCTCTCCTCCTTGCCGATCGGCCGGAAGCGCTGGAACAAGCCGCCGTCGCCGGGGCCATCGCCATCCCAGCCTCTTTCTCTGCCCACGCGCTGAAAGATGTCCATTATTGTGCCGATACCAGTCATTGGTATGACACACATTCGGATCAGGTTGAACATCTCCCCGAAGTCCTTGGCGCTCAAGTGGCCCCAGGCGATGTCGCGCTTCGCAAACTTCATGTCACCGTAGATCTTGCCCATGAGCTCCCTGATGGCCCCGATGGTGCCCCGCAGAGCCACAGCGTTCTGCTGCTCCTTGGTCAGCTTCGGTCCCTTGTCTTTCTTGCCGCCCTTCTTCTCCGGTTCCGAGCGGCCGGCCGAGGTCTCTGTGATCTCGAGGGCAAACATGTCCTCTTTCTCTAGGCCCTGAAGGTACTGCTTCTCAAGCACGATAGACTTCTTGAAGAGGCCCAGGACTCCGGCCATCTGTTTAGAGACGACCTGACGGCTGCTGATAGGGAAGATGATGAGGGAAACGGCGGTAGAAATAGCGAGACCCATGAAGATGGCGGTCAGTAGCCTCTGGATGAAAGCCTCGGCCGTGGCCAAGGTTGGGAACTCGGGGCCGAAGGTGCAAGAGATGTTGACCACGATGCTGTAGATGATGACAGGGACGTTGAAGGCCGGGTATTTCGCCCTGATAACATTGCTCAGCCATATCTGGAAGAACAGCCACACGCCACAGACGGCGCTCTGGCTCGAGTTGTAGGGGGCGTATCCGTGAGTCTGGATGAAGGCGGCCATCTCACGGAGATCCGAGGTGTTCAGGCGGGCCCGCACTCCCGTATAGGTGATCAGCATGGCCATGGCACAGCCCACTGCGGTGGCCAGGCAATTGAGGATCATATTCTGGATGAACTTGCCGCGGGGCAGGACAGCGAGGGCCAGGACGGTGATGACGCCGACGAGATATCCCAGGGTGGTCAGTTCACGCGTGACTGACGGTGCCTGGTATATAGCAAGGCCAATGACGGGCGCAACAGAGCCTCTGTTGATCGGGACCAGCACTGGTCAGTACTTGTTCTTTGGAGCTTAGCCCAGGCAGGCAGGAGGGGGAAACAGACTTGAACATGCTCTTGAGGAGGACATCGTTGAGCCCCAGCTTCTGCATGGTCTTCTCGACAAATCCTGGCGATTTGGGTTTTTCCTCGGGTGCTTCCTCCTCGCGCTCTGGGGCCAATTCGTCCTTGAAGGTCGGGGCATTGCGCAGAGGGTCCTCGCCCGGGTCGAGGCCTTGCGACTGTGAGGATTCTGTCCCATTTTGCCCCTCGCGCGAGAGCTTCTCCTGCGACTGTGTCTGCTGGTCCGAGGGCTGCTCTTCTTGAGCTGGCTGCGTGGGCTCGCCACCAGCAGCAGCAGCCATGACGGGCGACGGATGCGCCGGTGCGCTACGAGATAGTCGACGCTTAGCTCGACGTGAGGTCGATTCGGAGGTGAACAGGCTCGAATATCACGGCTCGCAGTTCAATTCGGCCATCGAGGAGGTCGGTCGAAGCAATTGGCACCTGTCAGAAGAGGGAGGACAGGCGGCAACATCGTGGGGTCGTCGGAAAAAGAAAAGAAGCAGCAGCAAGAGCCTCTTGCGCGTCAATGCACGCGCTCGCTCGACGTCAAGGACGGGGCCGCTATCGACGTCGTAGGTGGAACCAGCCCTAGCCCAGCGTAGCGCTTCGTGGAGCTGAAAGCATGCAGCCCTCCTGATCCCTGTCTGTTTATGACGCTGCATGCCGAGGTGGTGCTGGATCGGCCCCAGCGAGCAAATCTCTCCAGATGAACCGTTGCCCTGCGGGATTGAATTTAGCAGCCCACTGACTCAGTGCCGGCTTAGCGCTGCTAGTGCTGTCACCTTGGAGCAGGGAGTCGGTGCCGGGATCCAGATGCCTGTCGTCAATTGTGGTCTCCTTTCTGCTTCTGCTTCTCATCTTGCTGCGACAGCATCAGTCGTCCTTTTCTCACCCTGAGCAGCAACACCCGAATATCCTGCTTGCTGAAGCCACGCCAGAACATAGTGGTCAATTGCTCTTAAAGACGGAGATGAAAATAAACTGTCCACTCTTCAGTCTGGCCATCGAGGAAGGACTGGCGCCTTTAAGGAGCGACGCTTCCTCTCGTGGCTGACCATGTGGCTGACATCGTGACACGCCTCTGCTGACGCCGTTTCTGGATACAGAGCGACATGCCGTGCGATAGAGTACACTGATTGACGAGCGAGCACGATGATGGAATCAAAATGTGCTCTGAAAAATACTTGGCTGAACGCGTATCACGGCGGCACGCAATGACCAGACACGTCCAGCTTGCCGGGACAGACAGGGGTCATGTGTGTGACCTCTGTCCCCGGGTCTGGCTCGTCTGACCGCACGCAAGAACTACTTCCACAAAGCATACCAGATAATCGATATTGTCAAGATGGAAACAGAAAATCTGGCTCCGCCATGTGCCTGCCTAGATCTTGCACCCTCTCGTCTGTCTACTTTCCATCCATAAATGGGCCACCACAGGCAGCTCCTTGGATGCGGGCCCGCTTGGCCTTGTGGCTGACATCGGCGCTGTCAGTTCGGATAAAAGCCTCGCACCGAATTCGCTATTGATCGAGGGGAGTTGTATTCATTCCTCGGTGGAACGGGCAAGACGAATGTTTTAATCGACGAAGTTCGAGTAAAGGACGCGGGGGGAACACACCATAATCAAAGTGCCGGGTTAACGGTGGAAACAAGTTAGGAGTAACCTTAGGCAGCGGCACCGTATGAGGACACCAGGGCGACAGAACTGGAGGCGTAGCTGGGGGTATCATACCTGCTCACAACAGCCGAATTTTCCTCGGCCAACATCGGACAAAATGTAAGGGTGCGTCAGATGGAACCTTGTATCTACGTAGCCAACGGTGTGACCTGCAAAGGTTTATAAGAGGAGAAATTTTACTCCGCAAGAGCTTACTCTCCATTGCTTTGATTAGCTAAGCTGTCAGGCTTTAGGTAGAAAAGCTTCAAATGTTCTCTCCCAAGAACATGGCTAGGCAAGGTCGACAGTGCCCCCGGCGCCTTTGTATAGTGCTTGTGTGCCGCCTTGTGCCGCCTATGTTCCACCGATATCTAAGTAGTTGTATGGAGGCGGAGAGGCGTTGGCCTCAAGTCAAAATGCTATCGGGTAGTCAGAGCGAGACCGAGCCTCGATGGACGAGTCTCGGAGCTTGAAGTTCCTGAATTAATTTCTTCAGGCGTTTGATCACAACAGAAGAGACAACTGCTCCTTTGCCGCTCCACATAACATTGCTGCAAATATATGAACGAATCCCCTGCTGACTGCCTAGCACAGGGTGGGACGCCTGGGGGCGCGAACATTCTGGCCTATCCATGGAAATATGCTCGCTCTCAAGTCACTTTAGGAAGATACCATTGCCTGCCGTACGACCGGCTCGCTGGCACCCATTTTGCATATGCATCTTATTGATTGTGCTCATAACAAAAGTGAAGTGTTACGGTCGAGATAAGAAGTCAATTCGCCCAAAGTCGATGATTTGGCCTCCCTCGCAGACTCTCGCATTATTGCCCTCGGGTCTGGCTTTGTTTGTATACACACACACATACGAGTTCAATTCTCCCTGGCCAGAGTATTGTAGGCTGAGGATGTCGTAGTAGGCAATTGTATGGTATAATGGCACTCGAGTGCTCTGAATAGCGGCACGCGAGTCCTTGACAAGCGAGCCCTACACAAAGTCAAGTCAAGTTGGCTACGCAGAATGAAACACAATGAGCTCGTCTCAAAAATCGCTCTAGATGTCCTCAGCACATGTAATGAGTCTTCAATCCAGGCCCGTTTGTGTGGACGGCGCCCCACCTATTGCTTTCCATCCCTGGTGCCTCCTCGACCATTCAACTCCTGTGCTGCCTTTGCTTCACCTCGTCCTCTAAGTGAATGTCGTTTGCCTCTATTGAATTGGAGCTAGTTGCAGCACTGCCAGCTGCCCCACCCTGCCACCGCTGCCACAGCTTGTATCTGAAGCCATCCCAAACCGATTGTTGTTTCTGAACCTTCCCTTCTTCCCTTCCCCAACCGCGACAGAGACGACGACTTCTGCCCATCGGCGAACTTTGATTGATTCTTTGCCAATTGCAATACGATTAAATCGTTTTTGACTCTGTTCTACTTTCTATTACCTTGCCTACGCCTCTCTATTCGTTTGGCGATTACTATCCTCCTCCGTTGACCTCAAAGTCTGACGATACTTACGATCGCTCAAGATGGAGAGTATGACGGCGGCTATCTATTGGGCTCTCGCGGCCACGATTGCCCCCTACCTCATAACCAAGCCCGGCCACATCCGCGCCCTCCTCGCCTTTTTCTGGATTTACTGCTTCGGCCAGAGCGTCGTCAACTACAGCGGCGCCACGGACATCGACATTCCCTCCTCCGCCATGTTCGCGCTCCTCTTCTTCCTCTTCTTCGCCACTGTCACCCATTCTCCTCTTACCTGGCTCTCCATCATCCTCTACGAGGACCCATACACACTCCCCGTCAGCCAGCGCCCGCGGCCCTTCTCGCTGTGGTTCCGCCGTCCTCGCCAGTTGACCCCGCCGACCTACAGCGGGTCTCAGGCACCAGACGCAGTCATGTCTCCTGAGCGGATGGGCCAACAGATCAAGGACCTCACAGAAGCCCTGAAGGACGCCAAGTCTTTGGTCCTGACCTACATGCGATACGTGCCCATGTACGAGACGTCCCAGTCTAGGATTCGCGAGTTGGAGGCCCAGGTCGAGACCCTCAAGGGGGATTTCAAGGCACACAAAGAGGAAAAGGTCTATTTCAAGGCGGAGCGGGCCATGTTCGAGAAAGAGAGGGCCAAGGACAAGGCTCGTGTCGACCAGTACGAGACCACCATCCAGAAGCTCATGGAGAAGCGCGACCAACGGATCCAAACCAGAGTGTGCCGCTGGTGCAAGTCCAAGGTCAACAGCCTCACCCGGGTCGTCGAGGACATGACCAAGAAGACCAGCAACGACCCCATCGCCGAGGCCGTGGCCGCCAAGGACAAGATCATCGCGGAGAAGGACATCATCATCGCGTTCAAGGACAGGATCATCTCGGCCAAGGGCAAGGATGCCCTACTCCAGGTGGTGTCCGCCGACATGAGCGAGTCCAAGCAGGCGAGCCTCTACGCCCACATTGGCGAACTGGACGAGCAGCTCCGCGTCACGAACTGTGAGGTCGCCCGCCTGAACAAGGTCCTCGACGAGCGCCGGTACTGCTGCTGTGGATGCTGTGGTGGCCGCATTCCACCTGCTTTCCAGATTACTGCTGACTCACTTGCGCTTACGACTTCCCCTGCTGCCACGGCCACCGAGATCTCTGGCGGACTGAACGACAATGGCGACGATGGTACCACCACCACCAACGGCGGACCTCCCCAAGGAGGAAATGCGCAGCTCCCTACCTTGGCCAATGAGCCGAGCGGCGCACCTCCTTGCCCTGTTGTTGAACCATCGAACCCTCCTCCTTCTGCTGCTGCGCCTTCGAATGAGGATCCTGATGCCGGTGCTTTCTTACCCCCAGCGCCCAAGACACCATCTCCGATTCCCATCTCCGGGGTTGAGATTCCTCTTCCTCCATTCCCGGCGCCTGCGACTGGACCTACGGTTCCTGACCCTGCCGCTCTAATTCCTCTCCCTGCGTCTCCTCCGGCTGCTGTCCCTGCCTCTCCGATTCCTGTCGCTACGGCTTTGGTTACTGTTCCCACTTCCATCGTTGGCGAACCTTCGAACCCTCCTCCTGCGACCACCGCCGGTGCGCCTTCGGGTAATGATGATGGTGCTGCTGGTGCTTCGATCGCTGCTGAGCCTGCGACGGAGCCTGCTACGGCCATGTCCTCTCCGCTGTCGTCTTCGCCTCCATCCCCGATTCCCATCCCTGCGATTCCGACTCTCTTCCCTGGCATCTCGGCACCCTTGACGGCACCTACGGCTCCCGAACCCGCAGCTCAGGTTCCTCTGCCTACGTCCCCGACGGCTCCGACTGCGAATCCGGCTCCTGTCTCTGAGCCCCCGGTTCCCGCGCCTTCGAACCCGGTTTCCGTCCCTGAACCACCGGCTGCTGAGCCTGCGCCTGCGCCTGCGCGTACGCTTTTCGCCCCTGCGACCGCGGGCTTCGGCCCCTCGTCCACTTCGATCTTCGTCCCTGTGCCTCCGGCGACTGGCACCTCGGGTCCGCCACCTCCAACCAATGGAACCTAGGACGTTCCTCCAGCGAGTGGTACCGAGGCCTGTTCCCAGCCGCCAAACTCTCAGCCTGTGGCGCAGCAACCTCCTACCACTGCTGGCCAATACGTCCCGGAGCCGATTGTTTCTGGTCCATCTGTTTCGACAGTATCTGATTCGCTTGTAAATACTGGCTTCGAAAAGCCTGACTTCCGGGAGGATAATTTTTCTCCTCAGCAGCCTATTTCTCCGGTGGCCGATTCTCAGCCTTACGTCTACGTCCCTCGGTATTCTACTGAACTGACAGCCTCGGAATTTTCTACCATCTTAAGATTCTACAACCATCCCAACGCCCTCAGATGTCGGCATCACCCTGAGCCGTCTCAGCATTACGTCTACGTCCCCGGATATTCTACCGAGCTGTCCGCCCGAGAACTGTCTCTCCTTCTGACGTTCTACACTCATCCCAACGCCTCGAAAAGACGTGTCTCTCTTCAGCCGTGTCAGCCTCACATCTACGTCCGTGGCTACTCTACCGAATACACAGCCTCTGAGCAGTCTGCTCTCCAAGCCTTCTCTTCTCGGCCGAATGCTTGGATCTCGCGATATTCCACCTCTGAGCAGTCAGCCCTCAATACCTTCTTGGGTCATCCCTACGCTTGGATCCATCGGTCTTTTGTCTCTGACAAGTCGGCCCTCGATTTTGCCGCTTATCGCTTCTCTGCTGCTCGGGCAAGCAGCCTCCATGAGCCCGATTCTCAGCCTCCTAATCCAACTATGGTACCAGGTCAGACCCAACCTGAAGCCGCGTTACCAACGGAGGTCAGGCAACCGGAAACGGCTCCTCCTCAACTCGCCAGAGTGACTGACACCGCACAGGAGCTGATCACACCCGCACCTGTGGCCATGCCTTCCAACGAGTTCACCCATGCTGCCGACTTATCGCAATCTGGCCTACCAAATACCAATCCCGAGCCTTTCAATCCGCAACCAGCAGAGCTCATCGCGGCAAATCTTTCGCAAGAGAACATCCCAATTCCCTCCATGCGCGACGGAGCGACTGATCTTGCCCCCAACAACGCATTCCCCACACCACCTTCTGTGCCGGTGCCCGCTGTCGCCCCTTCACCCGTCGACGACAACGACGAAGAAGATGACAACAACCTCCTGAAGGCGCACAGGCGCGTGCGAGCAAAGCGCAACATCCTCGTGGGCGGCCCCATGAAATGGATGCCAGAGGAGGTCGTATATGGTCTGAAAGAGGCGCTCAAGGACCTCAAGGCAGCGAACAGGAAGGCCAAGAAGCGTCTCTTGTCCCGGAAGAAACCGATCAGCACCACCGCCTTTGTTGATTTCACAAACAATTTTGAGGGCTTCATGCCGGGCGACTGGACCACCCGTCCCAAGGCCAACCGCGCCTGGATCAATGACTACATGCAGCGTGTCCTTGACAAGGCTTGTGGCCGGGAACCAAAGATCACTCCTGCTCCCAAGGCACCTGGTGACAAGGAAAAGAGTGGCCCCTCGGAGTCCGGTGGCGATGATGGCACAGCTGAGACTGCCACGAGTGGCGCCGACGACGTCGACGATTTCCTTCCTCCCGGTTGGGCGATGGGCGAGGACGAGGTTGGCGGTGGTCTCCAGGACGATTGGGTCATCACTGCGCAAGACCTTCCATCCAGCTGGCAGGGCGATGCAAACGGCCAAACAAGCGAGGAAGACTCTCAGGCTCCTATTCATCCTGCCAACACTCACTCGACGGCTGATGCGCCGGCCAGCGGCCTGGACTCGATGATGTCTAAGATGAGCATCGGAAAAAGCGCTTCCCAAATCAGCTCGAGCGTACCTGTTCCAGAACACGAATCGGGGTGAGCTAGGCCTTCAGACCATCGACGCAATTATTTAAGCTGGCCATGCGATCATCGTAGCGGCGTTCCAGTTGAGGAGGACGGCTGACGAGAAATTATCAGAAAACGAAGCGGTATCAACCCGACTTGTCTTTGCGAGTTTCTGTTCAGAGAGCTTTCAAGCGCCGAGGCGAGCCTTGTACACCCAAGTCTTTTGCGGAATTTGGCGCTGAAGAAGGGCGAATTCTTTCGCGGGCATCTCTTGAAATTCCACTCCAATATTCATGCCTTCTGCACGGAGGAAAGGTCAGAGCGGTGATGGCCGTCTTCCAGTTGCTACCATGTTCTTCGATGCGCCTAGACGACATTTCGATTTGCACTTTTCCTGTACCACCATTTTGTACTATAACTTGCGCCGCGAGCGACACATACCCTTTCAGCAGATACAGCCCTGTTGCAGGTGCTTCATCAATATCTCAGTCATTACTTCAAGTACTACGAATGCTCCATTGGCTGAAACGCCGTCCATATCCTGCCTCAATGTCAGCAAAAAACACAACACAGTTCGCTCACCTGTAGGGCGCCCTTCACTGCTCCTTACGAGCTGTCCCAGCGTACGCGCTTTGGCACTGAATGCGTAAAGCCTCTCAAAACACATACAAGGTCGGTATTTTAGCACTCTAAACGGAGTCATTCAATGTACTGACGTTGAAAAAGGTCAGACTACAGCTGGAAATTGTCGAAGAGGATGCTTGACATCTTGATGAGCTTGAAGCCAAAAGCTTGAATGTAAGGGCCCAACCTCCCATCACTCCGCTAAGAAGCAATTCTAACACAGGCACAGCTTTCTCAAATTGAATAAAGTCAGAGTGCGGCTGCAGGTTTGAGATTATGAACGGTGACGGAGGGAGGTAGAGGAAGGGGGTGCCCTGAAGGGGCAGGAGGCGGGCCATGAACACTGATACACATCCAGGGTTATCAACGGACTGACAACACAGAAAGCTTGTTGGCCAGGCGCCATAAGCCGATCAATCGCCTCGATCTCTCTGAAGCCATGGCTCTGACTGGTAAGCTCCGACCCTTCCAACCAGGTGAGATGGGCATCAGATGGACTTGATGGACTGTCCTCGGGGGGCTTGTCGCGCGGGGCTCACGATCCTCCGGGCGCGACGAGAAACAACGGCGTAAATCCACCGCCACCATCGCCGAAGACGGATCGCGGGCACGCACACACATAAAGCGCGCCGGCATACGCGCCGTACTCCTTATCTTCTCTCCCGCCAAGGCCAGTTTCTTCAGCTCAGATCATCGAGAAACGCGGTGAGTCTTCCCATTCCATCCCATTCCAGCCCATGTCCTGCCTGCCTTGCCTTCTCCCCATTCCTCCTGTACCGTCCAAACTTGTATTCTCTCAGCTGACTACACTGTCTTAGGTATCTCTTGTTCGACGCCGACAAAGACGGCGAAACTGGCCTGCCCTACGACATGCGACATCCATGGAGAGAAGATCATCCGCCGACTTTGTGTGTGTGTGCCCGCCTGTACTCCGTGCCTGGAAAAAGACAACCGGTCGTCCATGAGACAAAAGATGGTGGTAAGCAAGAGTGGTGACCGTTGCTCGTCGAGCCCGGGGCAAGGTCGTGGGTCAAACCGCGCGCGAGCTCACCCGACGCGGAACATCCAGTCCATTTGGTGCCTCTCAATCCTGGTCGGAAGGTAAGGGGTGCGCTGGGATGGGTCTGGGGGATGAGTGTGCGAGGTAGGTTGGCTCGGTCTTGTGGTGACTGACTTACAGGTCTATGTGGCGTTGGTCCCGCGATAATCCGACCCGTCGGTGTTCATGGTCGGCGGCCATTGGAGAGGCGGATACGGGAGTCGAGGAACAGGGTTTGGAGAGTGGAAATGTGTACGGGGGTGGGTGCGAGAATGAGATGTTGTGGAGGCAGTTCAGTGGAGTATCCTGCGGCACAGCACCGATGCCAGAACACTTGGATCAGCAATGTTGAGACACATACTGGTTTGACACAGAATCATGAAAGGGGCATTCGGATGAATTATAATACCGGAAGAGCGTACAATGAAATGGCTTCAGGGCAAACAAGCAATGAATTAATACTGATCCCTCATGTTGCGTCCCTCCAACATGGTGGACCTGCATTCCGTGAGTCCCGCAACACCACAACCAACTTATAAGAAGCCGACAACAAGCCCACGTGCTTTTGATGTCTCTTAAGAATTGCAATGTATAAGAGAAAATGATGTGCTTGTAGTATGACTCGTAACCAAGCAGTCGGGCCCGCCTCAGCCTTATCAATACTGGGAAGTTGAAGATCAAGCGGGAGAGCACCTATCAATCCATATGGCCGTATCACTGTAATAGTGGAATGGCGAGTCAAGTCTGCTGATCTGAATACTGTTCCTGCATCCAGCACGCCGTGCAGGAGCACAATGTCTCAGAGTGAGGAATTATGGACCTTCGAAATCAGGGACTCCTTGCATGTGACTGGACGTGGGCACGGCACCTGAAGGCAAACAGATTGACAGACTGACAGGTTGCACAGGTAACGGACTGGGTAGCACAGGTCTAGACTGCAGTTTCGGTCTTTTCCGCATCATAGCGGCCAGATAGTCCATGTACTTAGTTCTACGCCCCAACAAAGGGAGATGCTGCACGCTCCCTTCCTCGCATTCAATGCAATATGTCTCAGAGTTGAGACAACGTAATCTATCAGCATTTCGTCTCAGAATTTATTTTCGATAAGCTTTCTTCGCAGAGGGGAAACAGGACAGATAAGCTTTCACCAAAAGTAGAAATGATTGGGAGCCCCCCGATACACGCGTCGAAGTCCTAGTCAGCTCCACATACCTCGCATATCCGACCGTTACCGGGATATGGACTAAGGTTCGAGCTACCCCTTGCCAGATGTACGCCAGCATCTGACGCGGCACAGCAGGAGCCCCCTCAGACCCTCAAACTCTCGGACATTCTTTTCTGCACCTTGAGCCCATCCGACATGGCATCTCAGTGACACATCGCCCATCATGTATCTTCCATCGAGCAGGCCGAACCTTCTTAACAAACGATATATAGCCGCCGCCGTGCTGGCGATCATCACATTCTTGTTCATCACAAGCGATTCTGGTCCTGATCTCGATGCCATACGTTCCCAGCTATCCGATTTGGGCCTCCCTGGGCAGAAGGGTAGCTGGAAGACACGGAAGCAATTTGTGAACCGCGCATTAGCGAACGACATCTATACCACTCACTATGATGGTGAATCTGTGCGGAAGCTCTGTGGCGAGGCACAGTGGCGTGACGACAGGATAGTTGAATGCAATCGGCTTGCGGGTGGTATCGGGAACATGAAGATCAACTTGCTTGGCTGCGTGAGGTTTGCAATTGAGGCAGGGGGTGAGGAAAGACCTGAGTCTTCTTGTTCACTGAGCATCTCATACTAAATGACCATTTCATAGCAATCCTCGTAACACCCAGGCTTCATGCTAGGGAGGCCTTCGAGAAGATGGAGAACAGCTTTGGCTGGGACAGTGATCTGCCCGTCTCATACATGTTCGACAGCGACCACTTCTTCGACACGCTGGCCGAGGACTGCCCTCAGCTGCGCATGGTCGACCAAGACGACCCATCCATCCCGCCCAAGAGCGAGGTCCATGTGGTCAGTCCGAAGCGACTCACCCCAGTGGAGCACAACAACGTCATCGTCGATCCCTCGCTGTGGAGGCCCGCCTTCGACAAGCACCTCGAGGACATCGTGCAGCAGAACAACCTCCCCCAGCCGACTGCGGAACACCCGATCCGCACGAGCTTCGACGACGTCGCCTTCGCGTGGCCGGTGCGGTACGACAGCGACGAGTTCCGCAAGGACTTCGGCCACGTCGCGCGGTTCCCCCGGCACATCCGCGAGCTGTCGGCGCGCGCCCTGTACAACCTTTACAAGAAGCTCGGCATCGACCAGAGCCCGTCGGGGCCATCGAAGGGCGCCTTCCTGGGCGCGCACGTGCGCACCGAGGCGGACGCCCAGGTCGAGGGGTGGACCTCGTACGAGACGCAGGCGCAGAGGATCCGGGACCAGGTCGAGATGAACAGCCTCCCCGCGCTGTACGTGGCGACGGGGACGTCGAGCGACGCGGAGCGGCTGAGGGAGGACCTTGCGGACGTGGAGATCCGCATCAACGACACGCACACCACGACGGGCATCCAGGTGCTGCAGAAGTGGGACATCCTCGACGAGGCCGACGTCATGCTCTTTGACGAGCTCACGTGGGACCAGATGGCCCTGGTCGACCTGGATATCATGCTGCGCGCGAGCCACTTCGTCGGAATCTGGGAGAGCAGCTGGAGCTGGACCATCGCACTCAAGAGGCATGCCTGGAGCGAGCTGGATCCGTATGACTACGATGCGCATGCCCTCACGTACCAGGATGAGTATAGCATCATCTACGGCCCTGTAAGGGCCCAGCCGATCATAGATCCGTGCATGTGGTTGTAATCAGGCTGTGGCTATTTTCCATTTGGTCCACTGCTCACGTCCGGGCAAATTTGGCGTTTCGGTAGGCGAAGAGGGGTCGAAAGAGTTAGACATGTTCCGCATTCCAATGCAATAAAATCACGTTTCGTGCTTCATGGGCTCCATCACTGAAATTGTACCTGAGACACTCGACCTAAACGGAGGGCCTGGGCTCGGAAGCGCGTCTCACATTAAAAGGAACCAAAATATAAATGTGCATTTGTGTACACTAGGTATGATTGACGTGCATTCATAGCTTCGAATGCGAAGTTGGGGCATCGTCATAACTGACCTCATACCGAGTAACCTTCCGAATTGCACCCCCTTCTTCGGAGCCCAACGACCCGGTGCGCTTCCCGTCGTGCACGGGGGACATGATGAACTCTTCGCTCGGGTAGCACCCGGTTTGTACCTGTGAGTGAGTCGAAACCTGACGAGGATCCAGAACCAGGGTTGAGTGGTCCTTGCTCGCAGTTCCGTCGAAGAGTTTTGTCCACCTGCTCCGACTGGACCCGGTTTGATAAGATAACTCATTGCTCCCCTTGTGCTGACCTGCAAAAGTCAAGCACGGGAAAAGGGCTGACAAAAGCCTTTTACACATCGGTAGACACGCGCAAATGATAGCCGTGTTGTCTTCGATGATAGTCCACATGGACGATGCTATGTCGTCTAAAAGCTGTCAGTACAGAGGCGAGCGTGACCAAGTGGCCTAGGGGTATCATACAGGTCATATCTGGACTCGTTGAAGAGAAGCTCAGTGTTTGCATGCGGAGGATACTTGTCAATGTGACACTGGAGGAAAAATGTCTTGTCAGTCTCTTTGATGGTTATTGGATTCCCGTTGAACCTACAAGGCACCCAGAACAAATACACCCATAACCGCGATCTTCTCTCCGACTGGAAGCTTAAGAGACAGTATTGGCTTGATCGGAAGCAGCAGAATGATTGCATCCGTGGCGATGGAGAAGCCCGCGTTGGCATACCAATTCTTTTCGATGCTAATGCAGGACCCTTCGATAGACTTATCCCATGCTTTTTCCAATGGGGTACACTGAAATACCGATGCAAAGAAGGCCGCGATCATGTATGCTGTTACTATGCCAATCAGAGCGCGCCCGATAAAGCGGAACCACGTAAAGACTTCGAAAATGCGCATGTAGAGGAGTAAAATCGAGATTTTGGTGAGGTTCACGGTAAGCTTATAGAAGATTTGTGCAACGTAGAACAGCTGACGAAGAATCGCTGGAGTCAGCCCATCAAAAGGTCAAGTAGGTGATTGGATAGCAGCAAATCGGTATCTTACCTTGAAAGTCATGAGCTTATTCTCTGGTGATATATTGTAGATGTGCTGGCCAAATCCGTAGGCGCAAGAGCCGAGCATGAGACCTGACACAAGCTGGCAGAAGATCTGATGAGGGGAAAGACCATCAGTCGGGAGATAGAGCTGGGCGAAATGGCCATGGACGTACCCAAGAGACAAGGCAACACCAATCATCCCAGCCGACAGATGAGTTTGACTTGTGCCGGGACCAGAATCGTGCAGCAATGACACACGGAGTGACGACCATGAATACAACGCAGGGGATCTGGACCACGAGAGCATTGCTCTCGCCGGGGGTGTTTCCTGCAGCCATCGAGAACCTCGGAAAGCAAGCCTGCCGCGGCTTGAGCGGGCGGCTCAACGCACAGGTAGGTAATAAGATGTTATGGCCGCTGGACAGCCATGCGAAGAAGGACGATATACTATATGAATGTCTGCGGATCTCAACTGTCAAATCAATAACCCAGATCTAAGAATTCACTCTCGGTCCGCTGTGGTTCCCGAGACAGCCCCATCGGATCGCAGCATTTCTTCGCGGGTGCTCCGGGATCGCGAAAGGGTTTTTGTTATGCAGATACCCCTGTGATATGGGGGAAAACAGACGGAAGTGGCGTCCAGGGACGGCAGCCACGGCTCTCGTTGAAGTTAGGGGACTTCAAGGGATGAATTCCATGGGTCCATGTAAGCACTTGGGAGCACAAGACCCCCTTGCTGCAGGGTGCGAGAACGGCCAAGCGGCGAGGCGGGAGCACTTGACATTTCAGAATGGGACCATGCTCCACATGGTCGAAAAGTCCCGGTGGGACCTTGTTGCTCGTTATACCTTCCGATATTGCTTCCAGCACAGGCTTGTTGTCTCGTCCGAACCGGAGAGCAAGAGCAGCTAGACGCATTGTATTTTAGCAATGCCCCTCTTTTCAGGCTAATTTTTATACATTCATGCTGTCTCAGAGCCTCTTCAAGGACACTTTGCTAATAATTCCTGTCGAGAATTGGGCAATTGCGATCATTGGTGTGTGGGACGGAGAGGATCGAACTGTATGTAGTGTATACTAGAAAAGGGTGGAACCCACATGAACGTGGCTCGACTGGAGACCAACACCCCACATGGTGTGCCCTCCACGCTGGAGCAATGTATGGATATCGATCCGAGATCATAGATCACGATGCTGTCCACACTGTGCATCCCCAACAGAAACTTTTCTTACCCGGCAGTCCGGTGCCCCCAGAAATTCGCAGCGCAAATGGCGCGCCGAGCAACAGCACCGACCATATGTTACCATAGACCAGGGCCTTCTAGGAGACAATACAGCCATGAGGAGTCCAGGCAATACGGAAGTTCCACCGTCTCCGGAAATTGTGCTGCATCAGCCATATATGATATGTCACATGTGTTATCATCGTGCGCGAAGCTCAGGCCGAAGCCTACTACTAACCTTACCGTGACACGCATTTGGTCAAGTAGTCTATTTGCTTCTGTCGGCACTTGCTATCAATAAGAATAAGCATTCATGCAGCACTGCTTGAAGGCTTGCATAGTTATGCTGTCACAGCATATTAAGCCATAAAATCCAAATGGCTTGTGCTACAGCTGAACTCGAGCAGACCCACCGAGGCCACGATGAGTTAAAGCCCCAATACGTTTTGGGAAGCCAACTGCATCTTGCTCCTTGTTGAATTCTTCACTAGTAGGGAGGTACTGAATGTGGGCCGTTGCGTCCAGTCAGCCAATGAATGAGAGCTCCCCGCCGCCTGCTGGGTCTGTCAATTTTCCCTCAGTTCTCAGCTGCCAAAGTGGGCTACTTGGTCGTTATACCCAGCCAAAATCCCACAACCGGATCAGATCCCCATCCAGTCACAATCACAGACGTCCCACACTGCAAAAAGCAGATCGGAGAGAATTTGCGCGGCCCCAGCAAGATCTTCCGCGGTGTGATATTTTGACACATTCGAGTCCTCGCCTGAAATCCTTCGCCGTGAGACACTGCAAGTGAGCCGAGGGGCTCCGATCTGACCGGTCAGGTCGGACTACTTCCACGAGTGAAATCGTCCAGGGTACAGAGACGTTAGTGGGGATATAACTGGCTAGACGACCGTGCTGAGGCCATGTCTAACCCAGCTCGATCAGCTCCGAATGCAGGTACTCGCTCGCAATGGACAAGGGGCGGCGAGCCGATAAAGGCCGGATCCTCTATCCTGCTTTTCTGGAGTATTTGGGGGCCTCCAGTCCGGTGAATATCACCTTGGATCGTCGAAGGTCGGACTCATGGAAGCTGCACTGCATGACAAGTATCTCCTAGTGTTGCCAGCTACCGCGCAGAACCCCCTACGTGCGCTACTCCTACTAATCACTCCACGATGAAAACTGGCGCTGTTCTGTCACTGGCCCTCGGGCTCCTCGTCCCCAGGGCACACGGCATCGGATCCATAGGTCAGGCGGAGGGCTCGATCGACACAAGCCCACAACCGTTTGACCTCAATGGGTCCAACTACACGTACCCGTACCTGGTACATGTGTACAATTTCGAGAGCCAGTTCCAACAGCTGCAGATGGCTTTCATGGATGTCCCTCCAGCAGCGAATGTGACATCCAATGGGCAGGTTGCCGTCATGTTCCATGGGTCAGATCATCCAATACTCATCTACCCTTTGACCATCGCTAACATCTAGCAGCAAGAACTTCTGTGGCCCGACGTGGAGAGAAACCATCAACGAGCTAACAGCTCATGGCTACCGTGTCATTGCCGTTGACCAGGTTGGCTTCTGCAAGTCTAGCAAGCCCGAGACCTACCAATTCAGCCTCCAGCAGTTCGCCTCGAGCACGAGCAGTCTCCTCAGTGCCCTCGACATCTACGAGGTGACCGTCATCGGTCACTCCCTGGGCGGTATGCTGGGTGCCAGATACGCCATGATGTACCCAAACAACGTCACTGAGGTAAGCCCTCCCTCTGACTGTCCTCCAAGCACGCATAAACTAATTTGTATTTTAGTTGGTTCTCGTAGACCCAATGGGCCTGGAAGACTGGCTTGGGATCGGCGTTCCATACCCAAGCCTACAGTACAACTGGCAGGCCGAGAACTCCACCACCTGGGCCTCGATCAAGGCGTACGAACAGGCGACCTACTACGTCGGCAACTGGGACGAGTCGTACGACGAGTGGGTGACCATGTCAGACAACATCTACCACGGCAGCGAGCGTCACAACTTCCTCATCAACCAGGCGCGCGTCGTCGACATGGTGCTCACGCAGCCCATCGCGCACTCGTTTGACCTGATTCAATCGCGCACCCTGCTCGTCGTCGGGGACAAGGACAACACCGCCGTCGGCAAGCAGTGGTCGCCACCGGAGGTCGCGGCCAAGTTGGGGAACTACTCTGTCCTGGGGCCCGAGACCGCGGCCAAGATTCCTAACTGCACGCTCATTCACTACCCTGAGCAAGGCCACGCGCCACATTTGGAGGACCCCGAGCAGTTCCATGAGGACCTTTTCTCGTGGCTCACGTGGAAGTCATGATACGTTGATCTGGTATGATATGATCATATATGCGAGTGGTATCTGGTGGACAAATCTTGGGTGTGAACCTCACAGCCTGTTGTATATCCTAGCCGGGCAACCCAAAGCATCAATTCTTGTAGATAATTGATAGATCAATTATGTATTTTCTGTGTCCAATAACCAAGCCTCTTAATCCACCTCCTTGTCATCTTTTGTTGCAGAGGTCCCATGCCCGTGAACGACAAGTTCAGGGTAGGGGTATTTAGCAAGCAAGTACCGTAGGGCAAAAGCCATGACGAGAGCGATGACCATGAATACCATGGTGACGCTGAAGCCCATGCGGTTATGGTTCTTGTCTTTGCTTGGGAAGAGGAACGAGCCGTCTACAAGGCGTCAGGTCAGACAATCTTTGGCAACAAAAATTACGGGGGAGTGTATGTCTTACAAATCGACGCGCTGTTGCCGAGGGCGTTGACAGTTGCCTGAACAATAGCGCGCTTCTCTGAAGGATGAGGAACTATGTGCCAAGCTTTGTCAGTATCCAATTTCACCCGGTGGTAGACCCGAAGAGCGCTGAGACTTACTGGAGTTTGAGACATAAATGCTGACAAGAGGACCTTTGACCGCGTTAGTACACTTTTACAAATACCAAGCCCGAGGAAGCGTGCTGTGCAACACTCACATGCAGCATAGACACCAGCAACACCAAAACATAGAAGAACGTATCGTCCTGTGTTGTTCAAGACGCCAATGAGGATCGCGAAGCAGACAATTGCGAGCCCCGAGGCTGTCGCAAGATGGAAGGCGCGTTCCTTGAAGTAGTCGGAAGAGAAACAGAAAGCAAGGATGGCCACGAAGGCGCAGACGTAAATTGGCGCGGTGTAGTACTGCACTTTGAAGCCTGTATATCCCATTGACTGTTTAAAATTTGAAGGATCCAATGTCAGCTGTGCACAACACGGAGCAGTCATGAGATCGGCATAATATACCTTGACGAGCTCAGGAATAAAATATTGTATCGTCTGTGCTCCCGTAGTGGCCATGTACGTCAAAACAAAAGCCCACGTCCGCCAGTCTGTAAGAGCCATCTTCAAAGCAACTTTGTGATGAATCGTCTCGCCATCTTGAGTGTCGCCAAGCGAGTCCCTAGCAAGGCGCTGGCTAGCCAGCGCACGCTCATCAGGAGTGAGCCAGCGAGTGGTCGAGGGGAAATCCGGCAGAGCGAAAAGAGCACCGACCGACACAAGGCAGGTGCCGGCGCCCTCGACAATAAATAGCCACCTCCACCCGGAGATGCCGTGGGTGCCGTCCAGCTTCTGCAGCAAGCCACCGGCGATGAGGCCACCGAACATGCCGGAGAGCGCCACGGCTGTGTAGTACACGCTGTAACGTCGTCCGAGCTCGCCCTTCTTGTACCATGCCGACAGGAGGAAGAGCACGCCGGGTGCGAAGCTGGCTTCTAGGATGCCGAGGATGAAGCGGAGGCCTGCGATCACCTGCCAGCTGTGAGCGGCGGCCATGCACATCGAAAGGCCACCCCAAAGGAACATGAGTGTCTATGTTGGTAAGCGAATGATCAGGTGGGTCTGATATTGGGACAGGGGAGGAGAGACTCACTGGCATGTAGATGCTGGGCCGGACCCTGGTTAGGATCATGTTGGACGGCGTCTCGAAGAGCACATAGCTGATGAAAAATACCAGAAGAGATATGGAGTAGTCGTTGCTGGTCATCTTGAGCTCATCGCCCATGCCTCCCTAAGCCGCAAGATCAGGTACTGTTCTATTCGTTCTTTGTGGATTATGTATGCGCGCTTAAGTCGGAAGAACACTCACTGTGTAAGCATTGCCGATGTTGCTTCGATCGAGCTGCAAAAATCCGCCAGTCAGTAAATATCTGGGAAACGAGATCGGATATGCCACGAGCTGCAGCCCAAATGCATCAAAGAACTCACATAGCTCATCAGGTACATGATCCAAACGCAAGGGACCAGTCGCATGTCTATTTTCCGAAGCAGAGCGCGTTCCTCGGCACTTGCATCTTGACCGGTATCGGACCGTGGCCCATTTTCGAGGTGCGCGGACGTCGAAGGTTGTCCCTCCTTGGTATCACCTTGGCCAGACATGTTGGCGTCTCCTATCCCAAAAGGGTCCCTGAAGTGAACAGCTGCGTAGGTCAACGTCGACAAACCCTCGCGTGTCCAAAGAGGTCGGGATGGGAAGTACTAGAGTACTGGGGACATTTTCCGCCGAGATAATTTCTTGGGGTGGGATCACATTTATGATCCCGTCGCCATTTCCCCATTTTTACCCCAGACTCAAAACCCACCACCACCACCCCCGCAAAAGTCAAAACCAAGGCAGGACCGCGCTGACGGTTTTAAGGCCCCATAGTAATAATAGCACCGACTGGTTGGGCCCATCGCTACCGCTTAGGGGATGATGTCCTCCCCCCACACTACCCCAGCTTTTACTATCGAGGGAGTAACCCATACGGGTAACCCGAACAGCTTTGAGAGGGTCCTTGACACAAAGGTGGTCATCCCGTCGGATGGAATTACCTAGTCCCGGGTATTTCTTCTCGCGGGTGGTGCCATCTCAATCCACCTATTCAGCAGTACGAGGCTTAGACATGCCACAGCGTGACAGATGGGAGGTGGCTGGTCGGATGAAGCACCTTGTCCGTTTTCTCTTGGCTCTTGGGGTGCCCAGGTGCGGGTGGGACGCTCGCTCACACACAGTAAATGGTAGGAATAGCAGACCTGGTCACGAAATCCCGCATACTACTTATTAAGATGTCAGGAAAATTATGCAAGGAATTCATCCCTCATGGATGCTGCGTTCCATAATCCGGCGACGGCCGTGAGGAAGGTTCCGCCGGTGAAGAATCCTCGGAAGAGCAACATCTCCAACTACAGGTCAGATCCTCCCCAAATCGTGGACTCCGACGCTGTAACCAATTCGGAAACTCCGCATTCGGATTGAGGAAATGTGTACCGAGTCCCTGCGCATGTGTGTAACATGGTCGCCACTTTGATCTTGCGCCACGTGCTACAGGCGAAGGGTATCGAAGTTTAATTTTGACGCCTCAATTTGTGAAGAGTTCTTCAAAGTCCGGGATGATTGAAAGTACAGGAGAAGATCTTATCGCACCATGGCTGCAGTCGATCATGTACCATTCAAGAGAGCCATGCAAACCTGACGTTGCTGCAAGGCCCATAAGCGAACCATACATAACTATCAGCATGTTATGGCCAAGCGTCTCGTGCATGGCCATCTGGGTGACGACCACTCATTCTGTCTGTAATGATTGAGTACGCTGCCTTGCCGGTGCTGACTGTGCATTATCGCACACATCAAATGGCGTCACAGAGCAGATAAAAGCTGCAGACGATCGCAAAAAAGCTCTTGATCTTGTGACAGGCTTGGTAGTGGCCAAGTGGTCTTATGTAGCTTAAAAGTCTCTCGACCACCCTGGCAACCAATACAAGACTTTCCTTTTGTCATCTTCCGGCTGGCTCAAACAGATACCGAGTGAAGCCAGTCGAATTATCGCCCACCATGCTCAACATGACCCAACTTCACCTAGAGCGGTCTCAAATAACTGCAGCTGCGTTTGGTGTTTTGTTCGCACTGATCTTGTCGACCCTGAACACTTGGAGGCGCCTCCGTCATATTCCCGGTCCGACCCTATCCTGGCTTGGGTCATCATGGCTGATCAGGAACGCCGTGACCGGTGCGACTTCGCCCAACAGCAGAGATCTGGCTCGCTACGGCTCGCTGGTCCGTATAGGACCCAATGCAGTCGCTACTGATGAGCCCGAGGTAGTGCGGAGGCTATCACGCAGCCCATACAAGAGAGACGCTTGGAATACAGGCTTCCGGATGGACAACGGCCAGGACAACCTGTTCTCGACCCTGGATACAACATTGCATGACAGATTGAAAGCAAAGACGGCGTACGCTATGGCTGGGAAGGACGGCGTTGACTTGGAATCGGGCGTCAATTCTCAGGTTAGCCGGCTGCTGGGAATTATCCGCAGCAAACATCTTGCGACCAAGGAACAGCATCGGGTGATGGATTTAGCCCCACTGATTAGGTCCTACACGTCGGACGCCTTCACGTGCTTGCTGTTTGGCAAAGAGCTCGGCTTCATGGATGTGGACGATCTATACGACGTTGCCAAGTTGAGTGACCAGGTGCTGGCTCTCATGTCACTGATAGCCGATCTCTCATGGCTGCGTGCTGTAATACAATCGCGTTTTCTCTCCTTCCTCCAGCCTCGATCTACAGACGAAATCGGTATTGGAAAAATACAAGGGTTCGTTGTGTTACCCAAGTTTATAAGACCTGAACTAATGACGATCGCAGCATTGCAAAACAATTTGTAGAAGAGCGTTTCCAGAAGGAAAAGTTTGATGAGCAGGACGTATTGGTATGGATCTCAATCAGTTACCGTACTACTGCTTACTTCATTTTTCAACAACTTCAGGGATCTAACTATGTCAGGGATCCCTCATGCGGAACGGCCTCGACCTGGACGAGTGTTATAGGCTCTGCATCATGTTCATTTTTGCCGGTGGAGATACTACCGCATCTACTTTACGAGGAATACTGATGTATACCATGATGACACCACGCGTATATCAGAGGCTCAAGCAAGTCATCCGCCACGCCGTCGCGAGCGGCGATATATCATCTCCAATTACAACTGCTCAAGCCAAAAGACTGCCATATCTATCCGTTAGTTGCATTCCCCTTTAGAGAATTACCCAGACAAATTTCTAGTCTAGCTACTCACTCCACCTCTTGAATAGGCCGTCATATATGAAGGCATCCGACTGCGTCCAGCCGGTACCCTAGGGCATCCCAAAGTGGTTCCACCTGAAGGCGACACAATTGATGGTCTATTCGTTCCTGGAAAGACTGCCGTGTACGTGAACTGGATCGCAATGCTATTGAGAAAAGACATATATGGGGCCGACGCGGACATGTTCCGCCCCGAGCGCTACCTTGAATGCAGTGACGAGAAGAAAATTGAAATGGAGCGCAACGTTGACATGGCGTTCGGGGTTGGACGATTTCAGTGCTCTGGTAAAACCATTGCATTCGTGGAGATCTATAAGGTGGCCTTCGAGGTAGGTTCTATTTCATCTACATGGACCTGCAAAGCCTTGGGATGATTTGCTAATGCCGATGCGTGATGCCGCAGCTGTTCCGTCACTTTGATTTCCAGATAGTCAATCCTGGCAAGCCGTGGGAAGAACAATCATGGGTGAATTGGATGCAACATAAGATGATGGTAAGGATTACTGAAGACGAGTTTGTATAAACCTGACCAGACATGGTCCGAAACGAATTACGATGTGGTCACTTTCGTGACATGGGGCAAACATGATGTGCGTTTAGAATATTTCTGAACAAAAGTCTGGATGCCTGCTTGTTGCATTGGACAATTACGTTTGTTGCTGCCAACTTCTGTAGCGCGCAGTATAGGGCAGGTGCAAACGAACTATAAAACAAATCGAGGGGAGGGCTGCGTTCAAGCTGCTGTATTGGATAAGGATGAGGTAGACTTACAGGCTGCACATAACAAAAGTGTTTAATGCGTACATTGTAAGGTCGATGAGTTGGTTATTCAGGGCAGACCAGTCGGATGAGGAATAGGCGGCGGCCACACAATTCAAATGGTGCCGTATGCGGGCCACAGCAGAAAAAGAAGTGGCTTGAGCTGATTGATCGGCGTTGCGTTAGCCCTGAGATTGAATGGAAGTTGTTATTGGCCAATTGCAGAAGCTCTTTCACATGAAACTGCTGCCAAAAGCAAACCGCACTAAATTCGTGCCTTGACTAGCTGTAGCCGGACGCTCAGCTTCCCCTGGCCTGTTGTACAAAGGCTGCGCCTGCAACGTGCAAGGGTCTTAGAGACCTCAACTTGGTATGACGACATGACTTCTAAGACAGCTCCATGACGACACGGCACAGACAGTTCCACAAGCCAAACAGTTCAGCTCTGGGTCGTTTAGTCGGTTAATAAGTGGCCAGCTCACTCCTCGGAGCTCTTTCCGGCTCGGTCCAGCTCGGTTTCTACTCATCACGACGCACACCTGCTCAGTCCCAACTGACTTCAATTAACAATCCAATTCAATCAATTCCTAGCCCAAAGCTGCAAAAATGGTTAAAGACGATCAGGATGTCATCGCCGAGTTCAACGAGTATGTGAACATGACGGCATCAGAGCTGGAGAAGTGGTTGGAGTCAGACGAATCCAGCGAGGCTGGCTGGCGCAAAGACGGCGGCGATGGCAAGTCGGTTGGCCAAGATTCGGGCGAGAAAATCATTGAGATCCTGAAGGCCAATCCGAAGAAGGACCCAGAGAAGTACACCGAGGATCAGATCCAGCACATGCGAAAGGTCGCCGCGTACTGCAAGCGGCACCTGGCCCAGGAGTCGGGAAGCCTGGAATCCAAGGACCCGGAGGAGGCAAAGAAGACCAAGTCTTACATCAGCCTGAAGAACTGGGGCCATGACCCGCTCAAAGGACAAGGTGGCAGCAAGTCTTCTGGCAAGAATGGGAGCAAGTCCAGCTCCAAAGACAAGGAAGAAGAAGAAGAGAACAATGACCAAGAGGAAGACGGAGGGGAAGAGGAGGAAAAGAATGGCGAGGAGGCAGAGCAAGATGACAAGAAAGCCGGAGACAAGCGGAAGAAGTCTGGTCAGCAGAACGGGTCCAACAAGAAGAGGGAGACGCGCCAGGGTGCATCATCAAAGAAGAACGGCGAAGATGGAGCTGATCAGGACGACGACGAGAACGCCGAAGATGACGGGGAAAATGGCGAGCAAGAAGAGGAGGAGGGAGGCGATGAGTCCAGTGGGAAGAAGCCATCCAAGAACGGGCCCAAGAAGGGTGAGACCGTGAGCTGGAACTGGGGCAGTGGCAACCCGGAGGGCAAGGTTCTTGATGTGAAAGAGGACGAGTAAGTCTCATTGTCCGTCTCAGTCGCGTGTTGTCAAAAATTCTGACCACATTGCAGAGCAACCATAACAACTAAGCGAGGCAATGAGGTCTCTCGGAAGGGAGACGCTGAAGATCCAGCTGTCATCCTAGACACCGGAAAGTCCAAGGCTATCAAATCAGCTCATGAATTGAACTAAATGCTGGAAACTTATACTTGACAAGAAAAGGGCTGCTAGGAATTCTTAATGTGTTTGGTGAAAAAGGCTCGCTAAAAGGCTCGTTGGCGGGAACATTGCAAAGGTAATTCTGCCGCAAGATAGGGATTGATTTGTTGCTCTGACACCAATATAACACTGAGTTTCGCGTTCAATTATGCTCAAGCGCCGTTCCCACCGACTCCTTGGGATCCTCGCACATTCAAATGCGGTGAATGATAATAGAACTCGCGTACAACACACATATACGCGTGACATGCTGAGAATATATTTGAAAAGATAATACAAGAATCGAAAAATAAACCCAAGTCTATCAGCAAAATCGAATAAGCATACGAAGGACAATCTTTGAATAAGTGTGCCCAGCCTGCAGCCGACATAAGAGCACCGTCCATTATTTCTCCGCACAGTAAAAGCACTCCGCTTTTGCCCCATCAGCGCACGTGGCGTTGAAAGTGGTCTTCAGCGGGAGAGGGCACAAGATCCGGTTCTGAGTCTCATTCTTGGCATCGGTGAAGCTGATAGGGAGCGTCTCAGGGACGGTGCCGTTCTCCACCCACGCGCGCATCTGGTCGAAGATGGTGGTCGGCTGCCCGCTGGTGCCGCCTGAGCAGTGCTCGAGCCCGGGTACCTCAAAGACGCGGAAGAAGTCGTTGACGTCGGGAAGCACCTTGGCGACCGACTCGTAGTAGTCGCGTGTGCCCTTGGGCGGGATGTTTGGGTCCGCCTGGGAAAAAGACAAATTAGCTTAATGGATACGGAGGTCGTCCCACGTGGATGATTAGGCATCGGGGATAGGAGGGCGGGACTTACCAGTCCATGGTATGTCATGATCTTGCCGCCTGCGTTGCGATACGCAGACAGGTCCGGCTCGTTGGTGCTCCATAGGGACTTCCACTCAGTCTCGCTATCGTGCATCAACCAAGAGTACGCGTCAAGGGTCAGCTTCGATGAATCGAAAGAAGGATCTTTGACAGCGCCGTACGCGAGCCATCCCTCGCCGCTGTTCGCAGTCATGCCGACACAAGTCCCGTTGCTGCTGCACTCGGTCGACGCGATCCCGGCAGCGTTGCCCACGGTCCCGGCGAGGAAGGTTCCCTTCTCGAGCCCGTACCACAGCCGCGTTCCATCAGCCGCGACAGGCCCGTTCCACGTCTCGTTCGCGACCAGGGCGGCGCCGTGGCTGATCTGCATCACGGATCCCGTGTCTGAGCAGTTGAAGGACTCGCCGACCACTGAGAAGGGATCGAAGTCGCAGCCGTCCGTGTCCGAGATGATGCCGTCGGTGATTCCATCCTTGGCGTCGCAGTAGGCGATTGCAGCGTCCGTGAGCGCGTTGATCTCGCAGTTGCGCGGGTAGGCGCCGTGCAGGTTCATGACCAGCTGCGGCCAGTACAGGCTGGGCGTGAACCGCGGGATGTTGATGGCGGGTGCGGAGGCCACAATGCCATCGTAGGCTGTCGGGTAGCGCTGGGCCAGCATGAGGCCCTGTCTGCCACCCTGGGAGCATCCGCTCCAGTACGAGTACTTGGGCTTGCGGCCGTAGAAACTTGCAATCAGGTCTTTCGCGATGATGGACTGTCATTGTTGGTCAGCGTGGGCTTTCCCTTCAGTCGTAGGAAGAATGGTGACTACCTCGTCATTCAAGGCTCTGGAGCCAAAGTTCTGCACAGCATTCCAGTCGATGTTGCCAGGCTCCAGCAACAGCTCGGTCAGACCAGTTGCCGGATTAGTTGAAGTGCCAGCGTCGGTGGTCACTGTTGCATATCCTTCACCGATCGCCCCTCCCATGAAAAAGTAGGAGAGAACGAAGCGGCCGGCTACCAGACCACCTCCACCGACAGCCATCAGCCTTTCGTTCCATTCGAGGGGAAGCCATGCCTCGACATTGATCTTGTCGTTCTGCCCGAGATGAGTATATGTGACAGTGATGTTGCAGTAATCAACGTTGTCAACGAAAACGGAGGGGTGGTTGTAGTTATAGGTGTCCGGGACATAGGTGCTGTAATTCGTGACTAGGTTGCTGGTCAGCGAAAGAATCTCGGCACCAAAGAGCATAGGGTTTGGGATATTTCCCGAAGAACAGAGTGAAGCGAGTGAAGAGTTGGACATCTTGAACGAGCTGTGAAGGAGATGGACGAGTTGCCTGGGGTGTTGTCTACCTGAATTGAAACGGAAAGCATCACCAAGATCTATATAGAACTTGCAGCTCGGTGTTGTTGATTCTCTCCGGCGTGGTCAGCCCAAAACAGTGAATAACCGTAATCGTCTAATGCGTGCTGTTGCCATTGCTCCATGGCTGGACTTCTTGAGATGCCAACATCACTCTCGGGGCATCCGGACAGTTTGGGCTGACAGAATTAGTGTAGAAAAGAAAATTACTCGATATTCACACGGGAAGATGTCAATTGATGCTGGGCTGGTCCGTGGCTGTGTAAGAAACGAGACCTGGGGAACGGATGTTGCAGAGTGGATGAAGGAAGCACATGGGGGGCCCAAAGTAAAAGCCTTGGCCTGTGGAGCGTGGTGCGTTGGTGGGCCCTCTGGTGCTTGCGCCTCGCTGATGCTGTCGGGAGACTTATACGGAAAATTACCTGTTTCGGTATTTTGAGCACTGGGGCAACAGCATTGAAATCCGTGTAACCATCAACCCATGCAAAATCACAAAAGCACTCTTCCCACCAGGCACGTCTTACCAATTGTGCCGTCGTCAAAGGTCAAAGAGTCAAGCACCTACAGGTGGGACTGTACCACTGTCAACGTTAGCTGTGGGCACATGGGGTTTGCAAGTCAAGTGTTCGTTACGGAATGTGGCGGTACGGAAAAGAGGCGCCGGTGGAGGACAGTACAAATGTAATGTTGGTATTGCAAGCGAAGCTAACGAGTGTGCACTAACAAACACCGTGTAGACCCCCACGGAGATGGTCTTTCACAGCTCCTGCTGCAGCGGAAATTATTTTTGCGCCTCCCTTCTCTCTCTATCCATCCTTGCCACCTGCTCAGCCGGCCACTTTAGCCAGGCTCGATGATGCTCATCAAGAAACTTTTGCGTGCCATCGAGGAGATGCTCCGACCAACCTTGCAAGAACCAGATGGAAAAGCCGAATACTTTGAGCAGCACCGCGAAATGGGCTAGGATCACCAACGCCGCCTGGTCTCTCCCCTGAAGAGCGTCCGTGAACGCATCCTCGAGCTGGTAGGGCCAGATGAACAGATTCTGATGATTTGCGTCACCGTGATACTCGCCATCTTCCCCGCCATAAGTCGCCCAGTAGCACATACGAAGTTGCTCGAGGGCCTTTGCATTCACCGCAACATCTGTGATCCCGGTCGACGTAGAGACCAGCTCACTGAGACGTGTGAACTGGTCAGTCCAATCCAGTCGGGTACACCGTAAAGAAAAAGCGGCTGTGGCTGGCTCGGTGGCCTTCGGGGACGGGTCCACAGGTCTGTCGCCTTGGGGCCCGCTGGCAACGGTGTGTTCTCCGATCATGTCAACTAACGTCCGTACACCCCTTAGCAGGGGAAGCCATTGCGGGTACCCGTGCTCGCTGAAAAGCAGGTAGTCTCCGGGCTGGGGCCCACGAGCAAAGGTATTTATGCACGCAAAAACAGCAGCCGTGTAGACAGCGTGGCAGTTTTGCGCATCGATCCGAGGCAGCATCTCTGTTACCTTGTGCAGTCCGAGCGTTGAGTAGTGTGCGGCCAGCGAGTGGTAATGCTGTTTTCTCTCTGGGGGTTGTACTCGGGCAAAAGAAAGGGCGGCGAACTCGTAGACCATGTGAAGTACGAACGGGTAAGTAAAACCGAGCGTGGGGGCCTGAAGACGAAGGACGTCAAAGGTAGGCGGCTGGTCCCCGGAGCCCTTGAACTCCAGATCAAGGTAGTGGTGAAGCAGCCGCAGTTCATCGGCATACTGAGGGAGCTCAGGCTCTTCGGACTGCACAGGCACTGACTCTCGCTCGCAAGGGGGCTCGGCGGCGGCATGACAAGGAGAGCCAGAGTTGGAGCCACTGACCGAGGGTGTCGCAAGCTCAACCTGTGGCACAGGCTCGTCCTCAACTACCCACCGTGTTCTCGGCCTACCGCGCTTCCCACGTGGTCGAGAGCCGACTCGTGTGTTGAGGAAGAGGCGACGCTCCAGAGCAGCCTCTTGCAGTGTCGCCGTGCCAGCAACATAGTCGCAGTTCACACCAAAGGTGCCACAGTTGCTACATTCTGGTTTCCCTTCATCACACTGTCCAAATCGATTTTAGCTTTCATATCGGGTGCGACCCTGTTGACTTTGGCCTATTGTGACTACTTCAGGAGTTCTGGGTGCTGACCTTGATCCTTCTCTTTTTGCAGTTTCCACACCCATTGCGAGACTTATGATGGGATCTCCTAGTTCGAGTCCGAGATCGTTGCGACGGGCCCTCATATTCATCCTGAGAATCTTCTGGTTGGCGTGAATCCATGCGAGGCGAAGTGTGTGGGATCGGTTGGGATACGAAAATTCACCGCATCGAGGGTTTTTGGTGACACGGCTACAGCTTTATACTTCGCTTTCGCTGAAGCAAGGGTCTGGGCCTTGGTGGCGGTACTTCCAGCTTAGCCGAGCCGCCAGCCCAAGTCGAGGTAGATCTCCACTATTTTATAACATGCGAAACCATTGGCTCGTCTTCTAACATGTGCTGCGCAGAGATTCTGCCTCCCCTGTCCTTGATTTCCGTATTGCAAGCAACGTCTGTGCTTTCCCAGTAGTCCAACGCCAGCCCTGGCGGCTAAGGACCGGACGGCTCAATTTCGGAGACTTTTGTTCCCAAAACTGCTTGCTGCACCAAGGACATCCATCGGTGGACCTCTCGCGGTTGGGTCAGTGACTTGTGGTTACTCGGCGGCGAGCTCATGTTGCCTTGGGAGTAACCTTGTTCACACGTGCCTCTCGAGCACATTGAACTCGGGATTCCCGAGCTCTTGATCAGCGAAATGGCCGGCTCCCATCCTTAGACCAGGGCGATGTTACACCCTCATTGTATCTATCATGACCTGTACTCACCAAATTCCGACCCTTAGTTGTTTGACTCCACTGGAGTTGTTTGAACAATACCTTGTGTTGTTACAAGCCCGAGCTCCTATCCCAAGTAGGTGACCTCGGTGGATGCTCCCATAAAAATGAGTGGGTATGATCTCCAGATTGGTCCCTGGGCAGCACAGCCTCTCAGGTTGTAGGAGTGGACAGCCCATTGTTAGCTTCGGCTTCGGACCAGTCGAGGCCGCCCTTGCAGTTGGGAAGCTACCCCATATTCGACAGAGAACAAGGCAGAATCTGATTACTCTCGTCACATTTTATTTGAAATCGGAGATTTACAGGGCAAAAAATAGAGGGTACAGGGGAATATTAGCAAGCCTACTTTTTATAGCTAATTAGACTATGCTATTTAACATTACCTTACTAGTCCCTAGTATACTTAGCTACTATAATCACTAGTACTCTATAAAGCTACTATTATTACTAAAGTTAAGTTAATAATAATATATTAATAAATTACTAAATTAATTAAATACTTATTAGAATTAATTAATATAGTATTAAAGATAACTTTTAGTTAGTTAAAGATTATTTTTATAGTATTATAATAATAGTATAGGTCCCTAATTACTTTAGGCTTAAGGTATAGTAGTAAGTATTAGGTAGGGGACCTTATTAGTAGTAGTAATAATAATAGTAAGAAAGAGGTTTATAATAAGATATAAGTACTAAACTACTAGTAATTTAAGTAATTTATGCCTTAGAGTATATAAGAATAGTAATATCCTTAATAGGTATTATAGTAGTAATTAGTATAGATAGTTATAATAGTAAGGTAGTTAGAATAGATATTATATACTTAATTTGGGTAGGTAACCTTTATGTGTACTGGGGGCGGC
Source organism: Diaporthe sp. HANT25 (assembly GCA_013435955.1). Taxonomy (NCBI): domain Eukaryota; kingdom Fungi; phylum Ascomycota; class Sordariomycetes; order Diaporthales; family Diaporthaceae; genus Diaporthe; species Diaporthe sp. HANT25. The sequence goes on along the minus strand of JACBFG010000015.1, from coordinate 476,704 downwards.
AATGTACCCCTGTAGCCTCCGTTTTTTGCCCTGCGAATCTCTGATTTCTTTTATTTTGATATATATTTCCTTATGTCGTACGCCAGTGTTTGAGTATGGTTGCTCAATATCCTTCTCTGAGCATTTGTTTTATTCTCGTCTCTCGTTGATAGCTCGCGCGATCTGGTTCAGTACCACATACACCTAAGGTGTCCCGAGGTGTCACCCCTCCAAATCTGCACAGTCATTCCTTTTGCACGACCAGAGCCATTGTACACAAGCATCGAGTCATGGCATCATCGCAGGGCAGTAGGGAGTGGGAAAACAGCCTCTTTGACTGTGCACCTATCAGCTCTTGTCTCTTGGCTACCTTCGTCCCTTGCATACGTGGGCCACCCTGATCATCTGCATTGTCATGGCCGAGTCTCTCCTGCTAACACTAGCTTCCAGTCTTTGGACGAACTTCTTCTCGCCTGAGCAATCCCGGCACTGACCCTGAAAATGTCAACTGCGATTGCATGCTCTTCTGCGCTCTCCTAAACTACACCCCGTTCACTTGGATGTGAGTCGATGAGAACCTCCCTATCCCGTCAGACTCGACAGGAAACTAATTTCCTCCGATTAGTTACAACACGATGAAACGTGGCGAGATTCGAGGAAAGTTTGGTATCGAGGGCAGTGGCTGCGGTGACTGCTGTGTCTCGATTTGGTGCCCTTGCTGCGCGCTGATTCAGCAGGACAACGAGGTCAGAGGGCGCCAGGCCCGGGAAGGTGTCAACACGCAAGGTTACCAAACTGTTACAGAGTCTATGGAGGTCCCACCGCCTAGTTATAATGGAAAGGATTAGGAATATTCATTAAGGGTGCTGGATCTCCTGTCAAAAAATAAGGGAGACTCTCGTGCCAACAACAATGTGGCTGAGAAGCTACTACACAATCTTTTCATTTACACAGGAGTAGTAATTTCGCGTCTATAACCAGATTAATCCACTCTATGGCATCAAGTAAGAAAACATGGCTTTTCATAATACAGGAGTTATCCAAACACATTTATTATATACAGATGGCTTTCTATAGAATGTTGTGTACATTCATTCTCCCTACGTACATACACAAAAAAAAATGAACTAATGTGATAATTACAAACAGTGTCTAAACAATGCCTAAGTCTTCATTCAATTACGAAGGCAAAAGGCCATCGTCATTCGAGAAAGTCGCAGCCAGTCCCTTCTCACCCAGCAAGGCCGTCTACACCATTTTCTTGGCACTTCACGACTAGGCCGGCCGCAACCTTAGAACCGGCTTCAGGGTTCCGTGGTGGTTTAGGAGCTCAGCTAGCTGATGGACCACTGCCTCTAGTGAGCTCGCCAAACCCGGAGTGTCCACCTGCAACCAGTGCAACAAAAATTCGAAAGGAATTTCGCGAAGGAGTAGACGCAACTTGGTTGTCAATCAATCTTGTAAAGTAATGCTGAAGCGAAGTGCAAGGAGGAACGCCATTTTCGGACTCCCAGCACGAGTCCCTACGACTACTTATGACTTTTCCTTTAGTCCCAATGACTGCGACTGCTGAGAAATGTTAGTGTCGGTAAAAGTGGAACAAATTTTTATGTGATATTAGTCTTCACAGCTGTTGAACATCTGTTGTGTTCCGAGAGGCCGACGCTGGCGCTCAGTTGCAAAAGTCCCCGGAAGTAGTGGAACCCTTGCTTGCCCGGGTGGGCAGGCGAGCGAAGCATAATTCGTGAAGTCTCCGAGCGGCATGATGTCGCCCCGACGTGTAGACGAACTGAATCAGTGCAGCACCAGTACCGCATTTTCCACACTCATACAGCACATATTCTGGCTTATACGATTACTCTTCTTCCAAATTACAGGCACGCATTTAACGGACTTAAACCTCACGGACTGCTCAAGTACCTATTGCCGAATTCAAAGATGATGTCGTGCGTCGAGTAGAAATTATAAATAGGCAGCATCAGCATCACCTTGGACTCCTTCAAATGAATATTCTGTCAAGACTTTGTCATCAACTTCATACGACTCATCAACATGGCGCCAACCCTCAACTTTGACACCAAGGCCAGCGAGCTTGTGCCTCACTATGCAGCCCAAATTGCAGGGAAGATCATCGTCATTACAGGTGCCTCGCCTGGGAGTCTTGGAGAAAGTTTCGTCAAGCAAGTCGCCGTAGGAAAACCAGCCGTTCTGATCCTAGCCGGGCGCTCGATCTCAAAGATGCAAGGCCTCGTTGAGGAGCTGAACACCTCACACCCCAGTATCATCGTCAAGCCCCTCGCCCTCAACCTGCTCTCCTTCGCGGATGTCCGCAAAGCCGCCGAGACAGTCAACTCCTGGGCGGATGTGCCTCACGTCGATGTCTTGGTGAACAACGCCGGCATCATGGCCGTGTCGTACCAGCTGACCGAGGACGGGTTCGAGGCCCAGTTCCAGACGAACCACCTGAGCCACTTCCTCTTCACCAACCTGATCATGGGCAAGATCCTGGCCTCAAAGGAACCACGGGTCGTCTTCGTCTCGAGCGGCGTGCACCGCATCGGCCACATCCGCTGGACCGACTACAACTTCAACGAGGGCAAGCACTACCAGCGCTGGCTTGCGTACGGCCAGTCGAAGACGGCCAACGCGCTGACGGCTCTCGCGCTCGCTGAGAGGCTCGGGTCGAGGGGGCTCCACAGCTTCGCACTCTGCCCAGGCGTGATCTTGACCAATCTTGCAGCGCACGGCCTCGACGACCAGGCCTCCTTTGCTGCGGACCTTACCAGCATGGACAACGTGTACGGGAACAAGTCGTTGTGGGGCATGGCGGACATGAAATTCAAGACCTTGGACCAGGGCGCTGCGACTCATATGTTTGCTTCATTTGATTCCGGCATCAAGGAGCACAACGGCTCGTTTTTGACTGATTGCCATGTTGCGGATCAGAACTTGGAGGAAGTGTACTCTTGGGCGACTAGCAAGATTGATGCGGAGAGGCTGTGGAAGCTGAGCGAGAAGCTTGTTGGGCAGGAGTTCAATTTTTGAAGAGCTTTGTCGTTCATCCCCTGGAGGACTGTAGAGTAGCTGCAATTCAAGCACACTTGTTTCAGACGGTGTGGGATTGTTTTTGTTTTGTGAATATTACTACCATGCGCTTCTACAACTCAATGATGGTGCCAACAGGTTGCCAATGCAGGATCCTCTGGGAATTGTTTGAGTCGTTTCAAAATGAAAACATCATGATAGATGATTTTAAATCTCGACTTTGGATAGGTTGACTCGGAGACCTGAGTTGACCGGTGTAGAGCTTGTGAAACGTGGGACGTACTATGAGAAGGTAATCTGTACCAGTGACCCGGGTCTGATCATATCCTGTACTTCCTACTCCTAAATAGCTCATAATCTGTATTGTGCCGCAGCCATGAAGGATTTCCCCTTATCTTTGCGACAATGACTAATTATCACAATTCCTGTGAGGGTCTTCTGCTTATTCCACTAAAGACTCAGCTCTAAATCCTTTGCTAGAGGCGGTACACTCGAACTTCACATATGAGCAAAGATTATCGGGACATGTATCTGCCGAGATGAGGTTACATCCAGAGGAAGAGCGCTTGAATCCACAAGGATCCATTGAACCCTGCATGCAGGCAGGCTCCAGGGTTGCAGATGCCAAGAGATCCTAGCCGTGCCGAGTCTAAAAAAGGGGCCGCTACCTGCCGCCACAATATGAGCCCGTCGCAAGCTTGAGAAACCGCCAGTTATCGTCTCTGCAAGGCTGAGTAGTCTGAATTACCCGATGATACTCAAGCTCCCATTTGTCAAGCGTGTATTTCACTGAATTGAGTCTTCAGTCTGGGTTTCGGAGACTGCAGTCACCTTGACCCGTGATTTCGGAGTCGGCACAGAACGGAGACGTTTCCCCGCCCTCGGAAGATATTTCAAGTAAGCGAATCGGCCATGAACGCCCTAGGCACATGCACAACTCGGCACTGAGGATACTCACGTTCCAAGGTCGTCCCAGATGGAGACTCCACGTCGCAAGTGCACTTTCTCAAAGCCTGGAAGTAGTGAGGAGAAGATGGAATCCACACAGCATCAATCAATCACGATCCAGGGGCCGGTCATGAGATTCCGGTATCCGGAAAGAAGCCGAGGGTTCTCCAGGGAGCATCAGTGGGCAACACACAAGCCAATGATCAAGAAATTATACGTGGATGAGGGCCGGACCCTACATGATGTCATGGAGATCATGAAGAGGGACTTTGGCTTCGACGTATCGTGAGTGTCATGATCGAGCGACGTCTTACCCGTTTAGTTCGAGGAGGCTGATGAATTTCCAGGCCAAAAATGTACAAGAGCAGACTCAGGCAATGGGGATACAGGAAGAACATCAGGCTGGAAGACGGCGAGGATAGATCCTTGATTCCACTGTTACAGGATAATAGCCACCGTCCCGAGCAATCCGAGACACCAGGTCGTAATGTTCGCTTGCCCAATGGCCAGATCGTCTCACACAATCGTCTGGTGACGTACCTAAGGCGGCGGGAGGAAAGACAGACCGGCGCCAACGGATCATTGACAATCAGGGCCGTCGAATCCCCCGATACTATCTACGTGTGCGAGGGTGTGATATACCAAGTCCGCACCTACATCCACGGCCCATGGAAAGAAAGTGTTGCGACAGCGGAACGTCTCGACCTTTTGCGAGCAGAGTGTGCAGCAAACGAAGAATGGCTCGCTCTTGCCCAAGGGGTCAGATCCGCCCTGCAACAAAAGAAGCTCAACGACGCTCTGGTCTTGATGCGTCGGGCCCCGGATATTCTGGCCAACCTGATCGAGCGGCGCCCGGCAAACCTGTTGCAAGTTCTCTTCATGTCTCTGTCGTACTTCACTTTTGGGGGCGTCCTTGAACAGCCTCAGGCTCAGCAGCTCTTGGTAGTTGTCAAATGCCTGATCAGATATGCTGCGGCGTATACTGTTAACGACCAAGGATTGCCTAGCACCCACCCGATTCACCAGATGCTCCACATCCTCGCCAACGCAGATGAGCAGGAAATCCACCAGTTGGCGACCAAGGCCTGGCTGGTCAACTGCCAGTCATGGGACGGTGTGATGGACCGCCCGAGAAGCACGTGTGCTGTTGCTGCTTGGATCACTTACGGCGAGTTCAATGGTTACAATGCCATGCCATCGAACCTCGGAAGTATCCTTGAGCTCATGGTAATGAAATACAAAGCAATGTATGGGGAGTACCAGTGAGTGTTCCCGTCCGCTATTCCCCAACACGAAGTTTTCTCTGTGCTGTCAGGCGGTACTACTGTCTCTATCTACAATGCTCTCTCACCTCTCCTCTTGCATCTTCTGTCCTCAACATATAAATGGAAGGTTGCAGCATTTGCTGACTTGGGCCACTAGTCGTCGAACTATACACATATTGCAGATTTACTCAACGTACCTCACATACCGTGAAAGAGCAAGCGGGAGGAACCCTTATTTCAACGATGAAATCGTCAGATCATTCGAGGATACCCTGCGGCGTGGGCCTCAGGGCCCTCTGAAATTCGATGTCCTCAGCTGGCTTTCCAAGGCTTGCAAGGAGCGGGGGGAACGGGGCTATGCTGAGGCATATATGCGTGAGCTGATTGACTTCCTGCTCCACGATAATAACTACAGAGATACATCAGCGAGAAATCACATGGATGACCTGGAAATGTGGTTCATCGGATGGGGCGAGACTGAGAAGGCTGCAGACCTGGCAAGATGGCGGGACGAGGAGCTAGGTGCCGTAGAAACTGCGTAATGCAAATCCCATGCCATGTTGTTGATGCTGTTATATCAGTGATGCAGAGAAATATGGCACTATAGTTGCAGACACAGCGTGGAGGTTATCAGGAATCATGGCGTCGAAGTAATTCGATTCAAAGTTGGACTCCAAGCCCGAAAACAATCGATTTCCACGTGTGACGATAGACAACCTAATCTTTCTACCTCATACAATTCTAATGGTGTTGCAGTTCTCAGGCGAGGGATTCAAGTCGATGCATGTCCAGCATCGCATGCTCTTAGATGAATAACCGCGTCACACAGGAGTTCAGACAAGGAGTTCCTCGCCAACCTGCATGAACGCGCTGCTTTTCCTTCTTGGCATCACCGTTTGGGAAATAACCGGTGAGATATCAGCTCACCACGTGACCCATTCAAGGAGTTTTCAAGGTACCAACAACATGCTTCGTTTGATCCCGTGTTGTCTCAGACCGTCGTCGGTGGCGCTCAAAGCAGATTGGTATGAATCTGAGCACGTCTCTTGACCGCGTCCTCTTTGAAAGGATAAAAACTTTTATTTTGATCTTGACCAAAAGTTCGAAAGCAAACTGTTCAAGGGATAAAACCTTGCAAGCCCCCGTTCAACTCGCCTTGAGCAGTCACGGCATTCTTTTTATCCCATCAAGCGCAGCGATTGGCCTTCGTAATACCTCTTCAGATCAAGATCAATCTGTAGACGACTCATTCAGCACTTGAAGAACTCGAGAACTTTCACAATTTGAACAGCCCGGAATTCTCTGAGCACACAGAATCTCAATGTCGGCCTCAGAATTGAGTTCACCCAGAGACAAGAGAGAGGGTCTTGCACCGGAGAGCAGTGTTCCGCCGGCCGAGCAGATCCGAGCGGGCGACCAGATGCTCGCTGTCCTCGGCTCCGCTATTGATGGTTTCTGGCACCACTATCTCCGGCAGTTTTACATAGGACCGCCCAGGGCTTTGAGTACGGCAGGGGTCTATGCTTTCTGGGCGGGCATCTGGTACTGTGCTTTTCACGCGGGGGACTGGACCCACGCAGCCATCGCCAGGGATCAAAAGTTGATCCCAACCGCACCTGTGCCGGGTGACGAAGGTCAGTGGGACGAATGCTCAATCGTCGCTTCAAGGGTGGCCAGAACGATCGAACTGGGACAGCAAGAAGCCCACTGGGTGGCTTCTTCTTCGCTCACTACGGTGCCGGTGCTTGCACGTTTAACATATGCTTACCGCCCGTGGTTCTGGCAGCGGCGCTCCCCTTTCAAGGTCGTGTGGCTAGGGATGGTTGGTTTCACCTCGCTTCTCTCCTATGGCGCGGGAGAGGCTTGGTCACAGTCTCGATCAAAGGTCTGGGAAGAACATATCTTGGAGTAAGGCAAAGTCGGTTCAGGCATGATGCACAAATCCTAGGTTATTCAGAGGATTTGAGAGTATCGAGATAGTTATAAAAACTGAGCTATTCTGAACTGGGCGGATGAGGTTTAAACAAGGAAACCAGAGATTCGCACCTACAAAAATGGAGGGTACACCGGTACATAACTCACTCGCTCATACCAATTTTGAAACACCACACACACACACACACACACACACACACACACGCACATTCACACATGGATATTAGGTCTGGGTAAGTTAGGTCTGGGTAGGTATGTTAAGGTTTGGGTATGTTAGGCCTAGGTGTGCTAGGTCTGGGTATTGGGTCTGGGAAGGCATGTGAATTGGCTATGGGTGTGCAGATTGGCTATGGGTGAGCGAGTTATGTACCGGTATACCCTCCGTTTTTGCCGGTGCGAATCTCTCTTTTCTAAACAAGGAGCATAAAAACGTTTCCAACCGCCAGCGCGATCAGAAGGTCTCTCCCCTAGCAACAGTGATAGGCAGCTGGCCTGAGGAATTTGGAGGTGCTTAATGATCAATTCGACGGCTAGTGGAACTTTTGTTCAACCAACACATGCAGTAGTGCCGGACCAACAAGTGATGGGTTTATACAGCCGGGTATGGAATATGACGGCCCGGTTGCCCACATCCAGGCGGGGGATCGTCAGGCTCCATGCACAAGGTCTCCACGTAGTACTCGGTGATTTTATCACCTTTCTTAGGAGAACTGTTGGTGATTAGTGCCGCACATGCGCAGAATCAATTCGTCAGCGGCAAGGCTGCATCATGCACGCCCCCAACATCACTTCCAACCAGACAGTGCACGCAGTGCGCACTGCACACTGAACTTCCATACTCCACGTGGTCTTTTTCAGTTCCCCTGTGGCCGTCCAACCAGCTGACGTCTCACTCTCTATGCCCACTTTTAACGGCCTGGCTTGTCGACTTATCACTCAAGGCGCTCGTGGTCACCCTCAACTTCTCCACCTTATGTTGCCAAAGAGCCTGATACATAAATTCTTTTATATGATTTTACCCTTCCGTACAACCAGCCCAAATCCAAGAACATACTACCACACTGCTCGACAGCACAACTAGCATCCTTCACGCCTCAACCTGTCATTGCTTCCAGACCTTCAAAATGGGTTTGTACAATAAGCTCCCAGATGAGATCAACGAGGTTGATGTGATCATCGCAGGAGGTGCGCTGATCACGAATCTTTGTGATGCTAACGTCATTAACTGAAACTGGCATTCCAAAACAGGAGGCACCGCTGGATGCATCATTGCCGGAAGACTGGCAGAGGCCGACCCTGACTTATCTATCCTACTCATCGAAAGCGGTCCGAATAATTATGAGGATCCAGCCATCGTTGTTCCGGCATATTGGCTGTCTCATATGGACCCCAGGGACAAGTGCGTCAGAACCTACAAAGCAAGCCTAGCAGGCAAGCTTGCAGGGAGGGAACTACTCGTACCTACTTCGCGCGTCCTTGGCGGCGGATCATCCATCAATACTTTGATCTACAGCCGACCGCAGAGGTCGGAGATTGATGCCTGGCAAACTCCTGGTTGGTCGGCTGATGAAGTGTTGACCTACATGAACAAGGTCAGAAAGATTTCTTACACAGTGTACTTGCCGGCTGACTACTCACACACTACAGCTCGAATCATTCCATGGCCCTGGATCACACGATCGCCATGGACATGACGGTCCGATCAGCATTACATCTGGATATCGCTCACAGAGGCTTGCCAATGATTTCATCAAAGCCATCAACAATGCTGGCTGGCCAGAGCTCGAGGATATCAACAATCTCGACACCGTCAACGGCGTTCAGAGATTGATGCGATATGTCAAGTCTGATGGCAAGCGAGCAGACGTGCCCCACGCCTATCTGCATCCCAAGCTTCAGGGCGGCAAATATCCCAATCTCCACGTTCTTGTTGAAACCGATGTCGAACGCGTTTTGTTCGACGACAACAAGACAGCGGTGGGAGTGGCCTTCCGCCCCTGCACGACCTTTCAGCCTGGAATGGAGAGTGACCCAGTCAGATCTGTGTCTGCAAAGAAGCTAGTAGTCATCTCGGGAGGAGCACTCGGCTCGCCTCAGATCCTGGAGAGGTCAGGAGTAGGTGATCCTGAGGTTTTGGCAAAGGCCGGTGTCCCACTCACTGCCTCAGTGCCAGGCGTGGGATCCAGCTATCAGGATCACCAGATCATGACCTACCCTTATAAGACTACCGCCGGGCCGGACGAGACAATGGACAAGGTTCTTGGTGGCCTCATGACGGGTACATTGGACCTTGAAGGCATGTTAGAAAAGGGTGACCCACTGCTGTGTTGGAACGCCGTTGACATGCAGTGCAAACTTCGGCCCAGTGATGCCGATGTTGCAAGCCTGGGTCCCGAGTTCCAAGCAGCCTGGGAAAAGGAGTTCAAGGACTATCCCGACAAGCCTATGACGATCATGTCCGGCGTCAGCGCTTTCCCGGGCGATCCCTCACCTGTGCCGCCAGGGCAGTACATGGGCATCGCGACTTTTATCCTCCACCCATTCTCCCGTGGTCGCTTCCACATCTCTGGTCCCAACATCAAGGACGAGCCTGTGCTAGACACCGGGTTCTGGGCAGACAACGACCTGGACTGGAAGCAGCACATGTGGATGTACAAGAAATCGCGAGAGATCGTCCGTCGCATGGAGACCTTCGATGGCGAGGTAGCTGTCGGTCACCCTTCGTTCCCGAGCGGGTCGAAGGCGTCTGTGGTAAGTTCGAAGATCGCAGACGTTCGAGATATCGAATACACACCTGAGGATGACAAGGCGATTGAGGCTTGGCTGCGCGGACACATCGCGTGCTGCTGGCACTCGTTGGGAACGTGCAAAATGGCCCCCTTGGATCAGGGTGGTGTTGTCGACCCCGAGCTCAACGTCCACGGCGTCAAGGGTCTCAAGGTCGCTGATCTCAGCATTCTGCCTGGTAATGTTGGTGCGAATACATGTAACATTGCCATGGCTGTGGGCGAGAAGGCCGCGGACTTGGTCGCTCGGGACCTCGGTTTGGTGGTGAACTAGTCCCGGGCCAGATGATGATCGTTGGTCTCAGTCCATCTGCATCCTGAAGTCACAAGGTAGTCATGGTGTCTTCCACTATGGGCCAGCCTTCTGGGGTCACATGCACTATTTCCCAATACGGACGCCTGATGGAGATGCTGTGGATGTCACCTCAGCCGCGGACTTAGGGGGTCGTAAAGCGGGCTCGAAACGAGGCTCAGAGGTTGGTGAGCATGGTAGACTGTCCTCTGGAGTGTGCCGCTGGCGCGATGAGCGACGTACTGGACAAGCAAGTCCCGAGGCTGCTGGGCGCAGAGGACAAGCCTATCGAACACGATACGACCCTGCGGCAGATAGGTATTGACTTCCTTTCTGCGATCGATCTCAGGAAGTGGGTGTGAGGAGATTCTGATGTTGAGGTCCTAGTCTTTGAAATTTTGGATGGCTCAGGTCTACAAGCGGAAAATCTACCTATCGTTTCGAAAGTGCGGGAGACTGGAGGGTAGGGTGCTGAGTAGGATGCTAAGTCCATGTACAGTAGCCGCATTGTAACTAAGGCCGCTGGTACACATATACAGGGAGGGAAACCACAATGCATGATCAACGCAGAGCAGGACAAAATATTGGCCTTAGGGGCAAAAAGCAAAGTCTATGGGTAATTGCAGGGAATAAGAACTCGCTATGGACAACACGCCACTCATAACTCGTGCCCGATAGCCAAAAGAGTTCGTTCCCAAAACCCCAGATCGGAAGATCGAAATTACCCTCCAAGATAGACAAAGAATGAATCAGGAGACGTCGTCAGGGTGCTTGCGCAGTTCCTCAGATCAGCCCGCAAAGCAAGATCTGCTTCCAGAGTGCCTGATCTCCTTCGTAGAACCCGCCCATTTCTCGTATCCCTAGTGCGACGCACAAAGATGTCTAACTCCTCGCACTTCTGTCGAGCAATTCTGGCCGTTGGCTGATGACCTTGATTGTGAATCTGCGTGCGATCGCCTTGGATCACACCGGTCCTTATGTAGCCGTGTACCACAGGAGGTGAAGAGATATGCCGATTCTCATAGAGGGTCTTCCACACCTGAAAACCGAAAGTCGCTTCCGGGGCACCGTTGAGAGGCCGTAGTCAAACAAAACACGGATGCCCCGCCCACTCAAAAGGCCTTCTTGGTCCAACTGCCCTCCTCCCACGGCGCAACAAGCTTGACCTTGCGCTTCTTCTTCTCCGGCTGGCCGTCACCCCGGGCATCCTTCCCCTTATTCTGCTCCTGCTGAAGCCGCATCCTGGCTTCGGCGGCCTCGGCGGCCTTGGGCCGGATCTCCTCGCGGCGGCGGCGGCGCAGGTCCTCCCGGGCCCTGGCGAGCTCGGCGCTGACCTCGCCGCCGTGGACGAGGCCCATGATGCGGCTGCGGGCGGCGTCCTGCTGCGACTTGGTCAGGTTGACCTTGTTGGGGTGGTAGGTGCAGAAGGTCGCGTGTGCGGTGGGGCCGAGGCGGATTATGTTCTCGTAGGAGCAGGAGCACTAATTTGAAGCGGTTGTTCGTCAGCGGAGGGCTCAGGCTTTAGCTAGCTTTAGGAGGTTCTGCGAGATTACTTACAACGTAGCACCACTCCTGGCCGCATTGGCAGCGCATGTGGTCGCAGCCGTCCGACTTGGTCACGCCCTGGCCGCACTTGGGACAGATGCTGGTTGCCTCGCTAGAAAGCAGCTTCGCCGTGGCCTCCTCCTCCTCCAGGCGCTCGATCTGCGCATCATCCAGGTCGAACTCCTGACAGGTCTGGCCCTCGTGCCACGGGCGGCGGTGCTTCGCGCAGGTAGCGAACTCGCAGTGGTTGCAGATCATCTTGGGATCCTCGCTCTCATGTGGCTGGCTGCCGCCGCAGATTGGGTTTGTGCAGGAAATGTAATGGCCCGGTATCTCGGACTGCTCCTTGAGGTACCTGTATCGCTCGTAGACTGCTCGGTTGGCGTACTCCTTGATGTCCCGGCGTGAAAGCCTCTGCGGGCAGATGGGGCAGGCTAGCAGGTGGAGGGCTCCACGCTCAATGATGGCTGTGATGGACGAATCGAGGCAGTTCAGGCAGGCCTTGTCGGGGTGATCACAGAAGTCGGTAATGGTAGAACGCCTCGGGAACAGGGATCGGGGGTACTCCTCCAGGCAGATGGGACACTCGATCTCTTCGCCGTCATCTGGCTCGCCATGGTGCGTGGATGAGTCGCTCTCATACTCGTCATCATCAAGATCAATCTCTGGATTGGTTGGGAAAACATCCTCGTGAATCCGCACGGGATCGCGTAGTCCCAGTTGAGTGTGGAGGTCACGGGCAGCTGCGTTGAATTGCTCAGCTTCAAGTCCGCCGGGCTGGTTTCGCGGCAGGTTGGCAGCCTGTCCCTCCACGTTCGTAGGTCCAGCTGCACCATTGTCGTTGGCGGGAATGGCTGCACTGTCCTGCTCTGTAGGATCCCCCAAGGTGCGACCAGGGCCAGAGAATGCAAAGCCTCGTGGACGAGGACCATCAGGCCGAAATTGTTCAGGCATGCCTGGGAATCCTGCAAAAGGATTGTGATCCTCAAAATGATCGTGCATGTCCTCGTCTTCTTCGTCCATAGACATTGCATCCTCGTCCTCATTCTCGTCCTCATTTGCCTCTTCCTCGTCATCATCGTTCTCCTCCCAGTCGCCTCCGACCGTACGGCCTCGTCCATACTGTCGACCTAGGTTTGCCGGTGGAGGCGCACTTGGAACTCCATGCCAGATTGGTGTGTCTGCATTAGTCTGCTGTCCGCCGAGAGTGCGACCAGGGCCATGATAGCCTTGCCTAACTCCAAGAAAAGGGGCATGGCGTCCCTGAGTTGATGGAGCCTCGTCGCTAGAGTGGGCTGGCGCTGTTGTTGGTGCTGGTGCTGGTGCGACGCTGAGTGGAAAGTCCCCACCCTTTGTCATCCAGCCGGTCAGCTGCTGGATCTGGTCCTGGGCAGCCTCGTCGGCCATCAGCTCGCGGGCGACCTTGTTGAGCTCCACAAACAGGCTAGCTCGGCTGCCTGGGTTGTCGGGCAGCTTGTCGTAGTGTCTCAGGAGCTGCTGCATCTTGCGGTTGTCATGCTGGGCGAAGCTGAGGCCAAAGACCAGCAGCTGCTTACCGTCGTTGAAAGACATGGTGCAGGCTGGTGCAGGGCGTTGTGTACTTTGTCACGAACGAAGGGAAGCAGTGCACTGCATGAGGGTGGATGTCGTCGACGTCAAAGATCGCCGAGTCGACTCGAGGTGATTGAGTAATTATTCGGAGTCGAGGTTCACGCAAACAAGGTGAAGTGAAGTGTGTCACTGCATGTGTTAATGCAGGTCGGTCTGGGTGTGTACAGTAATGCTGGAGCTGCAGGCTGGGGTGGGCTGTTTAGCGTTGTTGCCTAAAGCCTGGTTTAGGTTACCACGAAACAAACAACCTTCAAAAAGTACAAAGGTACCGCGTATCAGCAGTGATGCATCTGACTTGGAGATGACAGACTGGATAAGGAATTGGTTCAAAGAAAATGCCTGGCACAGAAGACTCAAAGCAGCTCTAGTGTTGATTGAAGGTTGCTTGGTCTCATGATTGATTTGATTCTGCTTGCTAAGTTAATGACGAGAATAATAACTTCATGGAGCCATCATTAATGGCAACAACACTTAGATTTATGCTGCTACAGAGTACAGTATACAAATAGAGTACCCCAGGCCTCGAATCTGAGGCAAACATGTTTGTTTGCCATCCTCTTGTATCAATATGCAGGAGCGTTGAATGCCTCAAGTGCCCAATGCCGTTGCCACAGTGCACAGTGCATTTAAGACACAGTCAATGAATGTCACGCGAGTATGAAAGTGACTTCCAGCATCTCACAGACCTAAGTATTCCTTAGCACTTACAACGGTAGGAGATGGATCTGAAACGGCGTCTGTGAGTGCGGTACTATCACCATTAGTACGCCTACCAAGACGTTTAGATTTCTAGACCGCCCTCGGCAATTCGGAACATATAGCCGTATAGTCATGAGAGCTATTCGTCAAATGGTTTCGTCAAATGGTTCAATGTTCTCCTATGAAAAAATCATGGTATTTTAGGTAGCCATGAGTGGCGGAATCCATGTTTCGCCAGTGCAGCATCTGGGATCGACCCATCCGACGTTGCATGTGAATGAGGCTGACCCATCCCGAAACCATCTATAGTCAACACCAACGTGTCCCCTATAAGTCGTGACTCTGTCATTCCAGACAACTCCTTAAGACTCTGGAGCGTGGGATCAGCCTTCTGTAGCTCTTCAAATACAGCATCTGTCCATGCCGACGGCCCTGTGGTTGTGACAACTTCCTGCTGAGTGTTAGATTCTTGTCAAAGAACTTGATAGCGTCGATATTATCAGTCTTTGAAAAATAAAAGTAAATACGCACATATCCAATAGGATCCAGCTCCGATATTGACACCTGTTTTGCCTCGGCTAATTCTGCGATCCTCTTCACTGATGTTCGGATTGCATTCTCAAACAGGGGGTGCCCTGGTGCAGCAGCAAGCGTCCACTGGCAAAACTGAACAACATGTGTCATATAAGAGGGCTCGTCTCCGAAGCCAGGCCAAGGCTCCCCGTCCAACTGGTCCCACTCGAGCCCAACGATTGCTCGGACTTTGCCTTCAGCCTTCAAGTGCTCGGGCACCCAGTCATCGATCGGCTTGATGGCCCAGGTATCAAGGTCGGCATACACTCCTCCCTCCACCCAGAGAATGAGATAACGCAGCAGGTCTGTCTTTAGTCCCGGGCTTTTCAGGGCGAAGTATGTGTCGATGATCGAGCTGTCGTGGGAGAAGTGCTTGGTTACGAAGTCGTCGCCAGAAGCGGTACCGGCGCCGAGAAGCTGGTACTGGTACCCTGGGTTAAGCCCTATCCAGGATCTTGTGTCGCCGAGTGCTTTAGGGTCGATCGAATTCGACGGCTTTTCTTTGGCATCTGCCGGAGTTGAAAAGATCTGCCATATTTTGCGCGCTATAGTTGCGCTGCCTTTCGGGTCTTGGTTGAGGACTGTGCCCGGTGTATATTGGTTAAGGTAACCTTCGTAAGGCAATAGATCATATTTATGGACAGAAATGGCCACAATAAAAAGGAACACAACGACTATAAGGATCAAGCCTTGGCCTTTGCGCAGTCCTTGAGGAATCATCGTGAAGTTGAACGTCTTGCTGGTACAAGGCAGCCGACGCTGCGAAAGAGAAACGATGCTGTAAGAGAAGGAGGGCTTTCGGCGCAGTTTTGACGCGGCAGAAACGGGTTAGAGGTAAAAAAGAGACACAACGAAAGACCCCTATCTACTGCAGTAGCAAGCCCCATGGGAAAGTATCATCCCGAGGACCCGGGTCCTCACAGGACTTGCAAGGAGCGACCAACAGTTCAGAGCCTTATCCAGTCAGATCCACACGGATGTCAACCGCCTGCTATCCGGAGGCAAAGCTGAAGCCAAGATTACAAATTCTCGGTAAACAACCAACAGAACAATCCGCCCCCACCGATCTCCACTGCAGCCAATAAATATCCAGCATGAAGCAACGATATCGGCACAATTTCATGTTGACCCAACAGGCACATCCGCTGTGCCTGATCCTGTTGGGGTCGATGGAAAGGGGGCACATCATTCTTTGGCGATGACTGATCCGTAGCCATGATGAAAGTGTCGAGGCATAACGCGTAATTCAGCCCTATGCGCCTGCTTGAGAATGAAACGATCCAGTCAACGATGGCTGGCGTCGAGGCTTGGTCGACACGATCTCAGCGGCTGAGAACACAATGAGATGACAGCTCGAAAGTGTGGGGTCCAGTGGTGGAAGAAGCCGCTTTCGGGTTTTCGTTACGAATGCCAGCGTGATCAGCTCAACCCACATACTGATAAAGTGGATGTTCCCCAGGCTATGTCAAGCGCCTTGGTGTCTGAACTGGATAAGCCCCCGAGGTCAGGTGCGCCAGCCTGCACGTTCAGGGGCTTTTCGTACACTACAATGTAGTTCCACTTCATTTACCGGACTGCTGGGACCAATCAGATCTGAGCAACTTTAAATCATGGCGCTTCCCATGCCACTTTTTTGTGAGGTGAGCATTGGCCTCGAGTCAGTCAACGGTGATCTGCAGACTCCAAGTCAGTCTTTGGATTTTTCGGCAAGGTTCCGTCCAGAGCTGTGTAAGCCTCCAGGCTCAACACTTAGGCATACTTGCCCAGGTCCAGACCTGGCACCTCATCCGCACCCTCATATTGTCAGTTTCAACATTATAACTGACAAACGCAGTGATGTGAAGATCCTTAATCACACCGATGTTCCCTGTTTGGGAAGTAACCACCATAAAATTCTTGTTGGTGGCTTGTCAAACCTTGAGCAGGATTGCTCAGGCCAGCATTGCTAATTACACATGTAGGGGCTCGCTTGACCCTCGGCCTACCTTGCGCGACCCTAGACAGCTTACAGCTGCCCAGACGTGTCGCAATCTGTTGTGGGTATTCCAAAGGGCATCTCCAGGCCAGGGAGTGACTTGCAAGAGTGACAACGGATGTGTTCACAGCGGATGTGGCCCGGCGCGCCAAATGACATCAAGGATCGGCCAGCATCCTCTCGTAGGATCGCTGTTGGTATGAAGCAAATCAAGGCTCCGAAGGCCTTTACAAGGATTGGTTTAATGAAATGGGTCGCAGGATATGCATGTTGGTTGCCGAATAATGGAGCCTTCAGCCCGTGGCATCCTACGGGTAGCCACTAATTCAGGCGCTGCTCCGGACGATGATGGGAGCCGCAAGTCCGCAGTGGAAGCGCCCAGCCTCTTCCAGCGGAGCAGAAGGATCAGCCGCAAAAAAGAGGGAAAGAGTTGCATGGATTGGATGTATGGCACTTCAGATTTGAAAAGATGTGTTTCAGAGCATCGGAGGTTGATGATGTACAGGAGTTTATCACCTACATCGGCCAAAGTGAATGTGTTACGAACCTACGGGTTCGATCTCTTCCCCTTTGCCCATAACTCCCGGCCCGAGGTTCTTGTCATGACTCTCTTTCTACACTGATCTACTGACAAAAGTCCGCCCAGCCGGGCCATTCTCCTGTCTGCAAGGCAATTGTGTATACTACCACCATGAAACTCAAGTCCTTGGGGCTCTTGTGTTGGGCAGCTTCAGTGACTAACGTCCTCGGTGACTCTGACTGTTCCCAAGCACTCTCTCTGGATGTCACCAATGTCACACTTTCCAATGGGCAGATAGCGAGGGGAGTGGTGATGGGGGTAGGCACCCCGTCACAATCATTAGCTTTTCTGCCATTAATGTACGCAAACCTCTTCACAAGATCAGCACCTGCCGGGATCCTTTCTGACTCTCATATTCAGGCCCATGAACAACACATTCGTTTACGGTACGAGCGGCTACTGTAGCAGCGTCACGTCCGGGTGGTCTGTCGACGGCTGTACGACGTTTCGTGGGGGAGCATACGACCCAACAACATCATCGACGGTACGAGATGATGACGTTGCCTCCCTATTCGCGTCCGACACCACCGGCGACCACCCAGACCTCACACAGCAATCTGACACCGTCGTCTTCGGATCGAATATTACCCTGAAGAACTTCCCAGTTGGCATCGCACAGGCTGACTGGGGCGCACAAGGCTATTATCCACAAGCAGGGTTAGGACTCGGGCCCGGGTCGACATTACTATCGACATTGGTTGATGCTGGTACCATTTCATCACGGACGTGGTCCTGGTTTTGGGGCTTGGACGGGCCAGGCACCTCGGAGAAGCTCGACGGAAGCCTCGTGCTGGGGGGATACGACAGAGCAAAAGTCAGCGGATCAGGCTTTACGTCAACTATTACGACAGGCTCAGATCGCTGTGCTACTGGGCTGTTTATGACATTATCGGATGTCCGTGTCCATATGGTAGACGGCACCGCCCTGAGTATCTTCACCGATGACGACCAGGCTCTCTTAGCAGCTTGTATAGATCCATCATACCCTTCGCTCACGACAATTCCATACAGCCCGTACTGGCGGAACTTCCAAACCATCACCGATGCCTCGATCTCTGGCCGTTCACAAGGATTGGAGTGGTACAACATGCGCTATGACGCCGGCGAGACTCCGTAAGTTCTCCCTGAACTTCCGTCTGTTCGATACGCTCCGTCCCCGACATGCCCTTTTCCTGACCGGGACTAATTTTAGCACTGAGCAGATTCACCGGCGATATTAGCTTAGAGTTTGCGTCTGGCTTGACAGTTCAGGTCCCCAACTCGGAGTACGTCAGACCAGACGTCACAATTGACAAGAGCACTGGGGCGCTTCAAGTCAACGACACCGAACCCGACGTCGCAATGATTTCTCTGCAGGGCTCGAATTCAAATGATGTTATCAAGATCGGACGCAACTTCTTCTCCGCAGCTTATATCATGGTCAACTACGACGCCGGAGAATTCACCATATGGCCTGCCAATCAGACTGGGACGCAGGACCTCGTCGCCGTTGACGCCAAAGGTACGGAGCTTGATGGCTCATGTTCTTCAAACGAGAATGCCACCATCACGGCTGGTGGAGCAACTCCCAGCGACACGGACACGAGCAGCACAGGCACAGGTACCGCGGAATCATCCGATTCATCGGACAATCACTCCACCCCCGTGGGTGCCATCGCCGGCGGCGTCGTTGGCGGCGTTGTTGGAATCGCGGCCCTTGCCCTCGTCGCCTGTCTCACACTGAGGAGAAGGAAGGCAAAGAGGCATACACCGTTGGCTGAGCTTGATCATGATAGCGCCATGGACAGCTCGACTCCGATGTCGCGTCTTCAGTCCCCCAAGCCCGAGACTCCAGCTGCCAGATCCGAATTCTCGGGTTCCGTATTTTCAGGGTCCGTACACGAACTTGCGCCCCAGTCTTTATCTGAACTACCACACACCGAGCACGGGCAACGGCACGAGGTCTGGAGCGGGGGTGCGGCGCCGCCCAGGTATGAGCTACCAGGGCATGCCCTTGTCCATGAGTTGTGAATAGGCTGGACGCCGAGAGTTGGCCACATGGCGGCGGGCAGCTCTTTTTGTATTCTTCAGTTGCCTCAGCGTGGCGCTGCGAGCCTTACCACTCCTAAAGGTGGGGCGACATTTCGGCCGTTTTGGAAGTCTTCTTACAATATTTCACTGCATATTATATAATGTTACTGCTACTCAATGAGGTGAACGCAAATAAGAAGTGATTCAAACAGGATGGTGCAGCCCAAATTCGGATTGTTTTACTGGAGTCAAAGCATTAAAAGCATACTTCTTTTGATACTCGTAGCCCGTCATATGCTCATCGACTAGGATGTGTGAAAGCTCACAGGTATCTGATAAGGTAAAAAGTAAACTTTGATGAGCATTCAAGACGATGTGACACTCTACTTGGGTCATTTAGTCCGGAAAGTTCGGAAGGGGAACCAGTGAAAGCAGTGGTACGGCTTTCAACCTCCAGATGTCAGCTGAAAAGCGTACTGCACAGGCAGAGGCAGGAAGGGAAACGCTGCGCAGTTTTTGGTTGTGCTACAATCAGCGGCAACATACCCAGGGCAGTGAACCCTCTTCACGGAGTTAGACAAAATCAGGAAGATGTAATCAGAGAATTGGAGATTAATGGTCGACTGCGAGGAGGCAAGGACACATGTTACAATCCCAAAATTACATTCCAAGGGCAAGTGATGACGGACAACACGTCCATTGCTTTGTCTCATCGGTTTGTGCCATCTCCACGTACTCTGTTCCAACAGTTTACCAATCTTTTCTGAGAAATTCTACATGATCACACAATCAGACTCAGAATCTTCCCCCAAATGGGTTCAAAAATTAACTCGCCTTCGAGTGCGCGAACTGTGAATTAGAATCATGGCGTATTAACTAAATGCGACGGCATGGCACACCACTAGAAAACCTGTCAATGGTCCAAGTTGCACTGTTACGTCCTCGAATAAAAATGGAGTATTGTCGGGGACGTTCTTGACATAATTTTATGATGCTGACGCAAACTTCGCTAGATTCTTCTCAGCACGAGCTTTTGATGTGATGTTAAAAGGACCGCCCTGGGCCCCATAGGAGCTAGTAGGGACTAAAAGTGAAGCGCACACAAGTTTTTGAGAACAATGGTATTTTGAAGAGCAAAACCAACATACTACTCTTTGTTAGCGGGGGTGCCAGAAGGCCCAAGCACCTACAAGTTCGCCAGATGACTCACCCCGGCACGCGGTAGATGGACCAATATAGCGCTGAAACCTCCGCATATAACCTCGTCCCCACACTCGGACATTGCGGCTCCTAACCCGTACTTTTTTTCCTCTTCAGCCACACATATTTCGCTGCCAAAATCCACCACTCACACAAGTTCATTCACTGTAACCATGTCACAACCTTCACCCTCCGCCATGGCGAACACAAACGATGTGAGCTCAAACGATGCAAGCTCCAACGATGCAAGCTCAAACGACGCAAGCTCAAACGACGCAAGCTCAAACGATGCAAGCTCAAACGATAGCTGCATGCTGTTAGCCCTCCCTAGAGAGCTGCGGGACATCATCTGTAAGGAGACACGTTTGCTAGCCCCCTCCCCCTCGAAGTCTTCAGCAACCTTGGAGGGGTCGAGATACCCTCCACAGACGACGAGAAGGGACTCATTATTGGTTGAGAGTCCATCTCTATTTCTCAACTGAAAGCTAATACAACACGTTCCAGACAAACAGTATCTGCAAGTCGAAGGTGGCTATGTATACGACTTTGAGGTGAATAATTCTTCTGAACTTGTGTATCCTATGATGGCTGACGCGCTCTGGAATTCTGTTACAGTCTCGCAAGCTCAGTTGTGCCACTCCGTCCGGAGCTCGAACGCCCATCGACTTGGAGCTTATGCTCTCGTGTCGGCAGATCGCTGCAGAGATGCAGGGCCTCGCTCTGAAGAGCAATACCATCACCTTCAGCTCGTTTGCTCCCGCCGCAAAGCAGCGCAACCTGAAGTATTTGTATGAATACCGCCGATATTGGTGGGAGCGAACATTCGAATGCCTCCTGGAGGAGGATTGGATCAACCCATCACGCCAGACCGACCAGGAATGGTGGCCTGTACCCAACTTTGATGAATCAGTTTACAGCATCGTCGCGGAAGCGTTTCCAAAGTTCGAGCCTCACCTGAAAACCATACAGTTGATGTAAGTTACATTACTTACTGCCTTCTACTGCCCATACAGCCCTTTGCTCTCGGTCAAGTACAGCCAGGCCTAGTGCACAAGTGCGTTCAATAAG
>JACBFG010000015.1:367625-449943 GCA_013435955.1 Diaporthe sp. HANT25 | reverse complement strand
AAAACATAGTCAGCCTTGTGACAGTTGCACAGACGAGACTAATGAGGACCGCTTCTGGTGCCGCCATAGACTAGAACTTGATGAGATTTAGTATATTTCGCATACTGAATGACTTGGATAGACATGAGGACTTGCCCGTCAACACAAGTAGCCCAAAGACTAACTTATTCGCGACGGAGCTGTAGAGTTAATTTGAGTCATTTAACCCGGCATCTGAGCTCAAAGTAAGAAATGCCACAAAGGAAGCACTTACAGTCGGCAATTCAGTCATACGGCGAAGACCAAATTAGTCTCTAGAGCTGTTAGTATGTTCATACCACTGAGGTTTCACAATCATCATCATACCTCAACAAGATCCCTCTATAAATGCTGTGGTTAAGTTAGCAACGTGTGCCAAACCAGTATAACAGGTTGACTGGGCTTACTGACAATCCCACAAATACAGTCCCAAATGGAATCTTTCGTCCTCCACATCAACACAGATCCTTAAAGAGCCTAATTTAGTAATACTTCTGGCACATGGAACTTCTGAGATACACTAACTTCCCAAATGATCTCAGAAGAAACCACAAGACTGACAAGATCCCTCATATCAGAACAGCTTAGAAAGACAAGGCACATCAGATATAAACTAACTCACACAAGCTCTCAAGAAACCTCCACCAGGTAAGCCTACACAGCTACAAATTAGTCATTAGGCAAAATGAAGGAAATAATTTCCAAGTTACTTACCAACATAGTAGCTAACAACCATATCCAACACTACTTAGATATTAAAATATTAGCAAGTAAAATCAATACTAGAGCAATAAAAATACTTACCTAATTTTGATAGAAGTCAAAATGAAGAACCCAAAACGATTTACCTCACACCCATCAGTCTTTTATGAGGATGTTCAAAATCTCTCCAAGGACCAAAAAGAGACAATTCGTTCAAGAATAAACAAGAACAACACGAAAAAGTGTAATCCTATTACACTGTATTGGATTTGGGCGACTGTTTCCAAAAATGACAGTCTTGCTGGCAAAATTGATCGCCAAATAGCAAGCGAGGGCAGAGGGGGTTTGAAGATTCTATTATCTATTAGTATTCATCAAGATAGGTGTTGAGGGCATGAGAACCAACTTACCCTGACCACGAGGACCATCCGCAGATGTACAAAGCCGTCAGTGACTTTGTGCACGAGCTCATGGCTGCTGCTGTCATTAGTAAATCAGCAACCTGGGGTGATCTCGTCTTCAGAATCGGCAAGTCAGGATGTGACTCACAGGAAGAGTCGCCAAGCTGAGCAGACAGTAGACAGACCACTATCCGGTGAAAGGAGTTAGTTGACATGAGCCAGCAGAAGAGGGAATGGAATGGGTTGGGTCTTTTGGACACTGGCTCACTTACATAAAAAAAAACAGTTGATTCAAAAAAACATTGTGGCCGAGGCCTGAGGGGAAAGACTTGCTGACTTTATTCAACGTGATACCTGGGTGCTATGTGATCTCTATGAGCTTTCGCCGTTTGCAATGATGTGCAGCTGTCCTTCGACAGCCCCGCGTCGCTTCTTCTTCCATACATTCCGGTCCTTGTCCGCCCTCCGTTGACACTTGCTCTTCTCCAATTTGGCTCCTCTCTCCTTCGCATGGAGACCGTGCCGCCGCTGCTCTGCCCTCCCCTTGGCGGGGTTTGGGCTGCCTCCGTTCTTCTTCTTGTTGTTCTTTCTCTTGTCATCCTTCCCCTTGTGCTCGGCCCCTCGCTGCGGCAGAAACAGCTCCGCATCCTTGTTCTTGCAGATGCCAAAGTGTCGGACGGCGAATGCGGATGCCTCGGCTGGGTGATTTGCCAGCAGCTCGTCCACGTGCTTGGTGCCTGCCCTGAGCACGAGCTCCCTCGTCCTGGCCTCCTCCAGATCCGGGCAGTAGCTGAACAGGTGCTCGACGGTCTGTTGCGGATACCCGCATGGGCAGCAAGGGGTGTCCTTCGATCTGTCCTCGTTGTGTGCGTTGACACGCATCCTGTACAAGGTTGCGTTTACGGCAACGACCTCGACCCTGCACTGCAACAGCATGGTCGACTGGTGCCGAGGCAGGTTGGCATACCGCTCCAAGTTGTGTCTTCCCCACCCCCGAGGGTCGGAGTACGCCGCCGGGATACGTCCCGGTCTTTGTGTGATCAAGGTAAGCTTGTGGTCCTCCCAAGCCGCGCGGCTTCTCTCCTCCGCGAGCTGGTCGGCCAGTCGCCTGATGCACTTCCGAAGGTCAAGGCCCGCATTGACGGGCCGTGACTTGAGTGCACCATCAAGGAGTTCGCGTGCGATCTCATCAAGTTGATGGTACGGGTGGCCTTCCTCAAGACTGCCACGTTTCCCCGACCAAGCTCGTGCTCGAATTCGACACAATTCCTTGTGATGAGGGGTGTCAAGGTCCCGTGCTCGCTGGACGGTGGCAGTCTTCTCCAGAAAGATGCACATGCGGTGAATATGCAGCTCCTTGAAAAGGACTTCCGCGCGTGTTCCCCTCATGCCACCAGAAACATCGAGGAGAAGGTCTCTGTGTAGGTCTTCCAGCTTTTTGATGTAGCCCTTGTTCATGTTGTACTTGGAACAAGTGCCTGGAGGGATGTACCAGGCGCCGCAAGCGTATGAAAATATTGGCAGGACCTTGCTCGTGTACAGCTGTCTCATATTGTGTAGCGTGGGACCTGTCTGCGTTCGAGAGATGTGCCAAAAGTTATACTGTTGCGTCTTGACTTTCCGCGCGATCTGTATTACCGGGTTAGCCAGTGTATCAAAGACGTGTGCAGTTAGTTAGGCAAGGGTGTTCTCACTTGGTCAATCTGTGGGCCCCATTTGAGTTGTGAGTCGACCATGACCCCCAAGATACGAAGGTGTGGCACGTTGTAGCCCTCGGGTGCCTCCAAATGCTTGGGAGTCAGGCCTTGTATGTCGGGCAGACTTTGACAGCGCTTCGCCGGGGGTCCCCGTTGGAAATGTAGCAGGCCGTATTTGTGTGGCGCAAATTCAACGTCGTTGGCTTTGGCCCAGTCCTGCACACGGTCGTGCAAGATGCTCAACGCTTTGCAGTTCTTGTCGAAATCCTTGCTCCTGACGATTATGTAGCTGTCGTCGACATAAGAAAAGATGGAAGCATGGACGGCACCAATTCTTCCCAATTCAATCTCCAACAGACCCGAGGCAAAGAAGACGAATAGTATTGGAGAGAGGCTGCTCCCTTGGGGGATACCAAGGTTGATGAAAAAGGCCTCGGGCAGACGGCCGGGCAAGTGTAGGTCCGTTTGAGTTCCACAGAGCCAGGAAAACACGAATCGAACAATCCGTAGGCACCCTTTTTTTTTTGCCATGGCTTCGAGGAGTTTGTCGCGGTTGACCCGAGGATACGCGCCTGTGATATCAAGACTCAAGAGCGTGGCCCTCTGATTGACTGACCAAGCTGTGTACACTTGATTCAAGAGGAACTGCATCGCACTCGTTGTGCTCTTCCCAGGAATTCCGTATTGATTTGCGGGCAAACAGCCCGTCAGTGTGGCAAACCTAGTGAGCCGGTTGGCGATCAACTTGTCTAAGACCTTGCTTAGGGTGCCCAGCAGGGTGATGGGTCTCCAGTTCTTGGGACAGGAGTAGGTAGACTTGTCTGGTTTCGGTATGGCAATAGTCCGAGACACCTTGAATATTTCAGGGTGATACGAAAGACGCAAACATGCGTCGAATAGGTGCTCCAGGTGTTTTTCAATGAGGTCCACGCATGTAATCAAGGCCTCGTTGGCAACAATCCCAACGCCAACTGCTTTGTGCTTCTTCAGACCTTTCACGATCTCAGAAACTTCTTTTGGCCTCAACACTCTCTCAGACTCGTCAGGATTGCTCAGCAATGATTTATCTGGCATCTGGGGTGGCGAGGGATTGCAGAGATCGCCTGTCTTCGGACCGTGGATGGTTCTGAAGAAATGATCGCCCTCTTGGTACCCATGTGGCACTGTCTGAGGGTGCCCACATCCCTCTTTGACAAGCCTGGGCATGTGAGGCAAGGTTCGGGGCTTCCTCCATTTCGCAGACCCGCGTGAGACTCGGTGAAGGCGATTCAGGTCAATAGTCGAAAGAAATCGATGGAACTTCTTTTTGCGACTTCTGTCGGTTGAAGGCACAAATCTCGTAGGCGCATGCCCCTTTACCCGATTGGAGCCGGCCTTTTGCAGGCGGGGACGATGGGTGACGGGGTCCAGAATTGGAACACATTGTGAGGCCGCATTCGTGATGGCGTCCGAACAGCGCACCGCGTACTCTTCTGTTGAGGTTTCATCAGTTAAAGCTACCTCAGTGGACAATTTGGCAAGGCCTTTCCTTACACCTTCTCGCAAACGATTGGAAGTGTGTTGGTCCAGGTTCCAGCAGAAGCGCTGAGCCAAGAGTCGGTTAGGGCGTGTGACAATGGTGGCGCCATTAAGGCGGTGATCGGATTGGAATACATCCACTGGAATTATACGCCATTCTTCTTGAGGAACGTATGGTGCGAGGGATTGGCTAGCGAACATGAGATCAATTGTCGAACTTGGACAAATTCCGTCGCGTTTCTTCCGTGTCATCGTCCATGTGGGCGCCCCGGGCTTTGTGATCAGTTGCATTTTGCTCGCACGCATTGTGTCCGCAAAACAAGTCGCTCTCGGTGTGAGTCTACGTCTACGACGTGGTTCCCAGGTCGTGTGGTGGAGGTTGAAATCGCCAACAAGCATGGACAGGTGAACTTTGTCGTCGCGAACTGGGCAAGCCGTGTCTCGCAGTGAGTCAATGTCAATATGCCGGCCAACCTCGTCGGCGTTCATGCCCTCCGGGTTGTAAACATTGTGAATCTCCAGGGTGCCCATTTCCGTCCCCAGCTTCAAGGTGGCAGCCAATCGGAGGCTGCCATTTGACCCACTCTTAACACGCTGCACCACCAAGAGCTGGTGACAGGCCTGCCCTCCATTGCTACTAAAACTCAATACCACCACCACACATCAACAAATCGCTCAAACGAGTAATTCCACGTCGGCTTCAATTGTTCTGGCATCAGAAAAGTCTTCTATCGAATCAGGTATCGATTTTTGTGGTGTTGTTGCGATGTCACAGATCCCTGGTTACTGGTGGCTTAAGGCGCAGTGGCAGACTGATTGTAACCGCTGAAGTGGCTCACAGAACCACCTTGAAGAATCCAGCAGATCATATTACACTGCAATTCATGAGGTTGTGAGTACTTTTGCTCACTAACCTTGACGTATTAGGATCAAGTCTTTGAAATTTTATGCAAAGCTGATATTTCCATCATTGAATCGCTCGGATAATCGTGTTGCGAACTAAGTCACACGGAATAGTTAATGGATTGACATGGAGACCAACCCCACCTGTATGCAATTCTTGATGCCTTCAAGAACAGGGCACCACTGCGAGATTGCGCTGCATCGAGTTTCGAAAATGGTTCAATGGTGGAGTTTCTTGGCTTCTGATGATGTCCGATGTCGGTGTGCTTCAAATGCTAGGTGGTTTCCTTCTTAATCCGTATACATACAAAGCCATATGCAGTCCCTTCATATAGTAGTAAACGCTTAAAGACCCAGCATTGGTTTAAAAGTAAAAACACAATACCAATAACAGTGGCTTAAATACAATTATCTATTCACAGAAATACTATACATGATAAGACATTAGAAGTAGCTAGGATACTCACGGTACCAATGGCCCAGAAAGCATAGACAGCCTTGTGACAGAGGCTGGCGAGAACCGCTTCTGGCGGCACCATAAACTAGAGTTTGATGAGATTCAGTAGATGCCGCGTGTTGAATGCCCGTCGACACAGGTAGTTAGCCCAAGACTAATCTGCCTCAGGTATACAGCCAGGGATCTGACCTTGAGTGGACTTAGGCTACTGGTGGACATGATGCTTCTTGTAGAGTCCACCTCCTCGTAAGCCACAACTATTTCTCCATTGGTGACCATCCAGGCGCTATGCCGAATAGGTATACAAAGCAGACCGCGACGTTAGCGTACCATTTGAACATGGAGTTCACGGCCTCTGTGAGCTCTGCGATCAATGTCCTGCTTGTTGGTGCAGCAGGTATGCACACATGTACTCGTAGCACTCAGAGTGGGCGACCCGGCAAGACTCCTATCTAGCTTTCTGGTTCAGGCCTTTGGGGTTGGCGACTTCCTGGTAGGTGACTTCGCCGGCCTCCCAATGGTGGGACAGAATCGAGTATGATTCACGTACTAAGCGACCAACGAATTCTTCGATTCGAAGAGTGGTACAGTCGAGGAGCTTCATGCTGGTATTTGGCATGGGAGAGAACTCGTGTCACGAGAAGCTGACGGGGAGACAACAAACTCCGTCAGGCCTACACGGCTGTTAAAATTCACTAAAATTGTGACACCTCGGGGCTACCACGACACGACGAATGAGGAATCTCTGGCTTATTACAAAAAGATTCCGCAAGAGGATAGTACCTATGTAAAGCTCAGGAATCTGTGACTGCTTTAATATGCTTGCCCAACGTGGCGCCATCTACCAAAATGCAATATCCTATGAGCATTGCTAAATCCATCGTCAGACTTTACCCTTTTGTGCCCTTCAACTATACTGCTACTCCACTAGACTAGATCTAGACCGTCACCAATTTTTTGATATCTGGTCATCCACAAGGATTGGTATGACGCATGCTACGATGCCGGCCAGTCTCCGTAATCTCCCCCATGGACCCCCGCTTGCTCCAGGCACCACGCTGCCCAACGTATCCTCCCCTCGCACACACAGCTACATCTTTATTTCGCGCACATTCACAGGAGACACTAGCATGGAATATGCGTCTGTCCCTGATTGTCCGGATTTGTCAAGCAAGAACCGAATGTCACGCTTGGTGGAGCAACACCGTGTGAAACGGGCACGAGCAGTACATGCACAAGCATTACGGAAAGCATATGTGCACTGAATCGTAGGCGAGGGGTCTCCAAAGGAGACTCAACGGCAACGAAACCAACGAAGTAGGCCAAGTGGCCTGTTTGACAGGCCACACGACAATGTTGCCCTGAAATGCATTTTTGGTCTTCCTCTAGCCGTATGTCTTACCGCAATCAACAAATTACTCAAACAAGCAACTCATACGCGTGATTTCTAATATTTATCCAACCTTGCTCGAGATGGTTCAACCCCTGGATAGACCCCCTAGATTCGTATTCGTACAGTGCTTACCCGAGTGATCTTTTGAGCAACAGGTTTGATAGTCTGCTGGTCGTTTTGATCGAGCTCACTTGGATGGCACTCCAAACCCGGTCAGCACCCTGGGGTTAGTGATAAGAAAGTCCCTACATGTACATGTTGTTCACATGTCCCTAGGCAAGGCAGAATCAAACACACCCAGAGTCGTCTCCGATCGATTCAAAACCACCTAGTACCAACCTTGGAAGATAGGAGCCTTGAAAGTCTTCCGCAATCGCTTGTGCAAATGGTTCAATCGTACAACGCGGACTAAGATTCAGGCCGTCAATCCGCGGTAAATAGTAGAGGTTAGCAGCTAGGTAGGCTAAGTAAAACGTTGGGTGTGCCAAGTGCAATGCCGGGGGGCCAAGTACGACGGCGTTACAAGCACGAAATTCCAATTCTTGGTTTTAGGCGTTGACCAGGCTGTGACAAATCCGTGTAATATCATGTATAATGGCATTCTTATGCCGCAACAGGGATGCCAAGTCTGCTCAATAGAAGGAAAGAAGGAGAGCTTCTTGCGACACCTAGCCGAGGAGGCCGGGCAGTCTTCTCGATAAGAGCAAGCAAGCCGCTCATGGATGGCTGGATGCACGGAGAGGGGGCTTGACGACGCAGGATCAGGGGACGGAGATGCGGAGTGAATACCCCGCGAGGCGGGGGTCGGGAAGATGGAAGGGCCCCATGTGTTCATCACGGAGAAAAAAAGGGTGCTGGAGAAGATGTTGGTGTAGGATTAAGATTAAGCTTATGGACCTTGTGGGCCGATGCTAGCATCTTGGCCGACGGGCTCGTCGTCACCCGTGTGCTGGCAACCAACATGGGGAGGGAGAGGGACCCCGTCTGGCTCGAGTCATGTCTTGACCACCATTGGATTTCGATTTGGGGATTTAATTGCGAACACTAGCTTCTTCTGAAATAATTACCGTCATACCATACTCGGTGGTTCATGGCTGCATGCCCAAGTACCCTTAAATCCGATATCCCAGAGCAGATGACCAGTCGGAAGCAATTCCGATGCCACCTCCTCGCCTCGCTGACCCCTGGCAGACGCAGAATCTCCAAAATTGCAAACTATAATCAGGAATCCAGACATGCGTTCCGATCTTCGTTAGGGATTTCTCGGAGAAAGGAAAAAAAGACAGTCGCTTGAAAGTACAGTATTGGCTTGGCCCGTGATTCCATCTCTTGGCTCTGGCATCGCATTCTTCAACGTCTCGCGAAATGCACTTCCGACGACGTTGAACATACGTCTTCCCTTTCTCTGTCTGGAACCTCGCTGTTATCATCGCTGTCGCGGGAGCCATGTTGCGGTCGCGATTGGGTGTGTATCGTAATCTCTGTCGTCTTGGTCGGGTACGCATTCGGCGCAGGCGGGACAGGATTGATCTCTCCTTTCCCAATGCGAATCTCATACTCGGGCTCATCAGCTATTGTGAAGTGCCTCGAGCGCTGGCCGTTGAACGTCTCCATTGGGACATCGTTCCCATGCCCGCGGCCTTGGCTGCGCGTGTAGTAGCTGTTGCTTGAGGTGCCGCCCCGCGTGAGACTGACGAGTTGGTTGAGGATGCTGAACTCGAGCTTGAGCTTGATGCTGTACACCAGCGGCTTCCAGGCTGTCTGGATCTCGAAGAGATTTGTAAACTCGAGGGCCAGGATTGTAATATCGAGGAAGACGACCAAGACGTTGACCCAGATCAAGTGGTTCATGACCTTCCGCGTGCGCGTGTTGCCGATGCTTTTCTCGAGACGAAGGCGCTTGGTTGTTTCCCAGACGTAGAAGCCAGAAATTATGAGCTCTTGCACGAAGAAGACGCTGAGCTGAATTTTCTCCATGATCGCATAAGGGTTCTGGAACGGCTCCGGGTTCGCAGAATTGACTCCATAAACCAAGACGATGATGGGGACATGGAGCCAGGTTGCGTTGGCGATGATCATGTATAGCACCATTCGCAGGCGCTTCTGGTTATGCATAACAATATGCAAACGCGAGTATAACACGACGGACTGTCCCGTGATCATGGCGCACCAACCGATCAGAATGAGCGTGGCATAAATATTCGCCTCCGTTATAAGTGATAGGTGCGTCAAGAGGTAACCCGTTCCATTGAATGCGATTCCCCACGTGGCGATGAGGGTACTCCAAAAGTATAATCCCGAACGCTTTTTGAACGAAGTGAAGATCGAGAGAGTGAGCTCGAGAACGTTATAATAAGCGATGCCAATGAAGACGCTGATGACGATTGAGGTGATGACCCTTTGGGTCCTGAGCTCGTTGTCTGCCATAGTTGCTGGCTGTCTTTGATGCTCTGGCAAGACAATGGGTTGCCGCAACGTGTCTAGCAGGACGCAGGTTGACCATGGATAGAAATAAGAGTTTTGGAAAACCAGGAGGGACAAGTAATCGATTTTTGAAGAGATGCCGTCGTTCAAATGTCTTCGTTCAGTCTATGTGGTCGTTCAGTCTGCGTTTCATGGCGTCCCTACCGACACATCTCAGGATGTGTAGGAGATACGAGGCCACAGGCCTGGGAGTTCGGTCGCTATCTAGTCGCGAAGTAACGTCTTGGCATATACCTTCGCTTCATGACTGCCGCGAGCAGTATCAAGTACGGAGGGGAGGTACATCAAACCCGGAAGACGGACACGTTGCCAGATGCAGCGAAATCTGCGAATGCCAAGAGGAAGTCGCCAGGATGGGAACACAACCTCACTATAGCCAAGATCCGGGAGTGCAGGCTCTCGACAAGCTTCATTAGTACGTGTATTCTATCTTTCTCCCTGTCCCCCTTACTTGGTAAGCTGCATTGAATGAGGGTTCATCCCGTCAATTTTAATCTGCCGACCACCGCGGCTTTATAATTTCAATGCGGCCAGGATTCGCGATCCGACGGATCTTCACTGTAGCATACAAAGCCCTCCGCACCCAACTTTTCTAAGTTCTTGCGCTCGCTTCATCCCATCAATCACGCTCCTTCTAGAAAATTCCAAGATGTCGTTCTCTCTGTGTTTACGATCTGCTGGGTGTCTACTCCCCTTGGCAGTTAGCCGCGCTGCCAAAGTACCTGATGCAGCGCAGATCATTGATTGGAAAAGCTTCAATGTCCTTGAGAATGTACCCCCTCCCGCGGTGGCGAATGATTCGACGGTCTGTCACTCCCATTCCCACGTGGCTGGATATTGCTCACTCTTATTTAGGTTTTCCTCTGGCCTGGTGTAACTCAGGAGTCTCTGCAAGCCAAACCCTTCCACATCTACGACGACGAGTTCTACGCTGTCATTGGACAGAATCCCTCCCTGACCGTCATTGCTACTTCCGATACGGACCCCATCTTTCACGAGGCTGTCGTGTGGCACCCTCCCAGAGATGAGGTGTTCTTCGTCCAGAATGCAGGCGCTCCTGCTGCAGGCACTGGATTGAACAAGTCCTCCATCATCCAGAAGATCTCACTTGCAGAGGCCGAGGCCGTACGCAAGGGGGAATTGGACAACGCTACCGTCACGGTAGTGCCTTCAAACCCCCAAGTCATCAACCCCAACGGTATGCTACTCCATTTGATCCAATACCCGAAAACATCAACTCACAGCACTAGGTGGAACAAACTACAAGGGCAACATCGTCTTCGCCGGAGAGGGTCAGGGTGCAGACATCACCTCCACGATGTATCTCATGAACCCCGAGGCTCCTTTCAACACCACAGGTAAGTTCGGCTTGTCCATGTACATGTACTCAGAGCTCATGCTTTCCAGTCCTCTTCAACAACTATTTCGGTCGCCAATTCAACTCTCTGAACGACGTTAATATCAACCCCCGCAACGGAGAACTATACTTCACAGACACCCTCTACGGCTTCCTGCAAGACTTCCGCCCTCCGCCTGGCCTGCGCAACCAAGTGTACCGATACAACTTCCAGACAGGTGCTATCGCTGTCGTCGCTGACGACTTCACTTTACCCAACGGTGAGTCCCGATACTCACGCTCGTCCTGTAGAGCTCCCTAACAATAGATAGGTCTCACCTTCTCCCCTGATGGCAAGAAAGCTTACGTCACCGACACTGGCATTGCCCTGGGATTTTACGGCCGCAACCTCTCGTCTCCCGCATCTGTCTACTCTTTCGACGTGAACGAGGACGGTACCTTCCAGAACCGCAAGACCTTTGCCTACACTGCCGCCTTCATTCCCGATGGTACGCCCTCTGACCCATTTTTGCTCTTCATAAACTAACTCTTCATAGGCGTTCACACTGACTCTGCTGGCCGCGTCTACGCTGGTTGTGGCGACGGTGTTCAAGTCTGGAATCCCTCCGGCAAGCTTATCGGCAAGATCTACACCGGTACTACTGCTGCCAATTTTCAGTTCGCCGGGAATGGCCGGATGATCATTACTGGGCAGACAAAGCTGTTCTACGCTACTCTCGCTGCTTCGGGCGTGGGGATACAGTAGTTGGAATGCAGAACTGCCATGTTGGAATAATCTAGGCTAGAAGCTGGTCATAAATATGGGGCATCTTAGATTCTATGGGATCGACACCTTATTTTTAGATTTCAACTATTTAATAGAGGGCTCTCGCCCACCCCATAGCCATAGCCAGCCTAATGTATGAAACCTTTTTGCCACATATTCAAGACGCTTGGCATGAACTTGGCTTCCCGTGGCGACTGTCCAAGTACAGGCAAAACTTTAGCAAGTGAATCCATGATTTTACACGCGGTCATGTCAGAACAGATCCAATAGCGACTGTCTAGTTCAATAAAATGCAAGGATCTCATTGATATATCGATCTTACGCCCAGAGCATATGGTCACTGACCATCATGGACTCTCAACAAATGTGACAACCACCGCTAGGTCGCCTTCATTTCACTCGCGTTCTTAAGCGCGCATTAAGTGCTCATCACGACTTCTCCGTCGTTTTGACCGGCATGACGTGCATATCGATATCAGAGTCGTCGACCCACCACCCATGGACCCCAAAACGCGCGGCAAATGGTAACCTGATGATGGCCTCAGGCTCTTCCATGTTCTTGGTGTCCAACACTACAAGCTTACCGACCATGTCCTCGAAGTCGCAGACGAGGAATATCAGGTAGCCGTCCGCTTCCGGCGCCTCGACGCTTCGTGGGCAGAAACACGGTTCTTGAGCGAATGTGCGATTCCCCATGGACCACAGCTTCACATCACCAGTCTCCATGTCAAGCATGTAGATTGCATTGAAAGGTGGATATCCGCCTGCATCTTAAATGTTAGCTTGACTCCAGAGTCGGACACAATTCCAGTCATGTCTTACCTCCCCACTTGGATTGCAAGAATGCCCAGTCCATCGCGTCCTTGTTCGTACATCCGAACACGTATCGGTTCTTCTGACCCTGAAACCTCTCGTCGATCTTGTGGAACTCGCAGATCTGGTCCAGCACGGGTATGGGCTTCGGCAGAGTAAGCTCAGCCGCATGTGGGTCAATCACGTACTTGGACAGGTTCGACGGAACAGTTCCAAAGCGGGGGATCTCCTGCTCGTTGTCCTCGTCGGGCCAGTAGAACGCGTTGCCCTCGGCGTGCGTGAGGATTAGAACGATCTTGCCGTCCTCTTCCCACGAGTTCGCTACGTGAGCTGTGAAGTGATTTTGCCCTTTGAACCACTTCCATGGTTGTCAGTATAGGCTTCTGCGCGTATTATTTCCTTCCCGGAGTGACCTTGTGGGTTCCGTGGACTTGCCTTGACGTCTTTCCCCGAGGCACCTCGTCGTGGCAAAACTCCAACGTAATTGGACTCCTTGTATGACCATGCCCAATGCTCGCCGCCCTTCTTGAGTCGTTCGAGGTTTCCTTTGGCTGGAACAATGGGGAAGAGAACCTAGAAATGTCACTATGCCGTCCACAAATTCATGCACGGACAGGTAGAGCAGAACCCACGTAATTCTCGGTGATGGCCATCTCATGCTGGAAGCCACAGTAAGGCGCCTCAAACCACACCTTTTCCGTCAATCTCCCATGCTGATCAAGGCTCCCGTAATAATTGTCCTCGGACATCAATCCCTTCGCCTCGTAGCCAAAGGCAACAAGCTCCCGGGTCAGGGGATCGTACTTCGGATGCGCAGTGAATGTCTTGCCCTCCCATTGGCCTTCGAAGTCGTATTCACCAAAGGTCTCGAGTGTGCGAGGGTCCATCGCGTAGGCAAGACTGTCTTCTTTGGTGACAAGTATCTTACCACGGTACGGGATGACACTCACGTTCGCGACGGAACGGTTCTTGAATACAGCCTGATCCGTGTAAGGGTTGCGATATCTCCCTACAAATAGGAACCTAGTCAGCGAAAGGTTCTTCTGTAGTGTAAATGTTCGAGCATCATATACCAAGCAAGGCTTTCCGTTCTTTTCGGCATGCTTGCAACACCTCAGTCTGGACATAACGCTGCTTGAGATCGGCATGACCATTCTGTATGCAGAAAGCAGATATCATTCCATCGCCATTGATCCACTGATGATTTCATTTTAGCATTGCTCAGAGTTCACTGGGGTTCTAGGCCAGAGAGGCTTACTATCTCATCCTTGAAATATGGTGGATAGGCGGGCTCTGGCACGACGCGATAAAACGTGCCTGAAATCGATTTCGGGATCTTGCCGTAGACCTCGAGAGTGTCAATGTCGGTCTCCAGGCGACCTGGGCGACTGTATCCGGTGAAGTAGTCGCCGTGCTCACTGCCAAAGTAAGCAATCGGCATCTTCTCGCCGGCAGCCAGGGCGTGGCCCAAAAGGGCCAAAGGCGCACGCGATGAACCTTCCATTTTGTGGGGTACACTAGACTATCCGTGTCTGTGGGGTGGTGGAGCCCTTCCCCGGATTTTGCAGGTTGTTTGACTCGTCTGTTATATTTATATTCACTGTGGGTATTTGCATCTCATTTCTGCTCCGTGGACTATTTCGGATGGGCTCCGATGGAGCATACGCAGCTTGGGCGGTACTACTCCACGGAATCATGACCATGGACCGGCTCTCATGTCAACGACGGATATGGACTGTACCCGAAATTCATCTCTACCTTCTTGTCAAGTTCTCTGATAATCACTTCAAAATAATCCAAATCTGATTCTCTAACCAACGTGATATGGAAGCGCAAATCCTCAGCAAACCTCCATATTCGGGTCATTGGATCTGCGTCAGCTCTCTCTCAGCAAAACAGATGTGACTGGCCCACTCAGCAATTTCTCAAGGCTGTATTCTTTCTTTCATCATCGGTGAGAGCTTCCATGGACCTCGAGCAGGGTGCCACGGAGAATTAGGCCTCTGAACAATTCCGTGCGTCACATTTGGGGTTGCATGTTCACAAACTCTCCCCGGATCACGCACCCTTGCATAGCGTCCATGTACTCACATCTGCCGTCCTTCGTTTAGCATGACACATGATGGCCACACAGATAAGCAGAATGAATAAGCCAAAGCGAGACATGATTGAAAACGGAGGCGGCAGTGGGGTTGGGTGCTTACCCGCACCACACAACAAGGGAAAAGGTAGGGTGGTCGCGTGGTACCCACATTTAGCTGTGCTCTTCTTCAATCATGGAATAGAATTCTAGGGAAAAAAAATGGATATTCTTGAACGTGTCTGAGTCAATCAAGCCGTATCTTTACAACATTTGTATGCGCGCTCTGGTCCGAGTCCAGCATGATCCCAATCTGTGGAATTGTGTGCTTGCAAAATACTATTTCGGTCGTTCCATGATCATTTCGAACGGTCTGATGAAGGAGCGGTAGCACTGCTCATCAGTCTCTTGATTTTAATTCTGATTACTTGTCAACGTCACTCACCCCTTAACTCACTGGCTTGCCACCTGCATAACCCCAGTTGCCCGGCCACATAATTGCCATAAGCAACGATGTGCATCAACTCACCCACCAAGACCATGCTGCAAGCGTCTACCTAGTAGAACTGGAAGTCCGTCCAGCTGTCTTGGTCGTTGGCGGCCCCTTCTTGGCTTCAGACCTAACCGCTATCTGCTGCTGTGTTCCTTTCGCTGCCGGGTCGCTGTGTGCCGACTGAGCAGCCGTATTCCCTGTGCTTGTGGCTGCTAGCCGAGCCTGGGGATTTTGCGGTCTGGCTGCGGGCTGTACCTTCTCTTGAGGCAGGCCGATACCCTTGGCCTTGCAATATTGCTCCAGGATTTGGACGCGGTGTTGCAGCGCCTTGATCTTCCCATTCTGAAGTATCAGTAGACAGCATTTCAAAAGTGCAGTCTTGAGGACAATTTTACTTACGCGTCTTTGTTGTCGGGCTCCTCATATCCCCAAGGCAACTGTTTGGTCTTGTCGGGGGGCTGGTGCTGATTGGATCCGGATGACCCAGACGACCCAGCCGTCTCACCAACAGGACCTGGGTACTGCATAGCAACCTTGGCGACTCATCAATGCTCTTGTAGAGAGGGTCTCAGATAACACAGCTGTAAATGTAGTACCGCGCAGGCTAGAGGAAGATGTGCATGTGCAAATAGTCGACGCTGTTGTCGGGCCGGAGGTGCAGCGCAAAGTCAAAGTCCTCGAACCGGATCACGTTCTCTTCCTCGTACCTGCTCAGCAGCGTGTAGCTCTCGTGAGCCTTGAGCAGGAGGTTGACAGGGTGCTGCCACCCGAGCACCGACGGGCTCAGCTTGGGGTTCTTCTTGACCTGCGCCCGCCCGCGGAGGTGCATGCAAAGCAGGCTGAGGAACTTGTCCCAGCGGTGAAGGTCCTCGTACCGGAACTCGGCCGTCGAGATACAGCTCTTCTCCTGGATCTCCTCGACCTGGTCCAGCAGCTCCGCTCCGCCCTGGTGCTCGTCCTGCACGCCTTTCTTGGTGTTTTCGGCCTTGGTCTTCGCGTCGACGCCGTCTGCCTTTCCCAGCGCCTTCAGGTCCTCCTTGAACTTCCACACGATCGCCCGCGCCTGTGCGCCGATGATGTTCTTGCGCGTGCGCTGGTTGGGCTCCGCGTCCCACCAGTACTTAAACGTCTTCTTCATGCGCTGTAAGACGTCGGCGTTCTTCGCGTGCAGGGAGACGCCGTTGTAGATGGGCTCCCGGCTCAGTGAGCCGTCTCTCTTTGGGTCATTCCTGGGAATGCCCATGATGTGAATCATGGACATGCCGGCATCCCCATCCCGCTCTTTGCCTTTCGGGTTGATGTATTGGACTTGATCGAACGAATCTCGCCTCCCGATCAGCCAGGACTTCTTGTCGTCAGCGAGATGGATCTGGTGTGCGAGGAAGAATTGTGGGTTTGGAGGAATGCCCTTGGCCTTGACTCGGAAATCCTCAAACCGCTGCTTGATGATAAAAGCCACCTTGCCGTCCAATTTGGGCCTTCCATTTGGATATAACCTTGGGTTGGCCAGATACTCTTTGGTCCTCTTGATTGCATCTTCGGGACTCTGGGCGTCTCGACCGTGTCCGATGTCATCTGGCTTAATGTCTTCCCCCCTTGCGGTTTAGGACCGTACAATGACGTTCTAAGCCTACATGCTCAGGCGTCTATTTGGAACACTTGGCCACCTCCTCTTCTGGCCGATTCCTGTCCAGTCTCTACACTGTAGACCACTAGGCCTCAAGGTAAAGTAAGATGGATTACAGATGATACAGAAGTTTTGTTTCTGGTCACATTGCACGGTGCCGCCTGCCGCACGTGTGGTCATCCATGCTGTTGCATGTACTCACTACATACGCCAGATGCATGATGGCTCAGGCGAAGGAGTGTCAGCCGCCTGTCATCTAGTCGGGTGGTATGACCCATGCTCTGTTCAAAGCCATTTGCGTTGCATTTCAAGCTCAGGTATACCGGGCAACGTGCTCAAGTCAGACAGGTCACGAGACTGTTTCTTGTTCTTGCGTGGGAAATATGAAGTCATACCGGTAAAGCCCAAATGCAACAGACTAAAAGGCTACGTCTTGTGTCATCATTAACATAACCAAGGACCACACTCTCCACCATCAACTGAGGTATCACAGTTTCTCATCACAACTAGCATAAATCATGCACTGATAGGGAAATCCATAACCCCCATCAACATGTCTTCGGTAGTCTTCTCCCGACATAACCTCTCCAGTCCTCACAACCCAAAGCGACGACTTAGTGTCCAGTAGAAACACTAGCAACATCACCCTCCCTCTGCTTCATCGGACCCGCCTGCGCCGGCACCCCAGACTCGGCAGCAGCAGCAGAGGAGGACCTCCTCCTCTTGAGCAGCATGAACGCGAAGGCGCCGACGACAGCCAGGGACCCGATGATGGTTCCGACGGCGATGCCGGCGACGGCGCCCTTGCTGAGCCCACTGGACCCGGAGGACGAACTGGCGGACGTGGGAGTCACGGTCGCGGCTGCCACGGTCTCGGTGGCGGTGGCATCGCCCGAGTCGAAGTCGGCGGATGTCACGTTGAAGCAGGGGACCTGGGCCGAGAAGTCGGCTGCCTCGACGAGGGTCTGGTGTGATGGGTCGTTGTTAGTCAGTTCATGATGGTGTCGACTGTGAGCAAGTGGGGCTTAGAAGGAGTTGACTTACGATGTCAGCGCAGGCATAGAAAGTCTCGTTCTTTCCGCCGTTCTCGCCCTCGTAGTCGGCCCAGTACGCCAGCTGGATGGTAGCGTTGGTGCCTGCGGAGGCTGAGCTGGGCAGGGAGGCGATCTTGTAGCACTGGTGGCCCGGCTCGACCTCGGTGATGTTCTGGACGATCTGCTCCGTGAACTCGCTCTGGGTGGTGGGATCTTTGCAGTACCGTGTCAGTATGAACAACACTTGCTATGCGGTCTAACCACATAGAGTATCTTTCGACGCACCGTTATCAAATGCGATGTAGAAGGCCACCTTGTAGGCTTCGTCGGCAATCGACAAGGCTACCTGACCCTGGCCTAGAAATAGGTGTCAGTCATGGGACACGGCTTTTGTTGTGAACAAATACTGACTGAGGGGAAATTCTGTCCGGTTCGTAACACCATCGGCAGAGCCGCAGGGGCCGCTGTTGTCGTGCGAAGCACTCCAAGGCCTGTCATCGGGCCAGAGGAAAGCAACGGGGCCCATGACGGTGCCTTCGGCACCCGCACCGTGGACCTCTGCACCAGCGGCCATGGCCATAGAAGCGAGAGTCGTGACTGCGGAGGTGAAACGCATCTTGAGGAGCACCGAGATGCAGGAAAATGACCTTGGATGGAATCCGACGACACAACAGGTACGACAACGAGATAACTACTCTGTATTTGATCTGAGTCGAAGAACTGGAGGTTATTTAGATACGAGGCTGCGAGCAGCAAATGGGTCCCTTGACTAATATGTACTCGGGGCGGAGGCGAAAAGCAGCGGCGCTCCGAGGAATAATACGTGAGCAGGAAGATACGGCAACAGCAGACCGAGAGGTTCTGCTCGCGGGCGGGGTGTCAGGCTCGGAAAGGATGGACCTGGCGGTGGAGGGTGTGATGGAAGAGACTTGGGAGCACCCAGACGCACGATTCCTATTGGGCAGGTCGAACAACAAGTTTGGCTGGGCCAGTCAATGGGCCGACCTGCCTGTCAAGGGCGACGCCAAGCTCCGTCTTGGGTGAAGGTTACTGACTGCATGTGCGAGTCGAGGAGCGAGAGAATCTGGGCCCCGCCCGTGAGTGGCTCTCGATCGAGTGGGTGTGGAAGGGCCGCTTCTCGAACCTTGACCTGGCCATCAAGATGGGGCCGACCGACATCGCTTTCCGCGGATTCGGAATTCTCGCCTGCCAAGTCGGACGGTATCACCTGCTTTATCATGGCTACATTAGGTAAATCTTGGGGCTTGGCTCCATATCGCTCGTTTCATGGCGTCCTTGTCACGCTGAATTTCTTGTAAACTAGATCCAACGTCTACTGAATATTTTCGTTGTGGGCCACATATTGAGGTTCAGATAGAATGAGATACTCACCCGGAATTTGGTGGGAAACCTGCGGTGCGGCCTGTGGTTGGTCGTAAGACACCCGGAGGAGTCATTGTCGGTGGAAAGAAGTGGGTTGCACTTGGACAGTCATTGCTTGCATATGAATGGGTCCTGGACAGCAATAAATCGGGTCCGACCCAGCACGTCCATCATCCTCCAGTTCCTGTGCACCTTTTGAATGGGTCCTCAAGGAGAGTGTAACGTCGGCTTTCAAAAGTATTATCTCCTTAATCTGTTGTCGAGTCTGAAGCCAGTCAAATTGGATGAGATGTTCACGGGATTTGGTGGTCAGAACGATAAAGCGCGATGGATATCTCTACGCGCTCTCCCTTGATCTGAAGCTGTGGCACATGATCTTCACTGTCATCGGTGGCGGATGAAAATCTGGAGAGACGGTCGGGGGATTGACACGGATGTGGAGCATCAACAGGCGACAAACAAGTTTGCTGTTTAGCCTTTTTCTTCGTCCTTCTTATCTGATCGCGCTAGTGTCCTTAGTGTCCGAGCTCCACGCAGACAAGTGGAGACCCAAACTTTGATCTAATCTTATCAGATCATCCGACGGTGGTCCCCTCACCGTCGACTTGTCCAATCGGCGTCGTTTCGGTGAGTGCCACCTCTGCAAGAGAGCCATTTCACCCTTGGCCATGGCTCAGCGAGCCGGGAGCAGAGCTCGGATCCGACACCCAGCATGTGCTTTGTCAAAGATGCCATGGCCGTCCATCAGCAATCAATAAACTTGGCGACACTCACTTGTCACAGACGTACTAACTCATCCAGGAAGCTGTGGCCGTAAATCTCATGTTTTCATCCAGATGTGGACAACCTGGAAGCGCCCACCACGGATATACGAGCTACACTCCCGAGCTTTCTTCCACCACCGAGGATAGGCTCTTGTCCCGGATTCTTTGTTTTCCGGTGGGTCGATTGACTTCCCAGGGATGTCGAGAAAATCCTGTACCGCTAGAATGCACTCGACAGGGCTGGGAACGGTGGATGGATTCGGTCCATCCCGGATCGGCCGGTTCAATGTACCTACCCTCGTGCCAAGTCTCCACCTGTGAGCGGTCAACTGGCGGGCGAAGAGCTGGGCTGGCATGATGTCCCCTGTGTGACCGAGTTTGTCCACATTAAAAAGCCAATTCCCTTTTCACGTGTCAAGATGCAGCTTGGTCTTCCCTTCTTCCTATCTACTATCTCACCTGTGTTCTTGATAGCTAAACATCCGATTCTACCCGCCTTTGGTCTCTCAACACCACAAGTACATCAAAATGGTCGCCCTCACGTGGATCATCAGCACAGCTCTCGCGGCTTCTACCGCGCTGGCGACTGACTTCGCCCCAGCGGGTGTGTTCATCCACCCCATCCTCGCGAAGCGCCAGAATGAGTCTGTCGGCTCACCGTCATACAACTGCCACGACAACTGCGGTAAGTCACCCCTTCATCACCCACCTATTAACTATATGTCGGACACCATCCACTGACACAGACACACACCCAAATCCAGGCCAAGCAATAATAGAAGTCCGCAACTGCAACGCCACCATCTGCGACGACGAGGTCTTCCAGACAAACTACAGGAACTGCCTCCAGTGCGCCGGCCCGGACAACGAGGACATCTGGAAGTACTACGGCGACAGCCTCGAGACGGCGGCGGCCTCGTGTGACCTCGAAACCGAGCCGCTCTCCGGCACGCAGGAGGCCGTCGGCACGGCCACCGTGGCTAGCAACAGCACTGCTGCGTGCGAGGCCGCTGCGGCTGCCGGCTCCGAGTCTTCGTCGCCTTCTGCGTCTGCGTCGGCTACCGATGCTTCTGCTTCGGCATCTGCCTCAGCTTCTGCCTCTGCCTCCGAGTCTGCTGCGTCTGCTTCTGGAACTGCTTCTTCCGTGAGTTCAGCCATTTATCATCCTCTTCTAAGGCCTTGCGAGTGAGAAACCACGTATAGACTGGTACTAACGCTACTCCTGCCCAGGCCGCGAACACTGCTGGTGCCAGCTTTGCTGCGTATGGTGCCGTTGCTGTCGGTGCTCTGTATGCAATGGGGCTCTGATTTAGGGTATTCGTCACTATCTTGTATTGATTATTTCCTAGTTTCCTCCCGCTGTACCACATCTACTAGGGATGCCTAAGTCTTTCATAAGCAACATTGGGCAATCAGGCGTATCTGTTGGAAAAACCTTCACGTCGTTGCTCATATTTAATTACATATAATCTGATTGTTCAACTGTGCATTACTTCGGGGTTGTGCGTGCACGAGGAGCGAACATGAAAAATAAGCAGCAATAATCACATTTTGTGCATGTACATCAAAGAATTGAATAATCGTTCAATTTTCCAGGCAAGTGCGTCTTGGAAGCTGTGGCAGCGAATGGGGAGATGGCATATTGTCTGAACAGACACTGACCACTTGAGCAGGTGATCCGACTCTTGAGAGATCAAGGGTATTGTAAACATATTCATCGTGATGTACTAGTATCTGGTATATACATGGGATATTCTAAAGTCATCTCGTCGGTATCATCGTAAACTCAAAAGGCCACCCAACCAACCAACCCCTTTCACCATCCGTTGCCCCGCGCCACCACAACCGAAACGCCGTATATATATAAAAGTACAATTATGCCCACCCACACACATACAAACAAACGCCCCACACACTATTTAGTTACCCTTTCTACCCTCGGGATCCTCAACCATGATCTCCGGGGCGGCGGTGATGTTGTCATTGTTATTGTTGTTGTTAAAGCCATCGGTATCCGAGACGACGACGACGGGCGACTCGACCGTGGCAGAATCTGTCCTCTGACGCATCTGTGGCTCGCCGTCCTCGCTACCAGTCGCCTCCTCGTCGGCGTTCTTCTTGTTCTTCTTGAACAGCCTACCGATGCCGCTGAAGAAGCGGCCCAGGATGCGGTACACGACCACAACGGGACCCCCGACGAAGCGAGCGATGCGAGCGAACCAGGCATCGGGGAAGAGACGGACCACAACAGCCCAAGGCATACACAGCAGGGCGAGGACGATGGACACGGCCCACTGGGGCCCGTTGAGCCCGCCGGTGTTAACGGAGAAGACGCGGCCTCCGACAAAGATGATGGCGACCTGCAGGCCGACCATGAGGATGTTGATGACGATGAAGAACTGGTTGCGGTGCAGGCCCTCGAAGATGTTGAAGCGGTTGTCGAGGCGGCGGTTGTTGAACTCGTTGAAGATCTGCATCCACACGAAAGTGTTGAAGACGACGGTGCGCAGCTCGCTGTCGGTGTACGAGGGGAAGATGCGCGAGCCGGCAAAGTACAGGGTGAAAGTGACGGCCAGCTGGAAGATGGCCTGCCCGATGATCATCTTCCACATGTTGGTCGTGATCAGGGGCGCCTTCTTGCCCTGCGGCGGGCGGTTGAGGATTTTCTCCGTCGGCGGGTCCGTGGCCAGCGCCAGGGCCGCGAAGGTGTCCATGATGAGGTTCACCCAGAGGAGCTGCACGGCCGTCAGGACGGAGCGCATCTCCGGGTCCGAGACGGCGGAGACGAAGGCGAGGAGGACGGCTGTGATGTTGACGGTGATTTGAAACTGGAGGGGTCGGTTAATAAGAGACCACACAAGTGAGGTGAGAGTTCTTGTGATTGATGGAGGGACATACCTGAAGGAACTTCTGGACCGCGTCGTTGACGGCGCGGCCCCACTTGAGAGCCATGATGATAGACGAGAAGTTATCGTCCATCAGCACAATGGCAGACGCCTCCTTGGCGACCTCAGTCCCAGAGATACCCATCGAGAAGCCAACATCAGCAGCCTTGAGAGCAGGCGCGTCATTAGTACCATCGCCTGTGACGGCAACAGTCTCACCGAGGCGCTTGAGCCGCGTGACCAGGATCCTCTTGTCCTCGGGCGAGGAGCGGGCGAGGACCTGCAGCTTGGGGAGGGTGGCGTCCATGTCGGCGTCGCTGAGGGTGCGGAAGACGGGGCCCTCCATGACGACACCGCCTTCGGTGAGGATGCCGCACTCGATGGCGATGGCGCGGGCCGTCACCGCGTTGTCGCCCGTGACCATGCGGATGA
Organism: Diaporthe sp. HANT25; assembly: GCA_013435955.1. Lineage (NCBI taxonomy): Eukaryota > Fungi > Ascomycota > Sordariomycetes > Diaporthales > Diaporthaceae > Diaporthe > Diaporthe sp. HANT25. The sequence goes on along the minus strand of JACBFG010000015.1, from coordinate 426,736 downwards.
CCACGCCGGCGTGCTGGGCCTTCTTGACCGACTCGGGCACGCCCGGGCGGACGGGGTCCTGGATGCCGACGACGCCCAGGAAGACGAGGTCCTTGAGGACGGAGGCGAACTCGACGAAACCGTCCTCGACGTTTGCGCCGAGCGGGGGCCACTGCTGGTAGTCGCAGTAGACGATGCCGATGGTCCGGAGCGACTGGCGGGCGTAGCCGTCAATGGTCTTGAGGAGCTGATCCTTCTCGGACTGGCTCATGGTGGAGACGGAGAGGTCGGTGATGCTGGCCTTGGAGGAGCAGTAGCCCAGGAGGATCTCGGAGGCGCCCTTGACCAGGAGCCGGTATCCGCCGTTGCGCAGCTTTATTACGGCGCCCATGCACTTCTTGCCGGAGTCGAAGGGAAACATCTGCACGACCTGCTCGTTGGCACGCGTCTCGGGAAGTGACTGCATACCCAGGTGGTCCTTGGCCAGCTGCAGGAGGGCAGTCTCGGTCTTAGACCCGATGAAGGCGAACTGGCCCGCGTCCTCGCCCTCAAAGGCTGTGGAGTTGATGGCGACGGATTGGACGATAGCCTCCTTGGCTGCGAGAGACAGGCTCGATGCCCACTGGGAGACGGTCACGGCGGACTTGTCCTCTGACTTGGCGAAGCTGGTGGATCCGAATGTGCCGGCGACGACCGTCATCTTGTTGGTGGTGAGGGTGCCGGTCTTGTCCGAGCACACAGTTGTGGCATTACCCATAGTCTCACAAGCCCGGAGGACTCGCACGAGGTTGTTCTCCTTGAGCATGCGAGTGGTTGCGAAAGCCAGGGCGAGTGTCACGGCCAGTGGGAGACCCTCTGGGACAGCAACGACGATGATAGTGATGGCGACGATCAGGATGTCCTGGTGCCACAAGTCAGCTTCTATTAATCTCAAACAATAGGGATGTTAGTGCAACTCACCATGAAGGTTGATGCCTTCGTGGGACCATCACGAGTGTCGTTGGGCAAGTTGGCAAGGAAGCGGATGAGCAGGACGAAGAACAGTAGCAGGGCTGCACTTCCACCGAGTTTGGCGATGGCACCAGCCAGACCCTCGAGCTTCTTCTGGAGGGGCGTGGCCTCGACCTCGGTCCGGACAGACATCATGATCTTGCCGAAGCTGGAGTAGGGACCGACCGAGGTGCAGACGAAGGTGCCCATGCCCTCGAGGACCTTGGCGCCCGAGATGATGAAGGGATCGAGGTCGCCAGACTTTGCCTTCTCGCCGTTCTCGAGCATCCTGAAGACCTGCTCGCCGGCCGTCTTCTTGAGGGCGTCCGACTCGCCGGTGGCCGAGGACTCGTCGCACTTCAGGTCGTGGCCGCTGATGAAGATGCCGTCCACGGGGATGAGGTCGCCGGGCTCGAGGTTGACGACGTCTCCGACCAGGAGGTCGTGCACGTTGACGATGACTGCCTTGCCGCTGCGGATAACCTTGATCTCACGGTCCTCCTTCTTCTCGTTGAGCCGCACGAAGGCCTTCTCCTTTTGCCAGTCGTTGATCGAGCCGACACCGACGACGATGATAATGGCGGCACAGATGGCTACACCTTCGATCCAGTCGACGGATGGTGGAGCTCCTTCCGGGTGGTCGACGCCAAGGGTCTCGTACAGGCCGAGGGCGAGGGAGATGACAGCGGCGACGGTCAGTAGAATGAGGACCTTGTCGTTGTAGGCGTTCCACATGAGCCTCCACAGGGGAGTGGGCTTCTTGGGCGGGAGGACGTTGCGGCCGTATACCCTGGTCCGATCGACGAATGCCTCTCCGCCTGGTGTTGATGATGTCTCCGCCTTGGACTCGGTGCCGTCAACCGCTTCCTGGAATGCGATCCTCCTCCGCACACTGGTCTCGTCGATGCTCAGGCCGGCGTCGAGGTCCGTCTGGAGGCCTCTGGCGATCCCCTTGATCCCGCCGAGAGCCCTGTATGCGGCGAGAGACTTTGGGTTGAGCAGCTTGTTGAGCTGGCCCGGGCTGAAGGCGAAAGGGTTGTCGTCAACCTTGAAATCGCCCTCGGTGCCGGGATCCGGCCTCAGGGCCTCCTCCCTGTCGACGACATGAGTTGTGACGCTGGTGGAGCGGCTTCTGTTGTTTGGGGTGAGGAAGGGGTCTTCTGAACCTGCTGGAGTCAGGAAGGGGTTTGATGTGGTGGACACTCCAGAGGGAGAGACTCCAAGCGTACTGGCACCAACAGAGTCCTGGCGAACGCGTGTGTTCACCGAAAGGGATGGCGGCGCCAGGGTATTGCTGTTGGTGTTGTTGCTCGCCATGGCTGGTTTGGGAGTCTGAGCAGATGCTATGTGGCTGTTTTCATTTGCGTATGTGTGTATGTACGTATGAAAAGATGTATATCCGTATGTATTTTGGCCTCAGGTGAGGATCAGGCGGTCGGGATAAGGGGTAAATATCAAGGACTTTCGGGCACAGCAGGCCCTAGGTCAGACAAAGATGTGGAGCAGGCTTGCAAGTTGCAAAAAGTCGAGCTGAATTGTGAGGTAGAACATCTACTGTTACACAAAAGTAGGCGCATAGACAAAAGGTGGATGTGGCTGGAGGGAAGCTGGGTATATAAAAGAAGTGAGAGGGAGACTACTGAACTGTGTTGTATGGGAGTTGGCATGTGGATGGCGAGGTGGATTGGATGGAAGGACAGGATGAGGGCTCGAGGGAACAACGAGCATGGGTATGGATAGTTTTGAAAAAAAGGGTATGGGTCCTGGCAATGGGAAAGGGTGTACGAATGTGTACGAAAGGCACAGAATGAGCACTTGAGCCAGGTGTAGGCGTCCTGCGTCCCAACGGGGAGGCGGAGTGCGGTCTGCCTGGCCCAGAGGCGGGGCAACATGTCTTGGAAAATACCGCCAGGTACATGGTTACAAAAGATACAAAAGACGTAGGCTCATTTCTACGGGATATTGCGGTGCCCTCCCAGATCCATGGCCCCCCCTGGCTGCCAGCCCTCGGGCGTTTGAATGTGTAGAAAGCAGAGGCGCGGGAGAGGCAAGAGAACAGAGAGAGACAGGAAGAGAGAGAGAGAGGGCGCGTGTTACGCTGCAGGTCCGAAGTGGCAGGTAAGATCTGTGCCTAGAGACCCAGCGAGCTTGGCCGGAAGATTCGAGTGAGGCTGTGCAAGCTGCAGGCCGGCCAGAACCAGCCGGACGGGCAAGGTGAGGAGGCCTGCCGAGCTGCCGAGCCGCCAACCAGCGCCGTTTCGAGACGGACCACCTTATAAGTGAGTTTGGCCCTTACCAGCCAAGACCCTCTTCCCCCTCCAAGCTCCCATTTCTCTTGCAACCGAGCTGCTGCCCTTCTGCCCGTGTGTCCATGTGTGTGTCCATGTGTTTAGTGCGGTCCGGTCCCTGGTTGGTCTCTAACGGTAATAACTGCGTGGGTGTTATTCTTGATTCTGTCTTACCGCCTGGTTGCCGCCGTCCTGATCTGCGTCGCGCGTGTTTGCCATGATACAAGCGAAACGCTGTCTCCATCTGTCTTTCTCTTGTCACCCCATGCGTGCCCATGCATGCATGCATGCAAGCACTTTCTCAGTATCTCTCTCCCACACTCGCTAACTCGCTTAACTCGCTCTCAATTTAATGTTTTATACTCTCTCCTCTCATTCTTCATGTTGTCTTCTTCTCCCTCTCAGCTGACGGCAAGTCGAGACGATCCCGGAGCTGACATCTGTTAGCGACGCCACCCCACTCCACACCAGGTACGCCAGGTATTGTTCACGGTAAGCCATCTAGGTCATTTAGTCGCTCTGCCGTAGTCTAATGAGACCCAAGAACTCACCTGGTCCCCTATGACGCCTGGCCATGTTTCCTGCCACGCTTGCATTACTCAGATGATTGTACAGCCCGTGCAAAATGACTGAGTGCCAGCTCAGATAACAAGACACAGACCAGCCAACAATATTTCTCGGGACAAGGAGACACAGCCCGCGGAGTGGCCAACTCGACGGACTCGCTGGCAAGCTCCCTCTCAGCACGGTCGCCGTCCAGGTCATAGTCACGGTCATTTGACAAGCCCAGAAAGCTCCCTCGACGTGGGAGGATGCGTTGTTTTCCAGAGCCATAAAACAAACTTCGGTCCTCCTTGCGCGCCAAGGAGCCCGTAGTGCACGAGAGTGAGGCTGTGCTCTGAAAATCCCCATCCGCCAAGTCACTGGGCAGGTAACGATCCGCCGCCCACGGCCGCTGAGGGACCTCGTTTGCCGCGAGCGAATGCTTCTCGATTGTTTGACAAGCTCTTGTGCTTTTGGCCTCCACTTCCGCGATGCACCACCTCCGCGCTGCACACCCGCCCACAACTGCCACATCGGCAAAACTTAACAAATCTCGCATCTGCTCCCTGGACTGCCGCTCGGTTTACTAGAGATCGGGCACTATTACATGTTAGGCCCTTGGCTTAACGAAACATCACCCACAGGCGGGTCAGATTTCATCGTGAGTCGGCCCCGGGATTGCGTCATTTGGTGCATCCCGCGCCAATAAGGATTTCGATGTAACTGGACGATTTAAACTTGTTTGTGTGCAGTTGGTTAAGCTACAACACGCTGCACAACACAGAACTATCCTCTTCACCGCGACTCCCTCTTGGCGGGCTCAGTAAAATTTATGATGACTCGACAGATATTGCTGCAATGCATTGTGATAATCCAAATGACTAGCGCGATATAGAGCAACAGTCTGCAGCAACAATGCGGTCCCGGTTATAATTTTCCAAACACTATCTATACCCGGGTACATATCCACTCACTGACGCGGACCGAAGGAGGACAAGGAGGGAAAAAGGATGCCAAATCTAGAAGTCCACCAAAGGACCACGAATAGTGCCGATAATGTGGTAAGCTAGGCACGTCGGTTCGAAGATGCGACGAGTTCGCAGATCATCAAGCAACACAAGAGAAAAAAAAGTTGCCTCGGAACTGCCAGATGCTCTGTGCTAGCAAACCAGGAGTCGTGCCAATGTCTCATCTCCGAGCGAAATTCCAGCAGACTTCTGGGCAAAGACTCTACGCAAGCCACCACTTCCCGGCACAGTTTCAGAATATCCTCGCCCGTCAAACTGGGACGGCGGCGATCATCCCAATGTCCAAAAAAAATGTTTCAATCCTGTTTGCACCGCCCGCCCTACCTTCCTACTCCCTCGGCCCCCTCTCCCCGCCTCCCGTCTCTCTCACTCTAGTTCGGGGGCTAGAAACATCTCAGAGAGCGAGCTATCAAGACGTACTGGTATCTTTTGCCGGCGCTCTCTTGTGAGCGCCGCGGCCCTACCATTGCATTTGCCAAGTAAGGCTGAGCACCTCGGCCAGGGAGGATTTCTCCTCACTGATGTTCACTTCCGATCCGTCTCCTCCCCCTCTCGCTTGCGGCAGTCAAGTATCGTGTTCCCGGGGGTGTGGACGGGAACCTTGGCACAAGGTGCGGGAGGGCCAAGCCGAGCCATCAGGTACGGCGCGGTACTTCGCTCTCGGAGGAGGGTGAGGGATATTTGTCGGAAGCCATCACGAACTTCTTTCCTCTTTGCCAACGGGACCGCACCAGGCGCACCAACCGGGTGCGCCCACGGCGCGGTGTGCATCGGCGACCCGAGGCCGAGACCTTTGCGGGCTGTGCAAGTCTCATCTTGCACACACGAGCATTGTCGTGCCGCGCCGATCCTGTCATGGTCATGACTGACATGTTCTCCAGTTTATTGTCGATATTGACATGGCCTGGGTGAGGGGTGTTGTGATCCCTTCACACGCGGCCGGGAAGAAGATCTGAGACTCGTCCCGGGCCATGCCCCCGGCGAAATGGCCAGTCTGCCTCGCCTTGGCCCATAAACTTCGTTAGGTCAGGCTTTCTTTTTTCTTCGTCAATGGGGTTATATCGGCATCGAGATATTCCCCGGAATGCGTGCTGATCTAGTTACATGGTACGTGTGTCTCCTGGCGCAGCGAGATGCGTGCGTACATACTCGGCTGTGCTTGTGAGTGAATTGCATGGAAGTCACGGTCTACTCCTAGTCACTTGGGTGGCTGATCAGTGGTGCGTAACACCGCAGTACACAATAGCTGAACTGAATATTTTGTGTCTTACTGCGAAGTTAATGTTGTCCGGAGTCTCACGTGTTACTTCAAAATTCACAGCTCTAACCACGTGAAACGCTCGTTAAGTGCCCGTCGATCATTTGTAATCAGCAAGCACTATGTAGATGATGTGATATTATACAAGACATAGTTGGAAATCCATAAGAACTACTGAAGCAAAAGTGCTGTTTGGTCAGGAATTAGTCCTTGTCGCACCGGCTGTGAAGTCTTGGCGGCTCACAAGCGTGCGCCGTCACTTGCGATTCCTCTGCGGAGCTTGCCAGACCGTCTAGGTATGTAACTAGGCAGAGCCTCATCGGTACCCAAGATTCGAAAAACTCAATCACTAGTGCGAGTCTCATCGTCACGATCCCACGAGAAGTACATTCCTGTGCGATCCTCAAGGAAAACACAGCCACTGATCCTCAGCTGCTGCGACTCAGCTCCGTAACCTAAGTGCAAGCGTGCGAATCTCGTCGCCACGTCAATGCTAGTCACGACTAAGTAACTAGCCAGGCCGCGTTCGCGTATTCGCGATGCCGTAGACTCCAGCCACCGGGACCGTGTAATCCACCGCGTGCACGCGCACAACAACAGCTTCAAAGTCAGGGCTCGCTCGCTAGTTTCAATGAGGCCTCAGATCCTAATATCTGGCGAGAGGCAAAATCACAACTGCGGCCGTTTGCCAAGAGCCATCGGGGCTGCTTCGCCACTTTATGTCAGAGACAATTTTCTTAGGTTTGCCCTCTGCATCCCGTAATATGTCGTTTATGGCTGAGACGTTTTCTGGAAGGAGCATCGGGAGATGGATGCGGGAGATGAGCTTTCCGGAGGACGGAATAGTGAGTCTGCCATGTTTTGTGCTAGATATCCGACTACGAGCTTGGCGACTAGATCCGTAGCTTTCCTCCGAAGTACTCATTTGGTGATTTTCTTGAAAGTGAAATACAAAGTCACAAGCTTACCGTATTATTAAAGGGTGATGTGGCGAGGTTTGATGTGATGGCACTCAAGTATGAATTCTGTTTTCTAGGCACGCCGTGATAATAGCTTTACTGCTCCCGATCTTGTCCAAATTGCGATGGAGACGACAATCATTGCTCATTTGGAAGCTGTCTTCTACAAAGTCAACCAGAGACGCAGTAATATTTACGGTTCTGCTCTTTCTCAGCCAAAATGGAATTCGCATCAGTCTGATGGATGGAATCGCCCAGTTTGCCTCCAGTTCACAAGGTAATTTCGTATGTTTTCTAGGCACCTTAAAAAGGGATTAAAAAAATCGGATTCCGATCTGCCGGTTCAAATGACTATCATAATTTTCACTCTTTGTTTTATGTATGAAGTCATTTTCCGAAGTTCTGAGCTGGAGTTGACAGCCGTTGTGCTGCTCCATTCCAAGATGTCCAGATAATCAGGTTCGGTGAAGCGTGTAAATTTCTCATGTCTAGATTCTCTCCTTCAACTCGTTAAGCTAGTACGAATCTCATGTGTCGCTTCTGCAAATAGTACGTACAAATGCAATCAGTTCAGCTGCCTCATGCTGGCGTTTAACGCATGACATGTGGCCGTTTCTGGCGCCTGTCTGAGGCCTCAGTGGCGATCAAAGAGGCTGCACAAATCCAGAAACCGTTACCAAGCATATCCATGTGCAATTGAGGCAGTGAGAAGCACGGTAAACCAAAAACACGTGGTGGTACACAGCATGATTGAAGTTTCTTCAGGAGGCAGTGTCTACCCGCGTGGTTTAGGCAGCAGGTAGACAGACTGACCGTGTACTCAGCCCGACTTGTAGAGCAGACCATCGAAATGCTTCTTCCTCGGGAGATTGTACCCAGGTACCTCTTGCTTAGTCAGGTCGGGAGGCCCCACGGAGCAAGGTCGTCCGATTTGCAAAGGCGCTGAGGGAAAGTGCACAGGTGGGCGGGAGGGAGGCGCACGGGCCACAAATCCTTATTTGTGCAGACGTGTTTTGTGTCGGCATCAATCAACCATCCTCGTCTGTTCCGTCTGTCCGCAACACCCACAGCCTGCCAATCCTCACTTCAGGCAGCCCCAGACCCAGGGAGACGGTCCATCCCCATCGCTCCATCAGATAAGATGGCGAATCCAACCCAGCAGGGGTTCTTCGTTCCTGATCTGCTGGCAACCCTGCCCAACACCCTCGCCTCCATCATCGACCAGCGCGTCAATGCCATCGTCGACCAGCGTTTCCAGGACATCGAGCAGCGCCTTGACAACGTCGAGGCTGTCCTGAGAGCCGAGGGCCGCCTCGCCCCACCCCGCCAGAGCCCGCTGCGCGCCCAGGTCCAGCACCACCAGCAACAACACCACCAGCCTCAATTCCAGCAGAACGTCAATCCTCCGCAGCCTCCCCAGCCCCAGTCCCATCACAACCAGAATGTCGTCGACAACACCGACCCCGTCCTGGCCCTCGCCAGCGCCAACCAGGCTGCCGCCATGACCGCCCACCCCGCCCCGCCTGTCCCACAGCAGCAGCAGCAACAATCACATCAACAACAAGCAGCCCAGCAGCAGCAACAGGCTCAGCAGCAGCAACAACAACAGGCTCAGCAGCAACAGCAGCAGGCTCAGCAGCAGCAGCAACAACCGCAGATGGCCCCGCCGCCTTCCGCCGTCCTCCACGCAATGCCCCCGATCGTGGCTATGGAGATCCCGCCCGAGGGGTTCCCCATCTCCAGCCGCGCCACCATGCAGCTCGAGCTCGACCAGTTCACCATCCCGCGCGGCTACTCGATGCGCATGAGCGGCACCCGCGACATGGGCAAGGGCAAGCGCAAGATCCGCTGGATCTGCTTCCGCGCGGGCGAGGCCCGCTACAGCGAGGCCTCCAAGGCCGCGGGCATGCCCGAGCGCAGCTCCAAGAAGTGCAACTGCCCCTTCAAGTTCGAGTGCGTCGAGACCTTCCGCGACTCCAACATGTGGGTTGTCCACCACCACATCACGCCCGGCACGACGACACACAATCACCCGCCCTCGGACCCGAGCGAGGACCCGCGCAGTCGGAAATTGCCGCCTGCCGTCGCGTCCGAGGTCGATGGGTGGTTGAGGCAGGGCTGGCAGGTCAGCAAGATCATGACTGAGCTCAAAAATCGTGGCTTCAAGAACGTTCTCAGTCGCGACCTGTATAATCGCCGCCAGCAGTTGAAACGCGAGGACGAGAGCGGCGAGGCGTAGAGAGCGCGCCCCGGGTCGTCCTCCAGGTCGGCCAGGTCGACCAGGTCATCCATACGCATGGGGGCCTAGGTGCAGCCTTGTTTTCCATTTTTATATTCTATTAGAAGCGTGGTTTGACTGTTCCTTGGAGACGCTGTGGGGGTTCCTATATTTTCCGTTCGGGTCGATTTTATACCCATTCTAAGTCGAGAATTCTCATCATCCATTGTGCCTGCGAGGCAGTGCGGTGGGTTGGTTGTCACAGATCCCACGTCTGCTTTAGAATAAGGAAGGGCCTTTTGCTGCTTTCACTACTAGACTACGCCGTTATGATAACGTAGGAGTACCGAGGTGTTGTGTAGGGATTAGTTCACCTTACTCCCCTGATAATTTTCTAACTCTCATCACTTTCATGGTTCACAGCGCGTACACTGCCCTTGACACTTGTGGAATGTCACTGCTGGTGATTGTAGTGCTTGCCTGTTTGCTGATGATCTCACTCGTATGGTGGCTTTCCAGACCGTTCTGTAGAGGCTCTCAAACTAGATTCTCAGACGCCGTGCTTCACTCAGGTTGTCAATGTTGAAGTGCTCTAGCTAGACATGGGAGTCAAGTTTATTCCAAGCCCAAGCATATGCTCAAAGTTAGGTTCTGAAGGAGTCAGCCATCAAAATGGCAATCATGTCTAGAAACCTTCTCTTCCCTTCAGCACACGGCCTGATAATTTCTCTGAGCCGTCTCTGCTCTGGCATCGGTCATCACGCTCCCACACTTATAAAGTATACAAGCCTTGTCCTAATAATGAGTAACAAACTGAAATCGGGAGCACTTTTAGTAGTTTGAGATGATCAGGTACAGGCAATACATCCTGCCTAGTTGGGTTGGGCTGTATTTCGACGCCATTCTGCTTCGGCACAGTCTTCATGAGTAGAACAGAATGGCATTTCGTGTCTTGCCTGGCTTACCGTCCACAAAGTACTACTTACTATGCCTGATACCCTTGAAAAATACATCGTCACCGGCCAAAGGCGTGGCGAGTCCACACCCTCGGCTTTTCACATGCTGTTTCCATTCGCAAAACTCTACGGACACGCAAAGTCATGCCCCAGGCCGGTCAAGCGTGGTTGCAGTATTTGGCCTCCTGAAAGGCGATCGTGAGTGACAGCCCCCGCGGGTCCGATTTGCTTACCTGTATTTCTACATTGTCCGAGAGAGTATACACGCGCTTGGAGGGACTAACAAACAAGTCAGCCATGAGCGGTTGTATCAGGAAGGACTATCAGAGAAAGACCATTGGGCTGGCCCCCTTCCAACGCAATCGCCGAGACTATTTGATACAGACAGATGCATCCATCTCGCACCGGGATGATACAACCACGGATCAAGAGACAAGAGTTCCATCCACAACAGCCTGGAGGGAGAGAGAGACGTCGATCCCAGCCACTATCGCCCAGCAGGAGAACGCGGGCCTGCCCCCCCCCTCCCGGGGGGGGGGGCGGGAAACCAGTTGACCCTCTCGAATCCACTCGACCACAACAGGAACGAACTCCCAGAAGAGTCTAGATCTTCCCAGACAACGACTGACATGTCTGGCAGAAACCAAACCACCAGACGTGCGCATCCATCTTTTTCTCCATCTTTTCTTCGCACAACTTCAGCTGTGAGTGCCGACCACAACATGTATACGCCTCGCCCAGCTCCTCTCGACGGCTCACTGTCAGAGGCAGCAGATGTCACATCAAGTCGAGTGCCGTCCACGTAAGAAGTCTTGGGCAGAGAAAGGCGTGTCTGCATTCCACGAGTTTCAATAGCTAGCCCAGCCTACCTTCCCAGAACCGACCCATCCATATTCCCAGCCCTATGTACAAAACTTTTCGCAACGTGGACCCAAAAGATTTCCACGGGCATCCACTTCACTCCGATCAAAAGCCGTCAAAAAGGCTATATACTCCTTTGAAATGATTTTCCACCCGGTTTTGGTACCACATGGTACTTTTCGTCTGGTTTGTATCCTAAAATTTGGTAATTCCCTCCCCACCCGTCTTGCGCCGTTGATTTTGCAGAAAAGAATTGGCCATATTTATTTTCTTTCCATCGCCTCGAATCCTTCGAGCGAGGACTTTGCGCATCAATTCATTCGCTTTTTTCATTTGTAGTTCATTGCAGTGTCGTTCATGCGTTGCAGAGTTGATTCATGATCCCACCGGAAAGGAACACCGTGTATACAGACCGTTGGTCGCCACTGGAGGTGGGATCGTAAAAAGAGTGACCAATCCGTATCAAACGGGCTTTGCTAGCCCAACGTATGGTTTCAATTCCCAAGCATGCCCGGGATCGGAAAATATGGACATAGAATGCGAACACACATGACCTCCGCCGCAGTCAAATGATCGCAGAAACTAGAATTCGTCCTTCCTTCGCAGCCAGAGCCCTCAAATTAAGGGACAGCGAGATATGCTGGTATTCGAGCGGTCCTCATTATTCCGATGCGGCAATTGGCGCCGTCTAGCGGCTCTGCGGGGTATACCTGAGTGGTCAGATGCCATCGTCTGCATGTAAACGTAGAATATCTCAATGCTGGTGGCAGCCGGCAGTTGTGTCGAAGCTTGATCTTGACTGCGCCAACGTTCCAGGCCGTTTATCGTCTTCGAGTATGCTCAGTGGTGATGGTAGCCGCCGGTGTTTTTGATGCAGTGTTTGGTATAGGGGAAACCCAGTCCAAGTCTACTCGGCCGGTCTCACCGACCTGTCCGCTCGGGCTTTGATGTGGCTGGCATGGGTTTCGAGACATTGAATCATTAATCGAGAGACTGCAAACAATGTTAGTATCACCGTAAGTCTGTTCAGTTTCTGGCGGGTTTAAGACTCACCAGGCCACGCAGTACTCTTGCCCATTATGTGGGCTGTAGCTCTCAATATCTTGACCGCGTAACCACCGGCAATGCCCTGAAGAAATTCCATCCCCATTTTCTTCTCTAAGCCGTCCAGGACATCTTGAACCTTGCGTAATAGCTGAACGTCCTCGTCTTCCAGAAGCATAATGGCGGGGACCTGGAAAAGCTCGACTTCATCTTGGCCCAGAATTCCTAGGTATTGACCAACTCTGTCCTGCAGTGTAGCAACCCACTCAGCCAGCACCTGCGCACAGTCGAAAGCACACAACGCAGACTGTGGCGGCAGGTCCTGGCGAGTAAAGTCAGCGAAGGTGACGTCCATCTTGTCAGACATTGACAGTGAGTCAGCCGCGAAGTACGCCGCCTTCCGTAAGTGCTTCTCGCGTCTTGAAGTTGTCCGACTTGCCAGTGAAGGCTGCATCTGAGACTGGCCAGGGTGGTTGCTCATCAAGCCAGCGGCTGCACCGGTTGTATCCATATGATCAAGGCTGTCAGCAGCGGCAGGCTCCGAGACCGGCAACGCCTGCTCGGCGTGCTGGACAATCTCACTCCCGCGCGCCAACTCCTCTGCCATGCCATCCCAATCACGCTCCCAGAACTGACCTTTGGAGCGGGACAGATTCACAAAGAGACGCACGTAAGCCAAGTCCAGCAGCGGTATGCAATCCGCAGACAGCGGGCCCTTGCCAAATGGGTTGGGCCGTTTGGCCGAATGCTGGGGGTTGCTTGCCCAAGCGGCGTGCCAGGCCTTAAGAGCAGGCTCGATGTGTCGATGCATCTTTTCCGTCTCCTCGTTGGTCCAAACGTTGCTATGATGCCTCTGCCGAGTCTCCCAGATGTAGTTATGCAAAGCGTTGATCAACACAAGACAGCCAAATGTGCTGGGCTTGAGCGTTGTGGGTGGAAGGTCGCCAACATTGAACGCATGCCCGCTGCTCATAGAAAGCCTGCGCTGCTTCTCATTCGTGCGCAACAGATCACCCAGGGCGTCATGGAAGGTGATGCGGTTGTGGTTCGCCCCGCTGACACCGCCGCGAGCATTGAAGACCGTACTTGTCTCGGCTTCGAAGAACTGCTCGTCGCAAGGCAGTTCCAAGAGGATCTCGGAATTGGTAAGCGCGGGGGAGTGGTTGTAAGCGGACACCAGCAGACTAGACAGAATGAAGATCGTGTACAAAGTACGCTTTCGCTCCTCCAGGGCTTTCCATTTGAGCCATTCTGCATGCTCGTCAGAACCGTCGCTCATTTGGGTATCTTGCTCGGTGTGGCTCTGTGGCTGGCGCAGCAGATCAGCCCCCTGAGCCAAGCTGACCAGTGCAGCACAGTGAGTCTCGGCAATCTTGCCCACCAGCTGGTCGCCGCAACTATGGCCATAGACGACATTTAGAAGCATTGACTGGACCAGCCACACAGGCGTGTCTGTAGCATTGTCGTGGAACCCGTGCGCATCTTGCTCGGACGGGGCTCCTCGGAACCCGGCTTTTCGGACGTTAGCTTTCCTTCGCTGTTCCAAGTAAGTCTGTATCATTTTCTTGGCCATCTCAAACAGTTCTCGAGCGCGGTCATGCTCTTTCTCATACAAGGCGCCAATAGCGGCCATGGAGAGGACCAGGCACGCGGATCCACCGATACTGGCCAAATCAGTCTTCGCCGGTGGGGCTGGGATCTCGAAGGATAGTGTCGCGATGTGGAGGAACGGTAAGTGCGGGTGGAAGTAAGTCAGATAGGCGGCGACGTATCGTTGCAGGCTATGGGTGCTGGGCAAACTGCTGGCGGGGTCCGGCGAACCCTTGGTGTGCGCGGAAGAAGTCGAGGGGTGGGCTGAGAACGAGGATCTGCGGTTGGCGAGAGTCGAGCCCAGCGAGGCTGTGGACAGGGCACCTAGGATGGCGTTTCTTGTTGAATCAGTGATTGTCGAGACGGGTGAGGTGCCATGAGTACTACCATTGATCGAAGTCGGCGTCTCCGGGCCGTGACCAAAATTCAACGTTTGGTTCATGTTCTGAGCATTCAGATTCGACATAACAGAGGGCGAGCCCGAGTTCATCGACGATGGCGGTGGTGTGAAGTACGCATCGTTCAGCATGCCGTGCTGCATTGGATGCGGCGAGACCGGCGCCCCGGTCATGAGATCAGGGAAGACATGGCTCGGAAAGTCGATATTGAAAGGGTTTCCCATCTGAGGAGAGACCATGCCCTGTGCCCATGTCGAAGAGGTGCCCGGGGCCGTGGTAGCGGGATTGTTGGAACCGTCGATCATGGCGTCGCTCATGCCACCGGGGCTGGCAGTGCTGATGGCCGAGGACGATGAGCCGTCAACAGCATTGTCATTCAGGTTGTTGAAAGTCAACTGTTGGCCGAAATCTGTAATCAAAAAGTCCTCCAGTCCAAAGTGAGCAGCCTGGGATGACAGGTCCGGTAGGCCGTGGAAGACGGGCGAGAGCGGATCGACGCCGATTGACTGCGGGGACTCCATACCCACATGGAGAGCCTGGGGATCAATGGTTGGTGCAGCAAACAAATTGTCCATGAAGTCATTGCGGAAAATGGCATGGGGTGGTGCGGTGCGAAGACCCTGGTCGTAGCTCAGCCCGTTCGTTTCCAACTTGGGCAGTCCATGTTGCACACCTCGATGGCCCATGACCGAAGACATGCCCGCAAACTGATTGTGAGAATAGTGAAAAGGCAGGCCGATCAGACTGTCGTGACGGCTGTGTGTCGGCGGCATACGCGCAACTGGACCATTGGCAGCCCCGGCCATCATCTGTATGGCGGCGCTGTCAACAACACTAATGGTATTGGCCCTCGGTCTCATGGACGCCGGGTTTGGAGGGGCACTCTGGACCGGGCCGGCGACGCTGTTCTTGCGAGCGCGACTCTGGCCAATGGTAACACCACTTGCGCTCTCGCGGCGGTTGCGCGGACGGGCAGAAGGGGCCGTGGACTGGTGTAGCTTCTGCTGATGGCGCAGAAGCAGGTCACGCCTGGCGAAGCAGCGTTTGCACTCCGGGCACTCAAATGGCTTCTCCTTCGTGTGGGACCTCTCATGCCTCTTCAGATGCTCCAGCCGAGCGAAGGCCCGGCCGCAGGTGGTACAGCCATGAGGACGGGGCTTATCAGTCTTTGGAGGAGGGAAGTTCGCAGTCGGAGTCTTGGTGTTGACTGTGATAGTGGAGGCCTCTAATCATGCGGAAGTCACGTATTAGCCGACCGTACAAGGCTATGTTTGCATGGGGTTTGCGGAAAAGGTTGGGTCCAAGAAGCAGGGAGCAACATTGCATTGTATCGCACGAGGCAACAAGTAAAGGCATCATGGGGATGGATATTTGGCATACCAGTGTCATCGCCCTGGGGAGCAGTAACATCTGGGTCGGTGGAGGGAGGAGAGTTGGACATGTTGGCAGTCGACATGGCAGCGGACTCGAGCTTTGGCCCAGCGTCGTTGCCCATGGTGCTTGACTAATAGTTTCGCGGGTTGGCTTCGGCAGAGGCTGGCGCAAGGCAAACAAGGCGTGTTGCTTGCGATCTCGTGTGTGTGTGTGTGTGTGTGTGTGTGTGTGTGTGCGTCAAGCGAGCGAGGAGTTGCGCCGGAGGGTCTGGTTTGATCGGGTGTGCTCCTCAGGGC
The DNA here is from genome assembly GCA_013435955.1 of Diaporthe sp. HANT25. Lineage (NCBI taxonomy): Eukaryota > Fungi > Ascomycota > Sordariomycetes > Diaporthales > Diaporthaceae > Diaporthe > Diaporthe sp. HANT25. Next base: position 410,954 of record JACBFG010000015.1, on the reverse strand, counting down.
AGATACGTTCACAGGAAGCAATCGAGCGGCGCAGCGAAGACAGACAGGCAGTCAGGCAAGCAGGCAAGTAAGTCGCGAGCTGGCGTCGGCGCGACGAGGTAAGGAGAGGTGGGTTTGAAGATGGGAGAGGAGAGTAGAGAGAGTATAGATTGGGTGGGAGGAGTAAACGATCCGTGGATTTACTATCTCATGTCCTCTTCCGGAGACGCGAACTCGACGGCAGAGCAGCAGGAAGGATTGCTCGGAAGTTGGTCAGCCAAGTGCTGTGACAAGTCGAGCAATTGGACAAGGCGGGCAAGGAGAGGTAGAGGTAGAGGTGAGACGAGGTGAGGTGGGTGAGGTTGAGGGAGTGAGAGGAAGAAGAAGAGGGTAATTGGTGAAGAAGAAGCACAGACAGGACATTCGGTAGAAGGAGCAGCAGCAGAAGCAATAGCAGCAACATGGCAGACAAGACAAGACGACGAGAGGTGACTTGGCTGCAACCTGCACTTTGGCCTGGCCGTTGGGCGAGGCACTGGGAAGGCAGCACGTACCGTCAGGGTACCACCTGCCGAGCTCAGACCAGCAATACCCGGCCAGCCTTCTGTTCCCTCAGGTCAGATCTCCCCAGTTCCCCATCACCCACGGTCAGGGAAGGTACGAGGGTGTGTGCGCGGTAAGCTGGCACTGTGTGGGCTCAGGTACCGCAGTACCCAGATACCTGCCCGACCCTTGGAGACCTCGCTGCGTCCTTTCGCACTAGAGGTGGGTCTAAAGCCCTGGTCCCTGTAAGTCACGCCGCACTTGGCTTTTGCTGCAGTCCGACAACGACCAAGTCATACGGAACTTGGGTCTCGGCGAATGAGAGCTTGATTAAAGATGGGTTGGGTCTAGAGCATGTAGAGCCGGGTAGAGAGAGTACTGTGCAGTAGAAAAGTAGAGCAGTGAGCGAGTGTTTCCTCTCTATCTTTTTGCACAGAGAATCATGACCAGCTTATAGAGGGAAGAGAGAGAATAAATCAAACACTTGTAGCAGACGCAGACACAGACACAGACACAGAGAGACCCACAACCAAGCAGAAGAGCAAGAGCATGTACTGACTGCTGTATGTATGCTGCACATACTACATGCACATGCACACATACAGCTGGATACGATTTATACCTCAGTACGCGACAGTACATGCTCACTCACATGGAGGCAACATGCGGAGGACAGGGCAGGTGTGGCCTCAGCGCTAGGCACAAGACTCTGGTTGGTTGACTGGCTGGCTGGCGTGGGAGGATTGGGAAAGATACATGATACATGACACTCGATATGATACGGGATACAAGGTACATCGCAGGTGGAGCCAGCCTGGGAGCCTTCTCCCTGGCCCGGGCAGCCTGGGCACGGCTGAGCTTACATAATCTCCCCAGAGGTCAGCAGGTCCGACAGAGCGTGGGCCATTGGGCATGGGCATGGACAGGGACATGGGCCAGAGACAAGGAGGCTCCTTCCTCTTCCCTTCCTTTCCCACGACCGAAACGGCGGCATTGCGACTGGAGCCAGGACGGGAAAGACGCGGTCTGCCTCATCGCAGATGGCCAGCTCAGCACCACCTGCATGCCCACGCCCACACATAGGTAATGGAAATAATAGAGACGAACGAGCCTCGATAAAATCCCCGGCGCAGCCTTCCCAGCTCGCCAGGCAACTAGCCCAGGAGATCAAACAACGGATGACGCACTGAGGATCTGGGAAGCTGCCACAAACGACTCGCAGTCTGTGAGCCTCGTGCCTGCCTCTCTCGAGAGGGAATGGGTGATCCACCTTTGATTGAACCACAGACAGAATGCACAGGCACAAGCACAGGCACGAACCAACAAACAAAACGCAAGTGCCATCAGCCATCATCGCCCATCATCCATCGGACGAAAGCCATCATGCGTCTCGTCTGTCCATCCAGCGAAGGATCCCGCCAAAATCCGGATACGAGACACGACAATTCGCTCGCTCAATTGCACAGTCAAACCGTACTGTATTTTCTCAAGCAACATGCTGCTCACTCGCTCTCTTTGTAATCGACCAGTCGACCGACTCGACTGCAAGTTCCTGCCTGCAAGCTGCAACGTTGCCGCCCAAAAAGACAGGAGAGAGAGGAAAAAGACTCATTTACGGTTTCGCTCTCATGCAGACGGCCTCGCGAGCCTGGAACATCCCTCCATCCCCGTCGCAACCAGCGGCCCAGCACAATCAATCCCAACCTTATTAGACTACCGTCAAAAAGACCCTTTTTTTCGCCGCGCCATACGGTGAGGCAGGAGTACTCGACCTTGCCCGAGACAAGAATTCACAGTCACACCTCCGCCTTGCTCGACCACCGCCTGGCCTCGATGCCCATGCTCGAACCAAGGCTTGTTGGCAATATATCTTGGTGTGCGCACAGATGTGACGTTCGCATCCACACGACTTCAGCAGCGAATGGCCTCGAGGGCTGCCGCTCTTCCCTTATGCAAAAGCAGGCAACACATCGAGACACTTTCAGCCATCGTCTGTCCGTATTGCTCCTCTCGTCATCCACCTCATTTTTTGAACCCGTAACCACGTCGAGCTATCTCTCACCAGAGACTACCGCCATTCAGGATGCCCACCACAATCGATGCATACGCGGTCCTTGGTGTCCGCAGTGCATGCGGGAACCGGAGACCCTCGGCACACGCCAAACTGCTCAGTCAGTGGTGATTGATCAACTCGACACGGCGCTCGTCTCTTCTTAGCCTAGCTGTGCTGCGTCTGGCTGCTGCACATCGTGCCGCCTCTGGTGTGGCGCACAGTGCTCGGCGGCAGGGTCTTGATCACTGACCACTGGGCGGCATGCTCCCTACCCTTGACGTATTATTACCATCCCAAGTTTTGTGTGTGGTACTAGCTTTCTAAATCTTTGGTAAGCGAGGCCTGATCTGCGAGGCTCCAGGGAGCCAGAGAGCCCAACATGCGTTCCAATGCCCAGGATATTGTCGCAAGCACCGGCTGTATGCTACCCGGCCGCCTGGCCGCCTCTTCCAACAAGTAGCCAGCCGCCAGGGGAGCTCCAGAGCCCCCAGAAGACAGCACCCGCGCGGCACGGGTCGCCCATTGAACGTACCTGTGGCATGCTCGAGCAATCGAACACAGGCACAGCTGCAAGTCTGGAAGGCCAGCCAGGCTTGACGATGGGCCCATCCAGCGAGGTTTTGGCCGGGCCGGTACTTGAGAAGCTGAATTGCAGCGACTGTCGTCGCTAGCTAATTTGCCTTATTCGGCAATCCGGTCATCGCTTGGGGTGAAGGATGACGCTCGTTCCAGGCCGCCCTAGCGGCTCTGCTGACGCTGCCCCCAACAAGCAACTCGAACCTCTCGACGCAATGGCGGTTCTCGACATGCAGTACAGAGTCGCTCACCATCCTACGTCACCCAGGAGCTGGAGCCTACGTGACCAGCATCTCGGCTGGCGACCAGCTTCGCGTGGCGCATCCATTCGCTGCTGTGCTGGTTTTAGTGCGGCAAACGGTCAATGAGTCGGGCGAGGTCTGGTCCCTTGGTCCCTTGAGTCCCTAGGCCGCCTCCCAGGCTGCAGGTCATTGCTTGTTAGCACTGCGAGCACAGTGCGCGCATTACAGCTCGGCTAGGCGAGGTATTGCAGTGCCACCTGCAGGAAAATGGCTAATCCGTAGCGTCGCATCCCATTCACCCCCTGGTCTCGCCAGCGACAAACCCTGCCAAGGTCACTGGGCCCGAATGGTAGCCGTCTTTGGCTTTGCTGTTGGCAAAGGATTCGCTCGCAGGCCTTCAGAGAGAAAAGCTTCGGCCAAGTGATGATTTTGCGGCTTGAGGTTATCCACGACCACAGTCGGGTCCGTGACAAGAGAGTTCGGGCCTTGCTGTCCGCCTTTCCTTTGTTCCTGGCCCTGAGCGCCAGCAGCATTGCAACTACGGATTACAATTACATTCGTCAACTTTCAATAAACAAGCGTGACATCCGGAAGGTAAGCTACTGGAAGGAGTCTGCCGGATTGGCTACTCTGCCGTTGGACAGATGAGACGTGCTGCTGGTCTAGGCACACGGTGCGCACAACAGCAACCGTGGTCCTTGCACACACTCGCTGTTGTTGGCTAGGCGGTCGCTGCTACCTCACTTATTATGTGAGCAAGCCGGTAGGCTATCAAACCGTGCTTGGGATTGCATGATCTGATCCGAATCGCAGCTCGAGTGTGATGACGTCGAAAACGTTTCTGAAGCTCTGGATCGTGGCCAATCCGTCGAACGTCGGGAGAAAATGAAGTGACCGTCCCGTGGTTCTACACACAGAACAGTGTTCCAAACACCTGACTGAGCGGTCAACGCAGCTAACGTCGCTCCTTTGTAAGACGACGCACAGAACCCGGTGTTTGGTGTCTCCGCTACTGTCAAGACGCCGCAGGTGAGACGCTCTCAGGACGGTTGTAGCCCGGTGAGCTGTTCTCAGAGTCGGACGAGTAATATCGACCACGCCTCGTTGCTGAGACGCCAGGCTGGCGAGGCCTGCTATGCGCCGTCTTACTGGGATGTCAGCGGTCTAGTACCGCATATGCACGCTCCCAGGCTCCGCAAACTTGCAACGCTTCAGCTGCTTGTAAGCGCTACAGAGGTTTAAAGTCTCGCGACAGCCAGGCCTTGTCCCCCTTCCTCCAAGGCATCCAATGAACGTCACCATATTTCTGTAGCGAGATTAGTGAAGACAAGGGATGCAAGTCGATGTGTCGAGGCACTCGACAAGCTTCGCCAAAGTCCACCAGCAGATCAGCTCGAAAAACCCACGACCGAAGCTAGAGGCACGAGATGCAGAGAGCAGCGATGTGCATCACTTGATGCATACACATTATCAGCATGAAGAGATCTATAAGCAACTCACGTCGGAAGTTGCCTCAGCCGTGGCTGCGGCCGCGCCAGCCTCACTGGCCGAGAGCCTGAGCAAGCCGGTCATGATGCAATTCTCTTTGACGGTGGAATTCAGTCCAACTTCTTGTGTCCACTCTGCATTCGAGGCAGAGCAGACACTGCTGGGCCGCCAATTTCGGGCCGCTCCCATCTCCTGGGCCCACATCATCGTCACAGGCCCAATTTGCCATTGCTCATAGCGGCCTCTAATCAGCAGACCTGAGACTCGACAGGCCTTGGTCTTCCGATCCGGATCCTGGGCTCGCCAATGTAGCATGCGGATATCCACAGCGGGCGCTTATCGGACCTTGAGGTCCAAAGCTCAACTGGCAGCCCTGGGAATCTGCATCTGCCCCTTCTGCCCCGCCATCCGGAGGGGCATTTGGCAGCTTTGGAGTAGCTTGCTCCCAATGGAGGGGCAATTCTGCGTTGCCTTGAGGGCGGACTACGCCAGACGCAAGCTTTGCGGGCATTGATTTGGGAGAAAGTCTCAGAGCTCGCGATGGAAAGCATCAATGCGCGCCTCGGTGAAGGAAACACACCGACTTTATGAGCAATTGAGCAGGCTGGTCATCCCAATTCCGAGGCTCGAAGGATGCGACATTTCACGCTGTGCGGATCCCCGCCATATGGGCCAGCCATCCAATCTGGAGCTGGCACCAGATGCCCCTCCATCTATCTGAGGTTGACAGGGTGCTGATAAGCCAGAGCTTCGAAAACACCTCGACCCCTCCATGCCCCTCCAAGACCTTGATGCCTGGCAGCTGGACCCCAGAACCTGTTGGGGAGCCCCTGCAACACCCCCCCAGGGAAGTGAGATGTGAGAAGCAGGAGGCTGCACAGTGCCTCCGAACGTGCCGCGCCCGGTCAGTCGAAGTCACTGGTCACACGGCGCACACCTGATTTCTGAAGGATCGCGCAGAGAGAGGCCCAGCCGGTCTCGTTCAACTTCCCGCTAACGCACCTCCCCTGGAAAGCGGCTTTTGCACAGCCTCAACGACGATGGACACTTCCCAAAGTCGCCAGATCTCCGATGTGTGCACGGCAATGCAATGTCCATCACTATCAGTTTCAGAGTTGGCATGCCCCGTGACGCGGATCCCCGTTTACACAGTCACGGCTTCCTAGGCTGGTGGAGGACTGACTGGCCCTGCCTGCCAGCCCAGCAAACTGCTGGTCATCGGTGGTGACCAGGAGCTGAATGCGTGCTGTCAGTACGCAAGATGATGGAATCATGGATGAGACATTTTTGCTGAGAAATTTGCTGCCGAAAGAAGACTGGCATCCCGCAGGCCAATCTTTGGGCAATCAGAGCCGGCAATGTTATGAACCATGCCGTCAGGGTCTCTCAGGCAGCGAGCCAGTAAACTTCCCAACTGGCCCTTATTACCGCGCCTGTCTCTCGAGGTTCGGGCCAAGACCTGCGAGATGAGCGCCGAAAGTTTCGACACACAGACTCGCTTCATATGTCCGCCTGCCAGATCCTGACCCGCAAACATGCGGTCTGCAGTCCCTACCGTCGTCCCATGGTGCTCACTGCAACATGGTGTCGTTCTGCAACTCTTGGCATATCTATTCAGGACAACTTTGATGTGACCAACTGCAAGAGTTCGAATTGGCCAAAAGCTTCACGGCGTGCCTTGACGGGAGCACAAGCCGAAGCAGACTTTTTCTTTGGCTGTAGAAATCAGACTTGGACCTAGATCATTTTCGTTTCCCTAGCACACGGGAAAGGCGAGGGTTACAGACCGACTTCTACTGTAATTCATGCCACCAAGACGGGACGAAGGTCAGGTGCGCATATCTGAGGCATGTGTTAGCCCGGCCTGAACGGCACAGTCGTCTCACAACTGTCTGCAAGCCACCTCAGCGGCGTTCAAACGCCACCTTATTATTCGCCGATGCCGTCTATTCCCGTGTGGAAGGTCGAGCCATATCTGCAGCCCCCTGTAGTCACTTGGTTCTGGCCGCGCCTGATCGTCGAGGTTTACTTCGGCTGGCCCATGTCAGACTTCTCGATATCCCCGACGTATCGTCAGCAAGCACACGACCTTGCAAGCCACCGTCATACGCCGCTGAAGGGGCACGACAGCCGTGGCTCGCCGGACTCGGGCAATTCTCACGTGTTTAGCAGGCCGTCAAGCCACAGCTTCGCACCATTGCCGAAGATACCCTCGCTCTCGTCGCAAGTCCACCGGATCCTCGGCCAGGGAAGAAGCAAACACTGGCAGCGCAATCATGTTTTGCGTTCGACACGAGCTAAGCCTTGTCACACTCAGAATCACACAATTGATGTGCGGCTCGTTCTGGGTTCCGGGTGCCCACGCCCGAGAACCCAAGTAGTAGCAGCACAGCTAGCTCGTCGAGATCGCCACACGGTCTCCCACTGCTAGGCACATGCGGCCGTAGTCTTGCCGTGATATATCCATCATGTTAGAGAGCCCACACGCACCACGAAAGCGTTGTCGAATCACTGCGCTCCACAAATTGCATCTGCATGGCCGAACATACTCCGAATCTTGATATCTGTGTTGGCAAATGCAATCAGTCACACAATGCTACTCCTTTCGGAGTCGGCGGCCGCTCTTGCGTCTGCGTGTACCCCAAGCCTGAATGGAGGCGACCCCAATCACCACCTGCGTCGAGGACCGACTCCAATGCCCCGAGCACTTGGAGATGGACCCTCCCTTTCCCTTCTTTTCGTCTCCAACCCAAGCCAAGGAGCGTCATGTGGTTCCCATTTGGAGATGATGGGAGAATCCCTGTGGGCCCCCAACATGTCCCAAAGCTCAAGAGAAACCCCTGGTCCCCTGTCTTCCCCAGACTTTTACAGAATTTGGAAAAGTGTCGGCCCCCCCTACATACCCGCCTTCATCTCCGAACAGGGTAGCGATGGTCGACTGTGCGGCACCGGGACTTGGATGGTCTCGCGGAATTGATTTCTCCAAATGGTGACACCCACAATAAGGGGAAGATTACTCCAATGCGAGACTTCCTCGAGAGGCTGACATGGTAGCAGTATTAATGATGGGGGTTGGTGATGCCCGATCGCAGAGGATGGGACTGCGGTTACCATTGACTTTTTTTCCACAGGTCCTCGCTCGAATTGGATCGAGTATCGCCTGAATTGCAACCCTCCCCAGTCCTCGACGCTCATCCTGGGACGGACATCGGGCAGCCGAGAGGGAGCTCTGGTCTCGTCCTGGTCTGTGTTGACCTTGGACCCTCCCTCCCCAATGCCTTTCTGGGATCTGGGATCAAGACCCCACAAGCGACGATCACCACGCAGGCTGACATGACATCCTGTGGAACGACTTCGTGACTGACCATGCTAATCGAACTTTGCTCAACATCTTTCCTGCCGCAAGGCATTATCGTTGCTTTTCACGTGCAGGGCAGACATGCTGCGCTGACGTGGAGCAGAAAGCTTCCTGCCATACCTCTGGGCACAGGCTCCCTGATCAAGGCGCAGTAACGGACGGCTACATCGAGTAACTCGAGGAGCTTGCCTTTTCCGGACAGGCTGGTCCTCCTCCAATTTCGCCACCCTCACAGGGAAGAAGCTTTTGGGGAACAAGAACTCTCTGACACGGCGGCTTCGTTTGTCAGTGATTACACAGGACGTCATTTTTAGAATTGCCCCAGCGTCATTGGCTCGCCAGCCCAGGTTGGAGGTGTACAGTCTTCCACCCTTTTTGTTTAACTACCGCTGGAGTAGTCACAAAGGTGGTGTGTCTATGTATGTGGGGGAAAGAGCTAACACACAGCAACGGAGTGCTACTTGCTACGGGAGCCCTGCCTATAGTACTTTTACCCCGGAGAAAAGGGGCTCCCCAGGATTGTCAGTCCAGGATGCGGGATGTGGGGATCGATGCTAAACGAACTGACGAACCACTGCCAACCCCAGCGAGTTTTCTCATTACGCAGCAGGTTGTATCCCATCGGACATGATCCGCTGCCTTGCTGCGCGGCTAGTGCTGATGCGTCGCAACTTAACATACTACTATTCCAGTGCCGGATACTAAGAAAGGAACGGCGCCATCGAGAGCCAGCTGGGCCCGTTGGCGACCAGGAAACATCCTGCTTCCCGCTTGGCATTTGCAAAGGCCCTTTGACCACCGGTTCTGGGCGTCAGGCTGGTCGTCTTGGGAGTTTGTTTCCAGGCACTGACTGGCAGGACTGGGTGGGCACACACCTCACGTGCACCACCACTGCTCAGCACCAGGGTCGAGATTCGGGAGGTTGGGATTGACCTCATCCGATAGTGACGGAGATCTGATATACCCACCATTATTCCCGTGGCTTCGGCGGTACGGAAGCGTTGCCTTCTTTTCCAACGTGGCAGGGGCGTGGCAAGCCGCACCGGTCCCTTGCCTTTCCCCCATGCAGCCCTCTCTCCGCTGCGGGAGAACGTTCAGAAGCTGAGGGTTTTTCTATGCCCTGATTCTCCCATACAGAGCCCGAGCTCGGACCCGTCGCCGGCTTTCCTCTTCGAGCACGCACACGGTGCAGGTTGCTGGGTGGTTGGCTGGTGGCGCTGGCAAAGCAGTTTACGTATCAGGTGAGCCTGCGAGCGGGACCCCCCACCCGGCAGCCAACCAGCACAGACACCGGTCTGGAAACCCTTCCGCGTCGGAGCTGCACCGAGCGCCGATGATCTTGGGCGGAAGTGGGAAAGGCCGATGGGACGACCTTTTTTAATTCTGCGCAGAGCCGCAGACCAAGCTAAATGCTGCTGTCGCCGTCGGAAGAGGAAAGTGATATGCTCTTGCATCCCGGGGGAGGGTGGTGGGATGGACAGTTGCCAGGCTCAGGCCTTTTCCGCTTCCGTTCCTGGCTTCCGTACAGTGTGGATGTGTTGAAGCATGGAAAAGAGGGTTTCTGGACGACATTGATCGTCAAGGAACGATTCGTGATTGGGAAAGTCCGCCCGTGCCTGCAGAGAGACGAGAAATTTGACAGCTCACATTGCTCGACAACAGAAATAGCATCATTGTCTTCTGTTCCTTGGAGCCAGCCAGTGGCAGCCCGCGTTGGACCACCCCCGGGGGCTACCACACTGGGGCAAGCAGGCGGGATCAAAGAAAGGCCCACTCACTATGGGACTCTCCGACGATAGCCCGGGGATCCAGGCTAGGCCGGGCCCCTGGGCTTCTGGGCTTGGCCTACCAGCTGTTTGTAGCTTAGCCCATGTCGCCGGCGGCGCGGTCGTGGGGTGATTGTCGGGGACGGCAGAACGCCGGGTCTTTGTGTCCGAGTCGGAAGCCGCACTGTGAGATGGGTGAAAGGCAGCTGCATGGTCTGGCTGATGGGTATCAACATGTTACTGCCTCGCCGTCATGTTCGCTGTGGGCGTACGGAGGACCCACGGGCACAGGAATATGACGATGGTCGACAGATGTGGAGCGTTGGACCAGCAGCTCGCAGCAGCTATAGCAAGCTCGCAGCTGGGACGCACTGCACATGCCACACACTCTCCACGCTGCAGCAGAAGTGGGCGTTTTGCAGCAGTGGCGAAACGATGGTGCATGCAGGCGGGCGGGCGGTCGGTTCTGGAGTGACGAGGCGGGCCCGGTTGACTCGAAAGTGTTTACCCCGGCGGCCCTGCGAGGCGACACGCCTCGCGATCGAGCATCTACTACTAGCCAGTCTGCTCGTGAAACTAGCAGGCTGACTTCACTGCTACCGGCCGCCTGCAGGGCAGCTGGGTGTCAAGAGCTCAGGCCAAACGTGCAGTGCATGAGACGGGGCGACTGCGGCTCTGCAGAGGCCTGGCTGTAGTAGTTGCGCGGTTGGCTTCTAGCGGGTGCAGACTAGATCATCGAAGACCACACACCGGAAGTGCGATTTCGAGACTAGCAACGGCTTACCAAAATACATCACTCATCAGGGCGAAACGAATCTGTCTGATTGGCTGCTACCACACAAATGTCTTCGACCACGGCGCAGAGCAATTCAACGGCTGGCCCATCGGACCCTTATTTTCTTGGGTTCCCGGCCCCCGGTCTTGGACTCGAGAGGCTTGGGGGCAAATGACACCGCACTTACATTAGTGCCAGGCGCCGGCTGCCTACGCGCGTGCTAGCGAAGGGACGCTATGGTGGCCAACTCGTCCCACACGTTCATCAAGTCTTTGATTGATCGAGTGCAAATCAGCACCGTTTCCAGAAGACTGGTTAATAATGAATGATATTAACAGCAACTAGCAGCTAGCAGTCAGTGGCTTGAAAATTATTTTACCCGACGGCTGTGACCGGCGGTTTCTGTTCGTTGTTCCGATCGAACGTTGCATATCCTCGCGCTGTCAACGCTCGAGCCCCCCGGAACCATCTCGTCGGGGCGATGTCGATCAACAGCGGACGACATTGCATTCGTCGGAGAAAATGTGAACAGGGACAACGGCACCTTCTCGTGGGTTCTGGGGTTGTGAACAATGGCACAAGGGAAGGGGTGTAAAAACCCTTTCCCATGAGCCAAGGACGATCCCCCAACCTTTGCACGGTTGGCGCGCCACCTTGCCATCTGCAACGGGCGGCATGACGGCACTTGAGAAAAAGCACGAGATGATCAACAGTGTAGTGATGAAGAAGGAGGAAATAGATTGTCGCCCGTGCATTTCGTATCGCAGTGGCATCGCTCGCATCGCGGTCGCATGGCACATCGCATCGCATCGTGGCTGCGTGCGTGCAGTGGCTGGGCGGCAGGGCGGGCACGACAATTTCTAGTGCTTCTGTGACGGCTTCCAAGATCGCCGCCATGCAGACGTACGGAGCCTATCTGGCCACTATGCAGTCATTCCGGGTGACGATGCATTCGCGGATTTCACGGGGAAAAGAGGCGTCTAGGGGACTAACAGCAGCGCACTGAGACACCACCACCAACTTTTTTGACGCAGCGGTTTGATGGCGAGTCCCTTCTGGCACACATCGCGGGCTGCGGATCCAGAACAGTGACGCCACGACAGCTCAGGGTGCATACACCACCCGCCCGTCCGACCTGCGTGCTATGTCGTGTGTCTTACGCCTCGCCTAGGTGCACACAGTAGTATCCAGTGCCTTCTGGTCCCCAGACTACAGTACAGTATCTGACGACGTAGGTGGCCTACCGAGGTATCTCGCCCATCCCACCCAAACCACCCCAGCCACCCACCACCTGAATTGATATCTAGCAGACTGCAGTCAGAGCGTGCATGCATTGCATATTCCTCCCTCCACCACCCACAACAGTACAGCAATGCCCATGCTGGGACCTTCCCCACACGATCTTGGCGCGCCCTTCAACCTTGCCCCAGGGGTCCTCTTGAAGAAAGAAGACCCTCCCGAGGGCCCCAAGGCTAGCTAGTTCTGCGGTCTTGCAGACAGACATGCAGCCCGTCCTGGCCCGCAACGGCTGAACGGTCGGAGGGCAACTTGGCCCAACACACAAGGCCCCCAGCCCACCAGCCACGGGAGGATAGCTTTGAAGCACACAATACGTACGTCATGGGTGGTACTGAGGCAGCTGGGGACTGGTTCGCTATTGGGGACCTGGGAACCTACTGCACACACACGTACAGTAGCGCTGGTGTGTGGCCCTTTTTTTCATCTCTACTGCCCTTGCCCCTTGTCTCTCACTGCCTGCCTGCCTGCCTCCCTGCCTCCGATGCGACCACCGGATCGCCCGGGCCAATTCATCTCATTCATTCACTTTCATCTATCCATTCACCAACGAGAGGCGAGACAGCTTGGGGGATGGGCTGGAGAGTGTGGTTGTACGCATTGGGCCCTCGCTGCTTTGACTACTGTAGGCGTGGTTACGCTGTCGGCCGGGTTGGTTTCTATTCGCATTTGAGGTTCGTTCACGTCGGATGCTCGGTTTGTGTCGGGCGGAAACCAAAACGCAGTGCGGATTACACTGCTAGCTTGTTTAACGAGCTGCTTGCTGTTTGTTGCTTATTGCTCGCTACTGTTCCTGGTCACGACAGGCATGTCCCCCCAGGTCTACGGGCCCGTATGGGTGTTGGGGTCTGCTTATTAGGCCGCCTGGGTACGGTAGCAGCATCGCACACCTAGGGCTGCCCGGGCTCGATCATTCGGCGGCTACAGCTCCCGCCTCACACACACCTAACAGATATCTGCGATCTTCATGGCTTGCTTACCCTCCTACACTTTGACTCACTAACACACGCGGCAGCCACAGAATGACTGCAGTCCTGTAGCTTAGGTCTTACTCGACCTGAGCCGGGCGATCAGCGGCAATGGAAGCAAGAGAGACACAGGTGAGATGCAAGACACACACACACACCTAGACCACACGCACGCACACACCTTAGCTAGCCAGCCAGCTAGCCCGCAGGGCGCCCTAAGCTTTCATGCGCCTGCACATCACCACTGCTCTTACACCAATAACCACTGACACACATACTGCATCTTTTTCCCTCCCGGCCCCCGGAGTTTCCCATAGCTTGCTTGCTTGCTTGCTGCTGCTGCTGCTGCTCCTGCACGCGGGCCAACCGGTCAGCAAACGCAAGAATGCTGTGCGACGATGCAGAGCCGTGCAGGGCCCCGATGGAGAAATCCTCTTTCCCTCCATCGGTTGGGACCATGGTCGAGCGTAGTAGGCCTGGTCGCCTACTCCCCGTTGCCTCCTGCCGTTAGCTACGCACATCACACAGCTTTTTTCATATTCTCTGTGGGAATATATAGTACCGTACATGTATGCCCAGGCTTGAATTGATGATCTGGCGTGTGTCATTTGTCCTTAAATCACCGAGTACCTTTCTACGATTGATTGCTTGTCCCTTGCGTCTTGCCTAACCATGCTGCCGCCGCGGCCCACTCCCCTGCCCAAGACATTTTCCTCTTAGAGGGTGCGTGTGAGTGCGCCGTTGTGCTACCCCACGCGCACCTTGGTTTAGCCCCGGGTTTAACGGGAGACGCATGGTGTTGATCGAGGGCCGGCGTAAGGGCGGGACCTCGGGGTGAAGGTGCGCGAGTTAGTGTTTTTGATATTCCAGAATTGTGGCTTCTATATCGCCACCGCGGCTCTCTTTTTGCTTCCATTGACCGAGGCATTTGTGCTGTTCATGTTTGCTAGAGCCTCTGAGAGTGGCCTGGCTACTTGTAAAGATTTAGCTACAGTTCGAGAGAGTCCGCTTCCTGCGTGTCATTTTGTGGCTGCATCGAGGCAACGAAGCGAGGTGAGAGGGAGATGCCAGCCATACACACACCTACATGGAATCTCATCTCCCTATATGTAACCTCAGCGAGGTGATCTAGGGGTAAATGTGTGTGCATGCGTGTGTGTATGTGAGTAGTGTGGCCGCCGCCCGGCGCCGCCTCCGCCGCCGCATTGTAGATGCGTCCCAGGTTCTTTATTGTAGGACCGCAGTAGTCAGAAGGGGGTGTTGTATCTGCTACCTAAATAGGTAGTGTGTAAATGCCGTGCAACTCGAACTGGGGACAGCGTTGAAGAACATGTGATTTTTTTCTCCCTCTGTCTTGGTCCCGCTCAACGGAGATGCAGGTGGACCCCTTGTTCCTGCGACTGCAGTGTACATTGTGGAGGAGGGTCTTTGATGAAGCAGTTGCACCGTAGATGGAATTCATATGCATGCGGACTTTGCTTTGGGATGGAGCCAGTTGTGGAGCTTGAGTGGCATGTGATGCGATGGGACCTGTTGGGGGATTTCACGTTATGTCTTCATGTACTTTGCCTAAATGCTGTTTGGTAATCTCTGGAAACTCTGGGATCATAAGTATGGCGAGTTCGGGAGAAATTTCGAGTGCAACTTTGCGAGATACTGATTGGATGTATTCATATAGAGTATTATATACATGGCGATGATTATTCACATGGCTACCCGCTCTCTTTAAGTTGCATTGAGACACGTTGGGTAATTTTTGACAAATTTGGGATGTGAAATAGGAAATAACTTACCATATTCAAACAAATAAAATTCAGAGAGATACTACCTGCTTGTATGTCAGTGAAAGGGACTCAGGTTGAGCTGAACTACAGCTCGATCAGATCTTCTTCCTCCTCAGTCGCGCGCACTTGGGTGGCTGATGGCACATTCGGGAGACATGAGTAATACTCACCACGGCTTATAAACCGCCCGCGGCTGTCATGGTACCAGGCCATGTCATTGAACACCCAACGGCGGTGCCAGCCCCGGGGAAGGGGACCACGGACTACACCGTTTCTTACAATGCTCTCCCCCCAAGAGAAGGCGTAGTCCCAGACAGATTCTTCTCTTTGGATCCCGCTTGAATTCTCCTCGAAGTACATCAGGAATCTCCTCCTTCTACTTTTTATGGCAAATGTTTCCCATTTTAGTAAGAATGTGCTTATTATTTGGGTTTTAGTAAGAGTTAATTTGTAAGTTAGTCTATAAGTAAATTAAAATCTTAAAAATACCTCCCTGCTTTATTTAATATACTATTAATAAGATAAATGTAAAGCTTAAATCCTATAATCTTATTTTTCTAAAAGTAGAAATATTACTTAGTTAAGTTACTTAAAGTATTACTTAAATTATTACTAATCTTGCCTAAATTCTTAATTATAAGAGCTTTATTTATATTCTCCTTAAGCTAGCATAATATATATCTATTTTACTAGTCATACTTAGTATATAGATAATAGTAAAACCTATACTTATTTTCCTCTAAAGTAAATATAACCTTAGCTATAATATGCTTTCCTATAAGTAAGTAAGACTTAATTATATTAGCCATATTATAACTTATATATTTACAGTACTAGGCCAGGCCTTGCTACTTTAGAGTAGTACTATGGCTACTAAGATAAGGAATGCGCTCTGGTTTCAGAATATAATAGCTACCTTAAATAAAGGGAGCCTCCTTAGCTATAGAATATAAAGTATAACTTAATAGAGCACAATATAGGAACAAACGCTAGCCAAAATACTAAACAACAGCCTACTATAACATAAATCAACCCTAGACCCTATACATAGTCTAAACCTACCTTTAATAATATAGATTCATAAGATCTAAGAAGTAAAGGCCACTAAGGCCTAGCAACACAAATACTAATTAACCCTACTATAACCCCACCTCCTATACCCATAAGTATCCCTAATAGCCCTATACCTTACAAATAATACCTACAAGCTATAAACTATAGTACTTTATTATTTATACTTCTACCCCTAACCCTAATATAATAAAGCATAAACCCTAAACTTAAATACTTCTATAAAAATACCTTTTTACCTATCCTAATAGCATAATAGTTAACTATAGCTACTATAATACTACTATAAACAAGCTTTAGTATAAAAGTACCCTTAACTATAGTAATACTTAACCCCTACCTATAATAGCTTTATAGCCTAGCATTTATAAACACTAATACATTAATAGCTAGCTATATAAAGAGCACTAACTAGTCATAGCACTAGTACTAGGGCATAATTATTAGCATAAGATTATATAGCATACTAAATAACTACTTAGCCTTATTTCCTTTATCTTAACTAAGCTAAACTATTAAAAGCTAAAGCAGCTAATACTAAAACTAAACTACCTTATTATAGCAAGCTATAGGATAGAAAAGTAAAAAGAATTACTACTAAGAACTCTACTAAGAAATTATAGCAAAGTATAATAATACTAGCTACTAGTAAGTATATATAGAGGTTTTAATATAAGCCCTTTCTTTTATACTTAACTACTCCCTAATATATAATATACTATTAGCCCTAGACAAAAAAAGCATAAGCTATCTTACCTAATAAATAAAAAGAATCTAAGATATACATCTTTATAAGATTAAGTATAAGGTAAGCTATATAATCCTAGTACTTAAAGCCTATATATAGGCTAGTATACAAGATAATAGTAATATTAAATATAATCTTTATAGTATACTATAAGCTTTTAGTAGTTATTAAATTTTAGAATATAGAATATAAAAATAAAAAGAATAAGAACTTAAAAAATAAAACTTAAATAATAAAACTTAAATAATAAAACTTAAATAATAAAACTTAAATAATAAAAGCTTAAAGAACTAAAACCTAAAGAAGAATAAAAAAAAGGCTATAAATTAAATTTTAAAAACTAGGTAATTAAGAAAAGACTATTAAAAATAAAGAAAAGCTTATAAACTTATATTTTACTTCTCCCTTAGTATCTAGTCTAAGTAAACTCTCTTATTCCTAAATGCCTATATAAAGAAATATTAAGCTTCCCTAATTTCTAAAACTATAAAGTAAGCTAATACTAGTAGATATTAGTTAAAGCTAAAAAGCATTATACTATATCTCCTCTAGCTTATAAAAAAAACATACTTATACTTATAAACTATAGCTTAGCTAATATTAATAAATTAAAAACCCCTTATAGAATATTAATCTTTAATAAAGCTACCTACCCTTATTATAATAAGTAGCTAGAATATAAGTTAAGCTCTACTTTACTTCTTTAATATCTAATTATCTACTTACCCCTACCTTATTAAAAAGACAAACTTAAGGCTCTTTATAAAGAAACCTAGTATATAAAAAGCACTTATATAAATAAATAAAGAAGGCATACTAAAAAAGATTTATTAAAAATAAAAAGACACTCTAATATATAGTATAGCCAGAATATATAAGGTAAAACTACCTTAAAGCCATCCTATTTAAACTCCTATATATAATTTAAATAAGAATTAACTATAATATAAGATATACCTATAAAGAAATACATTTTAAATTACTAAAATATTAAAAAAAGGTATAACCCTAAAGAAAGGTATATTATAATTAATAAGAGTAACAAAGAACTATATATTTAATAAGAAGTCTAATAAAATAAGACTATTATAACCTAAATATATATAAACATAGCCTTACATATAAATATAGGCAAAGTAGGAAACCAAACTTCCTTAAATAGCAATAATAAATAAAAGAAAATAAGCTTAAGGGCCTAGCTATATATCTATACTATACCTACCTTTAAGTTACAAATAATACTATACTAAGTTTAGTAGTACTAAAATAAAATATTCTTTTAGGGGCCAAGATTAATACCTATATATACCTAACTTGACTGTATTGGACTGCTATGCCTCTATATTTATAGCAGCTTGCTGTATTTTGCTAAGTAAACTACTGCATTTATCAACCCCCCCCCCCTACTATACAAATTGCCCCCTTACTAGAGCTCCTTAGAATTAAGAAGGCATTAAAGAATAAGTAATTATAAAGGGGTATATTTCTAATATATTTGCTCCTCTATTTGCCCTTTTAGCCTCTAAGTACTACCTAGTAGGTATTTTATATATAGCAAGAAGAAGAATAAAGGCTTATTATAGCATTTAATATAAACTAAGCTATAAGAAAGTAAAAGGTACATTAAGTCTAAAACAAGATAGTAATTAGGCCTAAGGTACTAGTAGTATAGTAAAGTTTATACTAAATTCTTAAAATACTAGTACTAAGGTTATTAAATAGGATTTAGAAAAGGTATTAGTAAGTAAGAGTAAGGAGTAAAGGAAGAAAGAATACTTAATTATAATATCTAAGCCTAATACTTAACTAAGATACCTTACTAGCTTAGCTAGCTAGGCTTAGCATCTTAGTTAAGCACTAAGAGTACCTAATATAGGACTATATCTCTAGCTTAGCTAGGCTAGTCTTTAAGCCCTAGTTTATTATACTTAGTAAGTAGTTTTATTCTTAATTTATATATATATAAAGCTATATATAATCCCTTTATATAGTAGTAAATAGTTAAAGACCTAGTATTAAGTAAAAAAAAAAATAAAAAAAATAATACTAATTATAATAGCTTAAAAAAACATCTTTAGCCTATAGCTAAGAAAATATAAATAACCTTATAATAGCTATATAGTAAAAACTACTTTTATATTACTATAAATTAAAAATATAAGTAGCCTAAAAACTAACTTAAAGTTTAGTAATTTAGTTATAAGGCAAAGACTAAATTTATTTTAATAAGATTTCTTTATAAAATATAATAATTCTATAAATATAGTTTTAGTTAAAATCTTTCTTTCTTTATATTTATACTAATATAAATTATAAGCTTTTAAGAAACCCTTACTAAGCAAGCTAATATAGTAATATAATAACTAATAACTATATTTAAAGCTAACTTTAATTATACTTAATAAGATTTCCTTAAAGAATAATATCCTTATAATAATATATCTTATTAATTATATAATTAACTACTACCTTAACTAACCCTACTAATAGCATATCCTAATAAGTAAGTATAGTTATACTACTAATACCTAGCTCTATTCCTTAGGTAGGTATAGTAACCTAACTATAGGACTTAAGTAGTAAGAGCTATACTACTAAGGTAGTAATATTTAACTTAATATTAATAAGAATTATATTAACCTTAGTAGCCTATTTAATAAGGAGACTAATAATACTATAAAAGAACTACTATATAATAAAGATATTTATTACTAGCTTTAACTAGATATAGAATAGCTATAATGCATTATAGGATAATTATAGTAAAGGCTAGCTATAAAGTAGGTAGTATAAACCTACCTATTATACTATAGCTAAATTCTCTAGCAACAATATGCCCTAACCTAGCACTACAATAATACTATCTATAAGTAGCCAAAGGTACTTCTCTACTACATTCCTTACAGTACTAGTATAGCATAGCAGATTAGAGACTACTAACTTAGACATGTTTAGCAATAGTAGCTAAGGGCTTAATAATTAGCTAGCATTACTATACATTAGGTACTACAAGATAGCCTTAATACTTCTAGTCTTCTACTACACTATACTAGCCTACCTATAGCTTATACCCCTTATAAATTCTAGCTACCTAAGCTTATAGGCAAGGCCCTTAAGGCCCTAAATAGTAAGCTTATATATATACCCTATAAGTCTAAACTTAAAGGCTAGACATTTATATTTAAGTATAGTAAGCTATAGTAGCCTTAGGACTAAGTAGTATAAATTAATAAGCTAGTACTTTATACCTATAATAATAGCAAGTTCTATATTAAAAACAGTAAGCCTATATATAAATAAGTTAGTTAGTAAGTCTAAGTTATAAATTAGCTACTAAGAAAAAAAAGCATAGTACCTATATACTTAGTTATATTAAAAAGGCCTAAGCCCTACCCTAAGATTACCTTAAGCATAGTTAGCCTAGTATAAATCTATAAGATTAGCCTTATAAAGAGTTTAAATAAGTCTATATAAAGTAAGTTACTTCTTAACTTATCTTAATACTAATACTACTAGATCTATAACAAGTAATAGTCATAAAGAGTTTTAGCTACTATAAATAAACTATAAGCATGTTCTAATAGAACATTATAGAGTTAGGCATTAGCACTAAGGGCAATATACCTACCATAAGCCAAAGAAAAGGCATATAGCATATAGGTAGTAAAGGCAAAGCTAGTAGCCAAAACTAGTACCACCCTAGATACCTCTAGGCCAAGCTATAGTAGTCACTATATTATAGCAGGTACCTAAACTTAGCCCTATAGTAAGTTAACTTATTTCATCTTTTAGTATTAGTTAGTTAGCTAAAGTAACCTAAATTAATTTATTATTAAGAAGCTATTTATAGCTAGCTAATATAAGTATATATATCTCTCCTTTAATTAAAAAAAAAGTTTCTTCTTTAGTACTATATATACTTAAAAAGTTATACTTAATAATATTTTTACTAATACCTTTATTTAATATACCTACTTATCTTATCCCTATATAGTATACTTTAACTTAGCTAATAAGTAAAGTAATTATACTAATTAGTAAGCCTAAGTATAAGTAACTTTAGGGCTATAAAAGCCCTAGCTTAAGCCTCCTCTTCCTAA
This sequence comes from Diaporthe sp. HANT25, assembly GCA_013435955.1. Classification (NCBI taxonomy): domain Eukaryota; kingdom Fungi; phylum Ascomycota; class Sordariomycetes; order Diaporthales; family Diaporthaceae; genus Diaporthe; species Diaporthe sp. HANT25. The sequence continues at coordinate 390,207 of JACBFG010000015.1, read as the reverse complement.
AAAGTATACTATAAGTAATAAGTTATTAGGCTATACCCTTATCTATAAAGCCTCTAAGTAGGTAATAAAAGAGAAAAAAAAAACCCCTAAAAATATATTATTTAGTAATAGCTCTAGTTATAACCTTTTAAATTCTTTATAGCCTAGTAATACCCTATTTTCTTTTATCTTATTACTAGCCTATATATATACTAGTATAAAAGTACTATAGGCTTAATATAATACTTAGGCTAATAGCTTCTTTAACTAGTAATAGTATTAAAATAATATTTACTATAGTCTATCTTTTTCTTTTTACTTCTTGCTTATTTAAGCTAAATAATACTCTAGCTCCTTTTACTTAATTTATATCCTTAGCTACTATATAAGAAGAAAGAAAGTAAAGGCTATAAATTACTTAATACCCTTATTATAAAAAAGAATCTAACCCTTTAGCATTTAAGCCCCCTTGCCTAAAATAAGCACACAGAACTCAGTAAAGGTTTATTAGCTAGTACCTACCTTATTATCTATACCCACTAAACTAAAAAAGCTAACCCAACTTATAAAAAGTTAAGGGCATTAAGGTTACTATACTTATTTATAATAAGGGATAAATAACCTAAATACTCTAGCTAAAGAAGTCCTACTATATAATATACTAGTAAATAGCCTACTATAAGGTAATACTAAATAATATCTTAGTTATTACCTATATTAATAATAATAAAATAAAGTAGCTTATATTTAAAAACCTTAAGAAGTTTATTAACTACTACTTTCCTAAAAACCCCCTATTCTAGGCCTATATATACCTAAAGATTATTACATTAATACACTACAAGTTCCATATACTTAATACTAAAAACCACATTATTATTTATAGGGATCTAATAAAAAAAGTTAGTATTTACTAGCTACTATTAACTAAAAGCATCCCTCTTTTATACTAAAATAGTAGCTAAAAGGCTATAAACCCCTAGCTATAGTAGTAATACAAGCATATTATCAAAGGCCACTAACTACTACAAGAAGGCACCATATAGCCTTAGCCCCTATAAATACTAGCTACCTAAGCTTCTTATAGCAACTAAAATTACATTCCTACCTAAAAGCATCTAAATAACCCTATAGTAAACTAGTAGGCCCTAGTACTATTACTATTATATACTAGTTATAGCTTAGATATAATATTATTATTTAGTATAACCTTAATATCTAACTTAATAGACTTTTCTAGCCTAACTAACTTTTCTAGCTTAACTAACTTCTATAGCTTAACTAACTCCTATAGCTTAATAAACTCTTATAGCTCTCCTTTCTCTTAAGACAAGCTAATAATAGGCTATAATTAAAACAGTATATTATAAAGCTAGCACTAGGCTCCTTTAAGCCAGAGTAATATAAAGATAACAAATTTACTACTTCTTTTAGAGTTTTAGCAAGCAAAGGGTACATATAATCTTTACTAGTATCTAGCTTACCTTAGCTAGTATAAACCTTTATACCTATTTAGCTATACCTATAAGTCTACTATACCCTTTAGCCCCAAAGACTATTACTTAAGGGTCCTAGGGGGTTTACTACTAAATATACTATCTTATAATATTAATATAAAGCAGTACTACCCTAATAGTACCTAGAACCTACTACTTATAATAAGTATAGGTAGCATAGGCCTATATACTCCTATACTTAGCAAGTTAGCAAGAAAGCATAAGTAGATAAAGGAAAAAGAAGTTAGAGACTAAAAGCTTATTTAGGTAATCCTAAAGGGCTTAGTAGGTAAAAAGAATAAGGGTCTACTACCTTTCTCTTATTAGCAATACTAATTAAATATCTTTATACTAAAGTCTTTAAAATAATATAACTAAGTAATTTAAAAGCTTACCCTTTAAAAAAAGCTTAGTATAAACAATACTTAATAAAATTTATAAAAAAGGAACCTAAGGAGATTTTAAAGCCTAAAATATAATTTAGTATTACCTTTAATACTTTCTTATAAAAAGTATATATATAAATAAAGGGCTTTAGGTAAGTATACTATATAATTTAAGGGGAAAATAGAACTAATAATATTCTAGGCTTAATAAAAATAAATAATTTAGGTTAGCTAGCTATATTTAAAGTAACTAAGCTAAAAGGTTAATATAGCTAATACTTAAAAATAAGACTATAAGCAAAGCTTTAAGTAAATAAAGTTTAATTTAAATAATATTAAAAACTTTATTAATAGTACTAAAAAGTAATATAGTAAATATATATTAAAAAGCTTCTTTATAAAATAAATAAAAACCTATTTTTAGAATTATTTAATAAATAGTATAGTAAATACTTAAAGACCTAGTATTTAATACTATATAGTACTAATAATAGTATATTTATAAATATAGTTAACTTAGAGTTAAAATAGTTAGCCTTATAGTAGCTATATAAATAAAGCTAGTTAAAATAGCTTCTACTAGTACTATATACTATTATTATAAGAATTAGCTTAAGTAAAAGCTATATATTATAAAGTAATATAGTCTTTTAATATATATAAGATATAATAGTTTAGAACTATACCCTTAATTACTATCTTTATTCCTTCCTATTTATTTATATATATAAGATCTAAAAAAGGCTATTATTATAGTAAGCTAATACTATACTTAGCCTTTATCTATATAGCTTTTAACTTAAATAAATAACTTAAAATACCTAAAACATTTTCCTTAAAAGATCTAGTAGACTTCTTTAAAAAGGCTAAAACCTTATTAGAAAGCTATAAAAAAGAGATTTATTATATATTATATAATAATAATATATAAAAATCTTAAATTATAAAGAAGAAGGCTAAAGCTAGTCTTAAGGCTCCTTAAAAAGAAGTAAGAATCCTAGACTAGTTGTTATAATTATAAAGAGGCTAAAAATAGATAGTATATAGTAGAAGATGTACTAGAGTAGTATAGCTTGATTAGTTAAAGGCTAGTAGCCTTAATTAGTAATGGTTATTATACCTACTAGATCCTTAGCTAAGTTAGCTTTAGTAGCTATATTAAGTTCTTTATTATTTCCTAATATATTTAAGCTACTTAGTAAATACTATATTGTATATAGTAAAAGAAGATTAATATAGTATTACTAAATACTAAACTATAAAAATATAGCTATATATAAGCTAACTTTAGTTTTATAAGTAACTAGTATACTTTTTAAATAACCTTTTAAATACTAATAATAATCTAGATTAATAATTTATAAGAACCTTATAAGGCAAGGATTAATTTATAATAACCCTAGTAATAAAAGTAATAATTTTAGTTATTGTTACTCTAAAGCTATAAGAACTTTTTTAGGACTATTTATAAAAAGCTCTAGCCTTTAAAATCTTTTTATTTTCTATATAGTCTTAATTTAACTAACTTATTAAAGATTAATAAAAGGTCTCTTTTACCTTAGCTAAGCTAAAGTAATTCTTTATTTAAGAATAATAAAGAATATAAAGGTTTAAGTAATAACTTATAATAAACTCTAATTTAAGTATATTTTTAGCCTTATAAGATAAAAAAGATAAGTTTATATATAAGTATAATTACTTATAAAGATCTGCCCTTAACTAATATATTTTATCTAATTAAGTATAATCCCTCCTTTCTTAAAAAAAAAAATATAGCATACTATAGAGTAGATTTTTATAAATATTAGTTCCCCTTAAGCTTAAGCTATAAATTTACCTAATATAGCTAGCTTTATAGTTTATAATATTATAACTAATTATCTTACCTTACTTATTATTAGAGTTTCTTAAAGGCCCTATTAAGATAACCTAATAATAATAAGGTTAAATAAATATAGTATTTAAAAGGCTTAACTACTACTTACTTTCTTTATTTAAAATATTGCTTATAAGATTAGTATATTAAGACTATTTATTTTACTTTATTATTAATTAATATTCTTAAGGGCCTTACTAAGATCTAATAATAATAAGGTAAAATAAATATTCTTTATATTTAATAACTTTAGTTTTATTATTTATAATTTTACTTAAAGTAATATCTATATAGACTTCCTTTAACTCTACTTTGCTTATAATACTTACTTTATAATCTATATTACTAAAGCTTGTTTAAAGACTAGCTTATATTATTTTATATGCCTTTTTATAGTATTAATATAATAACTACTTTTAGAAATAACTAATTCTTTACTAACTTACTAATAAAGCTAAGAAATATTTAAGGCCTTATAAAAACTTCTTAGGTTTATTAATAAATTTTAAGTAAAGTTATATATTAATTAATTACTTATATCTTAGTATATACTATAAGCCTATATTGTATTAATAACTTTTATTTATAAAAAGTATTCTAGTTAATAGCCTTATTTAAAATCCTATAAAACCTTTTTCTAATAACTACCTTATTAGAAAATAGTTTTTAATACTTAATTAGTATAGCAAAAAACTACTTATACTTCTTTCTTTTATATATACTTAAATATACTTATAGTAAGGTAAGGGTACTTTAAAAGGATTAAGAGTTAACTATAACTTATACTATATACTACTAAGTATAAATAGTATTATAGATAGCTAATTTATTTTACTACTAGCTACTTATAATATAAATATATATAGTATAAGGATTTATATAAGTAATTAATCTCTCTTTTACATTCTATTCTTTACTATATAACTACTACTATAAAATTTACTAAATTAGCTTTTTTAAGACCTTTTTTATATAATTTATAATAGGTAGCTTAGTAGTATAGTAGTAAATAGCAATACCTTAGTATGCCCTTATAGCTTAAACTATCTTTACTTAGATTAATTTTACTTTAATAGGTATAATAATAAGTCTTATTAATCTCTATACTATATAATAGATTTAGCCTAGTCTAGCCTTTATTTAGCCTCTAAGCCTACCTTTAAGCAATAAGATAATATAAAAATACATAAATACTAGGCCTTTATCTTTATAAGTTACTAGTAATATTAAAGGCTATAATATATTATATAAGTTAACTATTAATTTATTCTAGCTCTTAAAAAGAATCTTTTCCTATTACTTGTTTAATATAAAAGCAGCTATTTAAAGGGCTAATGTACTTATAATACTATAATGTATTAGTAATTACTACTATAACTATACCTATAGTAATACCTAGAACTACTATGCTTTGTATTTAAGAAAAAAACTAGGCCTAATAGTACTATTTCTTCTCTTACCTTAAGTACTATATATAGCTCTTATAGCTTACTTATTTTATTCTATACTGCTATTACCTCTACTTATATCTTATTGCTAGTTAGTAGTACTTTATTATTTCTAGTATAGTATTTGCTTGCTTTTTCCTTAATCTTTCTCTATATCTTCTAAATTATCTACTTAATAGTTTTCTAGTATAAGAGAGTACTAGGGATTAGTTTCTAAAATACTTAAGCTTATAAGTAGTTAATGCAAAGGCTATTAAGGTAAATTACCTTTTTTTAAAGTACATTATATAAGTACTTAGGGACTCTAGTATAGAATAAAAGGATCTTAGCCTTAATTTAGGGTTTCTATATATAAAGTACATTGCTTATAGCCCTTTTTAAGGCAAGAAGGTACTTACTATAGAGCTTATTAATCTTTATATTAAATACCTCCTTAGCTAGCACTAGCTACTTACTTATTTAGGGTAGCATTATAGCTTAATATAGGTATAAATAGTAAGTTAGGCTATAGCAGTTATAAGATATAGTATAAGGAGTTATTTAGGTTAATTAAGTTATAGCAAGTTCTATAATTATTAAAAAGTAAGGTAGTAGCTTAACTAGTAATAATAGTAAGAATAATATATTAAGTACCTCTCTCTGCTTGTTCTACTAGGCTTAGGGTTTATTACTAGGCTAGGGGTCTTAGTAGTTATTATTAATTTTCTACTTCTTTTTTATTTATAGTATAATAGGAAGTAATAGTATTTATTACTTTAAGGCTAGCTTATATATTAGGTATAAGCTATTATAGTAAAATAGTTAGTACCTTATTTCTTATAAAAAGTAGTATTATAAGTAAATAATATTATTTTTCTTAAGTTGCCTTATTAATATTAGCCTTCTTTTATCTTTAATATAAACTTATATAGCTATATATAGGTACTTAATTAGTCTAAAGTAGGTTAAGTATTTACTAAGCTTCTTAGCTATATAAGCTATAATAAGATAAGGATATTTCTTTATTTAGTCCTAGTTTACTAGTTAGTTTATAGTAATAAGTAATATAAAGTAAATAATAATTAATTTATTAGTATAGAGAAAAGGAATCTTTATACTATTAAATACTTAAAAATAAAAAATCTAATACAAATAACTAACTAGAGCCTGTCCTTTAGCCTTAATAATAAGGTTAGCTACTATTTTACTAATAATACCTAATATACCTATCTTTAGAATATATACTAGCATACCTAAGTATAGCTTTAAGAGCTTAGCTAAAGAAAACTATCTTTCTACTAAGCCTAATAATAGTTTATAAAATTATTATTACTATCTAGCTAGCTTAATTATAAGCTTTTTTATTTACTTTACTACTAAGTTTTACTCTTTTTACTCTTAAATAATATAGCTATAAGATTAGTCTTATAAGTAAAAAGTAGGATATAATTAGTTAAAAATAAGTAATAGGAGCTATAGTAAAGGCTACTAGAGCTAAGCTAATAAGCTACCTTGCTAGCTAAATATATAGCTTAGTCTTATAATAATTCTTACTAGGCTAGGTATAATTTACTAAATCTTATTTTAAGGGTTAAAGGGTAAGAATAAGGTTCTTATTTATTAGGTTTTATACATTACTATTTATATAAGTTCTAATAAGCTTTTTATTTTATTAATAAAAGGTAAGTATTTAGCTTATTATATTAAATCTTAGTATTAAAAGTAACTATAATATATATAGAATAATTATTTAACTAGTTATAGGTCTATAGTCTAGAATCTATAGGGATAGCCTATTCCTAAAGCTATAGGCTACTATAGCTCTTACTTAGCATTATCCTCCCTTTAGGAACTACTCTTTCTTACTTATTAACCTTCTCTAAACCTATATAGATTAGCTTATTATATTCTAAGCCTAAGAATTATACATAGCTTATCTTAAATTATTATAAGTTATTTAGGCCTTATAAATAAGAGTAAGATACCTAATAGCTCTATAAGGCTACTTAATTAGGCAAAAATAGTACTATAAAAGAAATATAAAGAAAGCATCTTAAGAATTAAAAATATATTATTAACTTAAACTAAGCTATATATATTTTCTTATTAAAGAAAAGAGGTACTTTATAAGATCTATATACTCTTTTAATTTATAAATTAAGGTAGGCATAATTCTAAATCCTTTACTAATAGGATACCTTAATCTCTAGCCCTATAGCTAAGCCAAGCCTATATATATATTATATAAAATAAAAATATTAGTTTAATATTAACTAGGTAAAATATAAGTAAAGAATATAACTTATTACTAAAGTACCTTATCTTAATATTTAACTAGAATAGAGTTATAAAGAATCTTTACTTAAAGTAAGGGATAGTAATAAAGAGGTTATTAATTAATATTATAGCTAGCTATAAAGTTATAGCTTTATAAAGCTATAGTCTAACCCTCTTATAAAGGTATTATATTTAAGTTATAGGATTCCTAATTAGCTAAAATATCTCTACCTATATATATAATATATAAATAAGGCATTATTAGGGCCTTAATATTAGCTAAGTAGTCTTATTATAGAACTTAAAAAGAAACTATATTCTCTTTACCTTAAAATATATAGTTTTCTTAAAAAGGAAGTATAAAAAAAATAAGTAAAGTCCTATAAGGCTAAAATATAATAGTCTATATATATATATATAGGTTTAATTAAAACTAGCTTAATAAAGGAAGCCTACTAAAGGCTAATATATTATTATCTATATTTATATAGGCTTTAACTATATTATTATTAGAGAACTAATTAGATTAGTTTTAAATAAAAGCTAAATATTACTTTAATAAATACTTAGTAGAAAAAAGCTATATTCTTATATTACCTTTAACTATATTATCTTTAAAGAAAAGCTTAGCTTAATTCTAAATAAAAGCTAAATCTCCCTTTAATAAAGCCTTAATAAAAAAAAGCTATACCCTTATAAAGACTCTAACTATATTATTATTAAAGAAATACTTAGCTTAATTCTAAATAAGAGCTAAATATTCTTTTAATAAAGCTTAGGCAAAAGGATACTATATTCTCTAGCATTAAAACTATATTATATTATTTAAATTAAATATAATATATACTACCTTAGCATTAAGGCTTACTACTAGCTCTTTATTAAGGAGTCTTAAGATAAATTTAAATAAGATTAAGACTTAAAGACTTATACTTTTATAAAGAGTCTTATAAAGCTATCTATACTACTAAATATTCTTTTACCTTATTCTAAGTTTTATTATAAGCTATTATCTTAGTCTCTTTCTTTTTTCTATACTTTATCTACCCTAAGATATTATTACCTTTTAGCTTTATAATAAGTTCTTCTAACTTACTATACCTAGCTAGCTTTATAGTTTTTTCTTACTACTAGTATAAACATAATAATTTATTTAACCTTTATTATTTAAAGAGGTATTAACTAGGAGTTTTCTTATTAGTGCTTAAAGAATATACTAAGGATTATAGCCTTTACTTAGAAATAATTTATTACAAAGGTATATAATAGGGGCCCAGTTATATTACATTATTAGTTAGCTATACTACTACTTTTTAGGTCCTTATTATCTAATATAATCTTAGACTTAAAGTTAGCCTTCTCTTACTAATATTAAAGGTACTATACTAGCTAGTAAGAATCCTAAGAAAAAAGTTAAGTAAACTTTATTTTCCTTAATATAAACCTTACTCTAGTTTTATTATATTAAGTTCTTAGTTTAAAGTATACTATCTTAGAACTTTCTTATACTTCTTTTAATAAATCTTTAAAGGTACTAATTTCTTTTAAGGCTTATTTAACTCTAATTAACTAGAGATATTAATATTATCCACTCCTCCCTTTTATTTCTTACCCTAGATTCTATACTCTTTAGGGTTACCCTAAGCTATAGGGCTGCTCTAATATATAATGTCTTAAACTCTCTTTATAGCTTCTAAATAAAAAAAAAGAGTTAATTTATTCTTTTTATATTAGCCTAATTTAATAGAATACCTATATAAAGCTTTTATATTCTATAAGTATTAACTAAAACCTATATACTACTAGTATAGTAAAACTTTATATAGCTCTTACTTATAACTAAAAGGAGTTAATAATTAAGACTAATTTAAACTAGATATATTAATAAAAGCTCTCCTATATTATATAAAGACTCTAGCTTAGTAGATTTCTTAACTTATAAGATTTTAATATACTTCTTCTAGCTAAGTTCTAGTTAGTTTATAGCATCTAGCTATAAAGTAGATATAATATAGTAAGCAATAGTAATATTAAAGCCTTTATCTTAAGCTAGTAAGAAGATCTTATTATAAAAGCATTTAAGAGAGCTAAGACTAAATATCTATCTTTTAGGTTTATTAAAGCAGCTTTTCTAGCTAAAAGCTTTAAGCTTATTAAAGTTATAGTATATAAGCACTCTTTCTTTTTACTTTTAAATAGGTATAAACTTACTATTAGCTAAATATATCTTATTTTATTAAAATTAGATTAAGATAAAGCATTTCTTAATATATAGTTATTTATATATTAAATAGATTATCTCCCTAATAACCTTTAGAATAGTATTAATAGCTATAATATCTATACTTAGTGCTTTAGTATTTTACTACTTATTAAACTTCTTCTATATCTAGGTATAGGACTCTGGCTATACTAGGGACAGCTATATTAGAAATATATATAATAAGTTAGATTTAACCCTAAAGCTAGTATATAAGACTAGCTTTATACTATTATCTAAGAAAATATATTAGTAAATAGATATAAGCTAGGTAGGCTCTTATTAGAATACATCCTTAATATAGACCTAAGAGATACTATAAAGAGAGAAGCAATAAGGCTTATATATAACTATTAAATAACTAAGTAAGAGACCTTATAGGATACATATACTAGTAGTATACTATATAGCTTAACTAAGACCTTAGATATATATAAATGTTTTAAAAGTAAGTAATAGACTAATAATGCTTTAGGATACTATTTTAATAATAGTCTATAGACTACTATTTACTTTACCTAAATATTAATACTATATTTCCTATAATTATTAACCTAAAGATAAAGAGCTACATTTACTATATAGCTAAAAACCTAGTAATAATATTATAGTTAGCTAATACTATAAAGTAGTACTACCTCTCTAAAGTACTTTTACTTCTCCAGTACCTAAAATCTAACTACAACAAACAGCACTAGCTACTAAAACTAAAGTAAAACCTTTCTTTCCTTAAATATATCTTCCTACTAGGGCATATATATAATAGCTTAGCTACTTATATAAGGTTTATCTAAGACTAAAATAACCCAAAAGGGTATTATTATACTATATATAAAGCTTTCTAAACTCTTAATTCTTTATAAAATATACAAGATATACTATTAAAACATACACCCTATACTATCTTTCTTTAATACATTAGGGTTAGTCCTAATACATTCTATACCTATATTTTTAAGCTATAAGGGTAGGACTAAAAAAAAGGCTATAATAAATACCTAGGCTCTTTTTTACCCTATAAGAAGTATATAAATCTTTAGTTTAGTGACTTATTTAAGCCTAAACTAATATTAGATATAGAGAAGCTAAGTAACCTATAGTATATCTTGTAAGTAGAAAGTACTAGTAGCTATATATTTAAAAGCTACTAGCTTATAAATAGTTTATACTCTTTTACCTATTTTAAAGATAAATACCTATACTCTTAGAAATTACACTACTTAAGTATCCTAAGAAGAAATCTAACTAAAATAGTTTATAAATTAAAGACTAAATATAACTATTACTTTATAACTAAGAATAGCCTAAATAAGAATATCCTTCTTTACTATATTTACTATTCCTAAATACACTAGCTAAGGTAGAGTACTAAAAGTAACCCTAAAGTTATAAATACTCTTAAGCTACTTTCTTTATAAGGAAGGTAGAATATCTTTAGCTTTAGTATTTATAAAAAGAATTATATAAAAGGCTTTTATATAAGCTACTCTAGTAAGTAATATTTTATATATAACTTTAACCTTATTAAAGACTATAAATATAAACTTAGTAATCTTAAGCTTAATATATAGGCTACTAATAACTTAGTTTAAAGTATGCTAGGTAATAAATAGTATAAAATTATTAACTAATTTAAAAATCTGCTATTTAAGAGCATAGTAGCTAGAAAGATTTTAGCTAGGTACTTTTAGAACTATAGAGTAAAGGTATTAAAAAGGAACCTAATATAAAAACATATAAATAATTTCTCTACAAAGCCCTATAATAAGAAGTTAAAGATCCTAAGGTAAGATATTAACTTTATATATAAAGTTACTAAAATAGTCCCTTTATAATTTAAGTATAAATATAGTAGCTTTAGACTAAGTAGTAATAAGCTGGACATTAGTAGGTAGGACCCTAATAGCCTAGATAGCATAGGGCTGGCCCTGGAGGGCATAGAGCTTGGCCCTATTAAGCCCAGTAATACTAACCTTAATGCACTAGGGAGCAGCTAACTGGACAAGGTTAGCAAGCCTAATAATAGTAATAAGCCCTAGGGCCTCTATAAAGATAGGTTTAAGTACTAAATATAGCATTACTATAATAATATAGTTATATTTAAAGAGTTTAGATATATTAAGAGCAAAGTCTCTTAGCTCTTAAAAGGAGAAGTTAATATACTAGAAATATAGCTCTTGTGTAACCTAGAGGCATTCTACCTTTAGGTTAATAATAAACTATCTAAGTAGGCTTAAGGCTAGAGATATATATTTACTAGTTGCTTAATAAAGTACTTTACTATTAAAGATAAAAAACTACTTAATACTTAGCTTATTTAAAATAAGAAAGACTAAATTAAGCTAAAAGAAATAATTAGGCTAATAAGAGTAAATAAAAAATATAAGAAATAAGTACCCTTATAGTAATAAACTAACGTATAGTTAGAATCCTAGGGTAAGAAGAAAGAGGTTAAGCTTATAAAAGACCTAAGAAGCTAAATAGTCTATAAGCTACTCTATTTCTTTTCCTTTTTACTAGCTATAGCTATTTAAGTAGCCTAGCTTTAAGCTTTTAATAAGTAGTAATAAAGGCTAGGTACTCTCTTTAAGTTTTAGTATTATAGTTATATAATTAAAGAGTAATAAATTTCCTTTTTACTTATTAATATAATAATATATATTAAATAGTATTAAAGCAAAGCTAATATACTAATTTTATTAATATATCTAGAAGTAGCCTAGGTTCTTAGTATTTAACTAGGTAAATTAACTAACTTATATATTATTATATACTCTATATACCCTATTAATAATAGTAATTTTATATCTTTTATACTATATTTCTATAAAGGAGTAACTAGTAGTAGTATAAAGCTATTAAAAAATAAAGATAATATAAAGTAAATCTATACTAAATATATAGTTATAAAATAAGATTAAAATATATTTATATATAAGTTAACTATAATAAGAGTCTTAGGCTTAGTTAATATATAAAATAAAAGCCCTTTTACTCTTACCTTATAACCTTCTTCTTTTAAAAGTATTTATCTTTAATTATAGTATTATAGAAATAATATAAGTTAAAAGTTATTTTAGCTTTTAAGTATATTAGTAAGCTAACTATTATAACTATAGTACTAATATTAAAAGACTATATAAGTATAACTCTAAAGATTATAGTATTAGCTTATTAGTTTTACTAATATAAAGCTTTATTTTTATTAACTAAGTAATATAAGATCTAAGAATTATAATAAAAGCTACTATATTATTTCTTTCTTAATAAAGTAGTATTTAAACTTATATAGGCTTATTTAAGTATATAAGTAAATCTTATATACTAGTAGTAGGGTAGATACTAAGTAAGGTAGGTTAGAAAAGGTATATATTTATATAATATAAAGAAAAAAGATAGTTTAGTAAAAGAAATTTATAATACTTTTTATACTCTTATATTAAGATTAGCTTATAATAGTATAAATTACTTTCCCTTAAGTTAAAAAAGCTAAGGGCTTCTAATATAGTATATAAATATATAGTAAGGGCTTATAGTATTCTAGGCTTTATTCTTTTATCTAAGTAATACTATTACTATTATTTCTTTAATAACTTATATGCTTATTACTTTTTAGCCTCTAACTCTACTTTATATTTATTAATATTATTATAATATCTAAGTACTAGCATACTATAATACTGCTTCTTATAAACTCTAAACCTAAATATACTTTTACTTATTATAATAAGGCTACCCTATATTTCTTTAGTATTATAGTATATACTAGTGCTCTCTTCTTTAAAGAAAGCTTTATTATTACTAACTCCTAGCTCTTACTAGCCCTTTAGTATACTATTAAGGTATATAATGCTAAAAATAACCTATAGTTTCTTAAGGCTAAAGCTCTTACCCTCTATAATTATATTACTAATAATCTTATATATATAGTACTTACTCTTAGTAGCAATATATATAATTACTAGCTTAGCTATTTAGGTATTATTATAAATATTACTAATTTTAAAGTAAAATATTAGCTTAATATTATACTAGTAAAAGGTATTAGCTTTAGTTAAATAATAATATATTTTAATTTAGTACTTTTTATTCTTAAAAAGCATTTTATAAAGCTTATCTTTAGTATTATAGACTTTTATTTAGTATAAGGTATAGCCTATTACCTCTATCTTTTTATTATAAAAAGTTAAGCCCTTAATATACTTGCCCTTTTACTATAGCTATATCCTTATTAAAGGCTTATTAATACTAAATTAAACCTTATACTTATCTTTTAGTATAATTAGCTAGTATAAATTATTTATAAATAGATTATTAGGGTTTTAGTTATTAAATATAATAAAAAAAAGAATAGTAAAAAATACTATACTAAGTAAGAGGTAATTAATAAAAGGATACTAAATAATATAGTACTTAAGTAAAAAGCTTATAAATATAAAGAATAAAAGGATAAGTAAGTAAGAAGTATTACTTAACTTATAGTCTAGTATAGTAGAGATATATTAAAGGTAATAAATCTAGTAATTTTCTATATAAAGTAGTAAGGTATAAGATTATAGGCTAAGGCTAGTAAGTAATATAATAGCCTATATTCTACCTTATTTATATTATAAAGATACCTCTTAAAATATATCTTATAGCTAAGGCCCCTTTCTTATTATTAAAAATCTACTCTTTATTTTTTAAAAGTAGGATTATTATCTTAAGCCTTAATTATAAAGCTAATAAGTCTTAAAAGGTTATAACTTAAATATAGCCTATAGCTATTAAACTCTCTAACTCCTAAATTATATAGCTCTTTATTATACCTACTCTTTTAGCTTTATAATTTCCTTAATATAAGATAGCCTTTAGCTTTTATTATAAGTAGGCTTTTATAATATTTTAAGGTAGAATCCTAAAATAAAATAAGTATTTTTAGACTTTAGTATTTGTTTATTATAATAACCTAAGAATAACTTCTTTAGGCTTTTATTTTCTAGTTAGGGGCATTTTAGCTACCCTATATAGTAAGTTCTTCTTTACTTTCTTTATTAATTTATAATATTTAATTTATTACTTAAGTCTAATTATAATTTAGTATAGTAAGAATAAGCATTATAATAAACCTTTATTTAAGCCTAAAAATATAAGAATAAAGTAGCTATTAGTTACTCTTTATAATTATTTTTTATTAGCTATAGTATTAATAGCTTAAAGCCTATAAAATAGCCTTTATAAATTAAAAGCTTACTCTCTTTCTTTAGTCCTTACTTTAAGTTTACTATAATAAAAGTATCTTCTTTAGTAGTATAATAAGTATCTTAGTTTAGTTATAAGTTCTAGGTATAATTAAGTAGTCTAAATACTATATTCTTAATACTCTCTTCTCTTAACTTAGGCTTTATATTATACTTAGTCTCTTATTTATTACTTAGCTATTCTTATCTTTACTATAACTAGTCTATACTAGTTAACCTTTACTATTTTTATCTTCCTTATATAATAAAATTCTAGACTCTTTAGCTCTTAAATATAGGCATTCTCTATAAATAATACTATATTGCTATTAAGTTCTCTATAGCTATGCTTTAATATTAGTTCTTTCTAAATGCCTTTAGCCTTTTTAATAGCAATAAGTAGTACTTTAAGGATAACTAGACTTATAATGTTTTTCTTATAAAGGTTTTATTTAACCTAGACTTAAAACCTACTATTATTCTCTATAAGGATAGCTTTATTTATAGCTAGCTTAAGAAGTATTTAGCTACCTTTACTTAGTATAAAGCTTTTAAGTAGGTTATCTTTACCCTTAGGGTTAGTAAATCTATTAAGGTTATAATTACTTCTATAGGAAATTTAAGCTATTTATACTTTAATGCTTATATTAGTAGTAACTGCTAGTAGTGCTATAGTATAGCCTGCTAGTTTTGGGAAGAGGTTCTACCCTAGGAAGCAAGTATAAA
This sequence comes from Diaporthe sp. HANT25, assembly GCA_013435955.1. Lineage (NCBI taxonomy): Eukaryota > Fungi > Ascomycota > Sordariomycetes > Diaporthales > Diaporthaceae > Diaporthe > Diaporthe sp. HANT25. The sequence continues at coordinate 374,561 of JACBFG010000015.1, read as the reverse complement.
GACCCTTGTTAGTTAGGTTGACATTAGCTATAAGTCTAGCACTACTACTCCTTTCCTTAGTATGTATGCTTATAATTATATTAGTTAAAAGCAGGCTATATTAATAGCATCTTGAATTGTATTAAAGTAGGCAGTAATGCTATACTAGAGTTAGCTAAATAGGGGCTTAATACAAACTTATAGCTTAAGAGCTATACTTAGGGAACCCTTATTATATTAGTACTGCTTAATAAAGTTATGAATTGTATTCTAGGTAATAAGAATAGGTATAACTTAGTAGGCTATATTTATATTAGGCTATTAATAGCTATTTATAGGGTCTACTTATAGAAGGTATTTATAAAGTACTACTAAGTTATTTGTTTTATTTAAGGCAACCTTAGTAGCTACTAGCTTGCTTACCTTAGTAAGCCTTGTTTTTATAAGGGCTAAGATATTATAGGTAGTAATAAGAAAGAACCCTATTACCTTAATAACTAGGTTAAGGTTATTATAAAGATAACCTTTAGTATAGCCTAATGCCTTAGCTTTATTATTATGTAAATTATAGAGGAGTTTAATGGCCTTATAGAGCTTAAAAGTAGTCTTAAAGATAGTAGTAATAGCTTGGTTTATTATATATAGGTAGGCTATTATAATTAGTAAGGCTGGTTTAATCTTATTATTATTATTTATAGTCTAAACCTAGCTAAGTTTATATTATAAGACTATGTTTTTAAAGGTATGCTATAGTTTCTAGCTTTTTTAAAGGCTAGCTTTATTTATAGGAGAAGCTTAGGCCCTTTATTAGTATATACTTATATAGCCTTAATATTTAACCTTAATATTAGGTATATAAGCTAGATATATATATAAGGTAGGTTATTTTAGTAAGTTTAGGATTTCTTCTTTATTTTTCTTTAATATCCTTAGATTCTTAAGGATATTAATTTAAATTAGTAGTTTTTATTATCTACTTTCTTATTTTCTTCTTCTTATATATATAAGTTAAATAATATTTAAAGTTAAGCTTAATACTATACTTAGTAACCTACCTTAAGATAAGTTTATTTTATTATTTAGACTACTACTTATATATACTTACTTAGACTACTAAAGTTATTATATAATTATAAGATCTTAATAATTTATTACTAGCTAAGGGTAGACCTAAATTATTTAATTTTATTTTATATTAATATAGTTATAGATATTATAGAATTTATATATACCTTTTATATTAGCTCTAAGAGTACTTAGCTTGTTTAGTAGGATATAGAGCCTAGGGGCCTCTAAATAAAGCTCTTAGTCTAAATAGGCCTACTTAAGGCTAGTATAATAAATCCTAAGTTTAATCTTTATATAATGCTATAATTTATAAGACTTTTTAAAGATATTATTTAGGTACTTAAGTAAACTAAGATTATATAGTATACTAATACAAATTATACCTAAAAGGTATATATCTTTTAAGCATAAGCTATATAGGACTATATAGCTTTAGTATAGTAAGTTAATATATACCTATACTTAATTAGAAATCCTATCTTTTGCCTACCTTAAAGTATAAAAGTTATAAGGGTATATTAATTCTACTTTACCTAAATAGTATAAACTAAGTATTTTTTAGTTATATATTAATAAGATTAGGAAGACTCTTGCTTATAGGGGCCTTTTTAAGTAGCTTAATAACCTTTTATATATTAATATATAGCTTATTACTAAGTATATAGCCCTAATAAAGTAGTTTAATCTTAAAAATACCTAGAAAGCTAATATAGGTAGGCCTACTTATCCTAGTAAGAATATTAGTAGGGGCTAGTAAGTACTAGGCCCCTAAATAAGAGAGCTAATATAGTATACTAGCTAGTAGCTAGTTCTTTATATATAATACAAGGACTATTACTTAAGGAGATAAAGAATACTTATTAGAATAAATATAGTAGATTACTAGGTAGGTAGGAGGCTAAGAAGGATAGTAGCTAAAGACCTCTATACTAGTAATTAGTTAGTTAATAAATAATAAGTTTAAGAGCTACTATTATACTATAGTAGGAAAAACTAAGTTAGCTAAATGTATAATTATTTATATTTAAAGTAGGTATATAGGTAGGTTCTAAGTATAGAGTAGGTTCTAAAAGGTACTATTTTTATAGTATATATTCTTTAATTTACTTAGATACTTTATTATTTACTATAAATACTAAGTAAAGAAGAGTTATAATATCTTTATTACTTATTAATATTCTTATTATTGTTTTTCTCTTAATTATCCTCTTTATATTATTATGATTTTTAAGACTAAATTAATAAAGATATTCTACTTATTATTTATTATAAACTCTATTTCTTCTTACTATAATGTTTTAATAGTTCTAAGGAGTGCCTTAGTATTCTCTTACTATAAATTCTTAATAGTAATAAGGCTTATAATATTTTATTACTTTTATTAGCTTACTTTAATTATTTAAGCATAGTATTATTATTTAAGTAAATAGGTATCTTTTTAAATATATTACTAGTTAGAATATTATTATAGCTACTAATTATAGTAGGAAAGACTAGGTTTAATAAATATATAATTATTTATATTTAAAGTAAGTATATATATAGATTTTAACTATAAAAGGAGTCCTAGAAAATACTATTTTTATAGTATATATCCTTTAATTTACCTAGACTCTTTAATATTTGCTATATGTGTACTCTATACTTAATCTATCTAGGCATAGGCCTTACTTTAAAATAGGAGAATAGGTAGTATAGAATAGTAAAGAGTTTTTAAAGATGCCTAAGAATACTAAATTACTTTAATATAAGGTTTTTATAAACTTATAGTAATTATTTAGTATTAGCTTTATTAATATATTAGCTTAATATTTTATTAAAGGAGTAGCTATTAAAGATAAAGTATAATATTAGATCTTAGTAAGTTAAAAAATGTTTAAGTAAAAAGCTTATATAAAGAAGTAACTTATTATTTAAGAAGTATAACTCTTATATTAGTATAGTATTGTATTTATAAGAGTGAGAGCATATGTATAGTAGGGCTATATTAGCTATATTAGCTATAGGCATACTTATGCCCTAAAGGAATTAAGCCTAAGCCTTATAATTTCTAGTAAACCTCCCCCTTATATAAAAGGTAGTACTAGGTTACCTTTAGTTAGTATATTAAGATTAAATACTTCTTTTCTTAAACCTTTTTTTATAAGAATAGGAATAAGGTAATCTAATTATATATTTTAGTAGCTATAGTTCTTATTACTAAGTTAATTATACTAAGCTACTTAGTATATTAAAAAATAGTAAGAATAATTTTAACTTTACTATTATTTTACTAGTATACCTTTAACCTAGTAAGTAATTACTACTTATCTTTAATATACTATATTTTAATAAAAAAGTATATAGCTATAAACTAGAAATAAAGGGTTTATATAAACTTAGTTATAAGGTACTAGCTATTATAATTTAACTATTATAAGTCTTTATAGCATTATATATATAAGGCTACTATAGGACTAGCTTTAAGGGTATTAAGTATAGCTTAAGTAATTATACTATTATTCTTAGTATATTAATAAGTTAAGTAATTTATACTATAATAGGTTTTTTTATACCTTTAATTTCTAAACTATAAAATAACTAGTATAAGAATTTAGTTAGTTTTAATTATAGTAGGTAGTAATGTTAAAAGTATACTTATACTTTATTATACTTATTTTAATTAAGATATTATGTAAACTAAATAAGGGTTATATGTATTTTTTTAGATATTATAGCTTTTAAGCTTTACTTAATTAATTATTTTACTATATACTAAGATACTATGTATCTTTAATAGCAAAAGTATGTCTTATAAATATAGCTATTAGATAAAAGAAGCTAAAAGTTTATTTTAAAGGTATCTTTATAAATAGTATTAGTATATTTAGTAAGACTATATAAGGCTACTATAACCTACCTAGCTAGCCTAAAATTTAGAAAATACCTATTTATAAGAGATATATTATAGTAAAGCCTTATTAAAACATACTAGGGTTTACTTTATATTATATAGTTTCCTATTACTATAGATTACATAGTATATAGTAAATAGCTAGTAGTCTATAATAGGGCAGGTTATATGCTTTATACTGCCTGGGTACCTAAGCTATGGTATTAGCTATACTACTGGATAGCCTATAGCTATATCTAGGGCTTAACCCTTAGGAATTAGTACTTAACTAAATAGCTTATTTAAATAATATAATTATTACTTATTAATTAAGTAATTGAATTTAGTTTTAGAAGATTAAAAGCATTCTTAGCTATTAGAAGCTTATTTTAGCCTTAAGATTAGAAGCCTATTTATAGAGTAACTTATATTAAAGGTTTTATTAAGAATGCTAGGGGCTAGCCTAGTAGGTTTGCTATTTAATTTACATTTTAAATGCAGATTTCTTAACAACTTAATATTAAGAATGAAGATTAATGGAATAACTAAGTAATTAGAAGCCCCCTTATTTTTCTAATAACTAGAGTAGTTAAATTTAAGCAGTACTTATTAAGAGAGTATACAAAGTATTAGTTAGATAACTAAATGTAGTTAAATCTAATATATATTAATATAGTAGTATTAATAATATAGATAAGTGTAGTACTAAGATTTATATATAGCTATTAGTATTGCTTAAACCCTCTATTTTTTATTATACTAGTAGAACTACTATATATTATATAGTACTATATATTATTCTTAGCCTACTCTTTATTAAGCTAGAGAATTATAGGGCTCTTTTTTTAAGCCTAAGCTTTCTTTAGCTATTAATTTATAGTCTAGTAGGTATAATAGCTAAGTTATTACTTAAACTACTAGCTAGTTAATTTAGTAATAAATAATATCTTATATATAGAATATTCCTTCTATATATATACTTTTTTATTAGTTACTAATACTAGTAGCTATAAAACTTAGGAGCCTTTTACTTACTAGTATATTTATAAGAGCTTTAACTTTTTTTTAATAGGTAGCTTATTTATAAGTATAGAGGTTTAAGGTTAGCTAATAGCTATTATATTTATACTTAGTAGTATACTAGTTAAGCTATATATCTACCTTATAACTTATAGCTATAAAGTAGCTTTAGAATCTTTATAACTAGAAAGAATAACTTTATTAGGCCTATAAATAGTCTTTTCTTCTTTATTAACCTTACTAGTTTAAAGAGATATTCTAACTTTTTAAACTATTAATAATAATACTTTACTTTTAAAGCTATATAATAATATATTATACTATACCTACTTATATTAATATTAAAGTTTTCTTTATATTTATAAAGCTCCTAGTAGAACTTAGGGCTAGTATAAGATATAGGGGTAGCTAAGTTATACTTAGAGATTAGCTATTATACTATATAATTAATGATTTATAATAGTTTATTAATAAGTATATTTACTATAAAGACCTTATATAATTATATAATTTATTACTATTACCTATAATACTATATTATTAGTAAATAGCTAATATTCTTTTATTACTAAGCTACTTAAGTACCTTAGTTACTTTTAATCCTAAAGCCCTATAGTAGCTATTAAGCTATAGGCTAAGGCTAGAAACTCCTTAAGTACTATTACCCTTAGTAAAAATAATCTCCTCTCCTTCTATTATAAGCATGCCTTACTCTACTAGGTACTTTACTATATACCTAGCTATAAACTACCTTACTATTCTCTTTTATAAGAATATTATTTAGCTCTTACTAAACCCCTTTATATTATAAATACTACTTACTATAGTACTAATATTAGCATTATTAAGCCTAGACCTAGCAATGCTGCCTATTTCTAGGCAGGGGAATACTATAATAGCTACTCCTGCCCTAACTACCTACTCTACTAATACACAAAAGTAGGCCTAGTAATCCTTAGTAAGCTTATGCTTAATAAAGTAAGCCTTTAAGTAGTAGCTATCTTTAGCCTTAAGGTTATAGTATACTATTTATAGGTTAGCCTTAGCTTACCCTAGTAGAGCTTATAGGAGCCTAGCTTATTCTATATAATATTTACTTAGTCTATTAGGCCTACTAATAGCTTAAGAGGTAGGCTAATAGTATTAAGGTTAAGAATACTTAGCTTAGTAAGGAATTTATACTATATAGAAATAAGGGGGGTAATAGTAGATATAGAAGCCTTATAAGCCTTATAATATAAGATTTAATAATAAATAGCCTTATAATCTAGCTTAGGTATACTAGGCTATAGTAGGGCTGGAGAAATTCTTATATGCTTTGGTTTTAGCTATATAATTAGGGTAGTTAGCCTATACTTAGAGCTAATAGTATTATTGCTAGTATTACTGCCTAGTAGTTTTATTATCCTTATTACTATATAACTTTATTATAGTATAGGCTAATTATAGGGATTTAAGTATATATAAGGAAAAGAGTATAATTTATTTAGTATAATATTATATATATTTAGGCTCTTTTACTTATTAGTACTAGCTAGGTAATAGCTATAGTACTAGGATAGAATATATTATTAGTAGGTACTTAATTTTATTAGTAGCTCTTATATACACTTAAGTACCTCTTAAGGGCTGCCTTTTTAACTTTAATAACTTTAATAACTTTAATAATTTTAATAACTTTAACTTTAACTTCTTACTTACCTTATTTCTTAGCTAAAAAGAGATTAGTTAGGCTATAAAAATTTAATATAGAATTAAATCTATAGCCTACTAGACTATTAAATTTTAAAAGGGAGTATTATTAAGAAATAAAATAAAGGATTTTATTTTAGCTAGCTATTGTACTAAAGTATAAGACTTACTATTAATAGTTAAGAGGTAATCTTTTTTAGAGGAAGGTACTTTTAAAAAGGGGGTTTTATTATTAAAAAGGCTTTTAACTCTTAATTTATCTTCCTTATATAGTTAATTATATAAACCTTATTCTAGTTTACTAG